>JAIXND010000782.1:3936921-3996655 GCA_023646645.1 Varanus salvator macromaculatus | reverse complement strand
AGAGAGAGAGAGAGAGAGAGAGAGAGAGAGAGAGAGAATGAACTAACTTCAGCATTTTCAAGTTTAATTACAATATTCTAATACTTTAGTTGGTCCTAATAAAGATATAATTCCCTTGTAATTTTGGCCCCCTTTTGATTGGTCCAACACAACTTCTTGGAGCAGGTAATTTGATATACAGGACAATACTTCTTTGAAAGTCCTCTTGAATATTTCTACAAAATGTGCCTTTTATGTAACCACTACCTTGAAGAATGGCTGGATGCTCAATTTTGAAGGGCAGAAAGATTCCCATGGGCAATACAGGACTTTGAGCAGCCATGCAGCCCATATACTTCAGGCCACTTTCATAACAAACCCTTTGACTATGGTTAGGAGTGAACCAGCAATGATGCGGAGACAGATCCCAGCATTGCAGCTTAGTCAAGATTCTGGGAGAAGCACTTATCACTAGTTAAATTGAATCACTTTTAGGGGATGTCCACTTATACCACAGAACAAAAAAAGTTATGGGATTTTGGGCACATGTGCACAAGCAATTTCAGAACTTAGCCTTATTTCAACAACCTTTATCACAGAAAAGTGAACAACTAAACAAAAAGTAAAAGGAAATAAATAACAAGTAGCACCTACAGATTATCAACATGCTGGCTCATAGAAAATATGCTTGAGGTTTGTTCCACAATATAAAGTACATCCCTTACCTGTTTGGTTAGAAATTTTCCCTTCTGGACATGGAAGACAATCATAGCAGCAAAATGGCTTCCCTTCCTTCTTTGCCTTTCTATAACCAGAGCAGCAGTTGTCATTACACAGAGAAATGGGGTGTGACTGAGCATAAAAGAAAGGGAAAAATGTTTGGAAAGTAATTCACATTGTGATTTGGAGGTTCTCACCCATTTTGTTCCCACTATGTAGACAAGTCTGTATTTCCTGTTTAACTGCACATAATTAAAGGCCGTCTAACCCTGACATTAGCAAAAGGAAAGTTAGTACCATTACCTTGGATACTGGCTATTTAAAATGTTTGTATTTCTGTAAAAGTGTACTTTGACAAGATTCGGTTTTTTTTTTAGGTATGTATTTATTATAAAAAGCAACAAAGAAATGAAAGCTGAGCAGAACAACATTAGTGGTTGTGATAGGAGCAATATACCTAATTGTGAATCAGCAATTATTTCTGGATGTCTTAGGAGTACATTATGCATTGTATAGAACTAAGGAACCCATTCCAAATATCTCACCTGATAGCATACTCACATTCTGCCTACAAAATTGTTCTATGTTTACTTAATTGTTTTCATGCTACATTTCCTCATGATGATCATGATGCCAAGAGGGAGTTATCAGGTAAAAGGCACCCTAACTCTATGTCTCAAGTGCAAAAATCTGATACCTCTTGTCTGGATCCCTTTCTTATCTGTAGAGGGTACCAGTGCACTAATCATCAGTTACTGATGGCCTCACACTTTTCTCTTCCATCTGTGACACCTCCAATACGAAGTGGCATTAATTACTCTCAGACAAAAAGGATATTGTATTTACAGCAACCTTTGCATTTCCATGCTTTTATGTAAAATGGAAGGATGCCTGCTGCCCTCTGAATGTGAAGGAAAGTGGGCATCCTATGAACATGTGAAGGACAAAAAGTACACTGTGGTAAAGGTTGCCTCCATGCTCTGCCCCCTCCATCAAAAGGGTGGTTGCTTGTGTGAAAGATATTTGTGTAATTCTCATATTTTGGTTCTTCAGTAAGATCCAAGAATGCACAGTAAGCAATAGCCTCATGTAGAAAAGCTGGGAGTTATTGGATTATCACAAGAGCGACCTACTCCCTGAGTATTTTAGAAACCAGTGTCTACACTCTGACATTTCTCTGGAGCCTACCTGGTTAAAGGCATGGGGCCATACAATGGCATGTTCAGCTATGGCCAACATTTTCTCCTGGGGACATTTTGAATCTATCCTTCCAACTTTTACTCGAAGAAAGGACTGGTTTGGGAATGCTACCCAGTTGATAATATCAAATCCAGCTGCTAATTCTCCATTTTCATCAAAGCAAACCTTTTCCCCGGCACTGTTATTAAATGAGACAAGTTTCAGATAGTGGTGGAGCTAAACAGATGAGGAAGCAAAGAAATGAATTAAAGCAAAAATACTAAAGAGAATCAAGATTATATACATACACAAAAACACATTTATAGATGTACAGATATGTCATTTATATGCATAATCCCAAGTAAATATCATTCTTCCTCTAGACCAGCCTTTCTCAACTGGACTTCCCCAGAATTCTAGGGTTCCTCAAATGTTCAAAGGGAGCTCCCTAGATTTTAATTGTTTTTTCAGATTCATATGCTTAAATGTTTATAGCAGAAATTTTAGGTGTGAGGGTATCCAAAGTGATTAGAATAGGCAACAAAACTAAAAACAGATGGGCATGTGTATTTTGTACCACCAAACCAATCAGGCAATTAAAATCATAAGATATGTCCATAATAATCAAACCAATGCTGGTTTTAGTATCAAACCATCTTTTGCAGATGCAGAACCTAGGGGAGCAGACCTTGTTTCCAAAGGTGTTTACTATTCTTTCTCTGTTGTCCTTCTTCAACAAAGTCATGATGATCTCTCCTGTCTTTGAAAAGTGCTCAGGGGGGTTACCTGCCAAGGATGTTCATTCAGAAGATGCCATATCCTCCCATTAGCCATCATTTTCTGCCTCAATTTGGATGACTGAATGGCTTGCAATGCATGGGCCATAGCATAGACAGCATTGTAGATGCTGTAACTGTGGGCAGTGATTCCCATTTCAAAAACAGATGTAGGAAGAGACTCCAACTTCTCATTCCCAGAGCACATTTCCCCAATATCCACATCTACCCCAGGACTAGAGAATGAACAACCAAATGCTTGTTCCCAAAAATCCTTGATGAAACCATCTTCTTCATTTGAGGTATTGTTTCTCATCTGAAGAAATTTCTGGAATCCTGGCAACTGCTCTGAGTGACTGGCAAAAGATAGTGCACCATGGAGGAAGTGTACATCCCAATGGGTTTGAAAGGAAAGGGATGTGAAATCCATCTGGGCAGTCATAACCCAGACTTTCCCTGTGGTCCCTGATGGCATATTTTCAAATTCTGGAATCTTCATCAAAATCCTTACCATAACCATTGTCTCAGGGGCACCATGTAGAACCAGGACCCTGACAGTGCTGCTCATGACAAGTTTACACGTTTTGACCAGTTCTGCTGCAATTTGTTCAGCATCATTGGAAAAAGATTGTTCTGGGAAGCTTTCTATGAAATCAAAGCAGATGCCATTCTGGATGAATATGGGCAGTTCATTCTGAATAAACCTCTTTCCATTGTCATCATTCACATATATTATTCCAATCCATATCCATCTAAAATAGAGCAATAATTGGAGAATCCCCATATACTGAATGGATGAACTTGCGAACATTGAGTAGAAGAAATTAGCTTGAAATTCAGCATTCCCCACTGGAGCAGGACCATATGTGAGCTTTCGGAAGGTAAAGAACAACAAAGTGGAGAGGAAGTCACATTTTCAAAGTTTTTTCTCTGTTCTCTCTCTTTCTTTTTCCCCGCTCCCATATGGTACTCCACAAATTTCAATATTTGTTAATCAGACTCCAGAAGCCATTCATTCTTTATACTAAATACTGATGGAAGGTGAGAAATTTAATGTGACAGTTTCCTTCATGGTTGCGCAATAGAGGCAATACAGGCAATGGGAACAGGACCTTTCTGACATTCTGTCTTGAACTGATTTAAACTGCTTTCTATTGGGAGGGCAGTGTTTGATTTGAATGAAATGAAGGTAAGTAGTTGCATTGATGCATATATAGTGCCTATGCAGATGAATAAATGAGTGGTTGTGGATTACCATGGTCCACACAATACCATGGAAAAATTAAGTCAAATCGTGTGGTCTTTTATTGAGTGAAGGGTGGTTCCCTGTTTTTGTATTTAGTTTTAGCTCTTTTTTAAATATCATGTAGTTAAATTCTTGTTGGATATTTTCTGAACAGTGGCATTCCAAAGTGAAAAGTTTGGATTAGAATGCGGAATGCAAGGAATTGGCTCAGGAAAGCAATGAATCATTTTGATTGCAGGAAGTTCAATAGATGCTCAATATAAAAATTTAGGAAAGATAAATGAATGTTTCAGAAATGAATAAGCAAATACTCACTGGATCAGTGGGAGGAGGGGAAGAAAAAAAGACTATGTTTAAGCTATAAAATATTATAAGAGAGAAGGGGAGAGGATGAATCAAGGATTGAATGCAGAACATGGATGAGAGATTTGGACCTATGAGTGTAAGATAGTGCTTGGATAAGGGACTGGGATAAATTTGGGACACAGTCTAGTTGGTTTGTCCTTTTATGCCTGGATATTTTATTTAACAATCACATAAATAGTTTTGTATGTTCTTGGTGTGTATATAGTCAGAATTTAAAACCTTTTGCTCAGTATTTTTCTTCAGTAGAATTTTAAACCTAGTGGTTTCTTTCCATTTGTGAGCTGCCTATTTCATGGGAATGGGGATCATCCTAACACATACAATACATACTGGAGACCCACTGAGTTCTATGATTGCATTAGTGGGGTGCATTCAGCTTGCAGGAGGGGCAGAGATTTTGACCTAGCAATACTAGAAAGCACCATAGGAAGAATAGGACAAAAAGAATTAGGACACAGTTTGCTTGTCTGTGTCCTTGTTTGTTGGTTTGAATCCTTCACTTAAGCATTTGCCTCAGTTGCTCTTTTATCCATCTCTACAGAAACACACCTGAATTACAGCAGAACTATGACTGGCTTCTTGGACTCTCATGATCCATGCACTCAGCTTACCTGTGGAATCTTGTAAATGGACAGGATGTCTGACATCTGGAGAACTATGTCAGAGTTTGGTCCTCCAATGACAGTTACCATATTAGTATGGACATTGCAATTGTAGTTTGGGATGAATCTGTGTTTTGTGGAAAGAAGTTCCAGTGAGGCATGGTAGGTTGAGGATGCACCAAATCCAGCATTATATATATGGAAACCCAGGGTGACATTGGGTAAGATACGTGGATTGGCATTTATCTCCTTTATAGCAAATTCCAGGAGCAGAATGTGCTGGTATTTCTGCAGGAAGACCCTGCAGGGAGAGTGACAGCCAGGATCACCATGGATGTGCTCCAGAGGAACTTTTCTGTTCAGTATATGTTTGAGAAATACATGGCACTTGATCAGGAAAAATATTGGCACATGCCACTGCATATTGGTTTCTTTGAAAAGCAGTCCTACAGCAGCAGCAGCTGAAAAGCTGCTTGTTTCTAGATTCACACATCTCTATTTATAGCCTGCAGGTGCTCCAGATTTTGTCCTTCCTTGGAAAGGAATATATCTATATCCATCTACATCTACTTCTACTTCTACATCTATATCTATATATATATCACCCACAGTGGTTCCTCATAGTTCAAACTTAATTCATTTTAGGAGGCCATTTGAATTCTGAATCATTCAAAGTCCAAATTGACTTTGTCATTTAGAAACATTGGAAATTGTATTAATCCATTTTCAGGCCCTAAACCATACCATTTTCATAAACTTAAATAGCAAATACAGCTTCTAGAAATGAATTAAATTTGAAGTGTAATGTTATGTTCCTGCATTTACTGCAACTTAGTGAGGAGTGTTTATATATGAGTACAATGTGTGATCAAAAAATGTGGAGAATGTTTAAATAAAAAATTGTTACAGTAAACAACATATTGATATTAATCTCTCTCAAAATAATCTCCCTTGCTTTGAACAGACTTATTCCACTGTTGTTGTCACTTTCTGAAGCAGTTCTTGAAGTCCCCTTTTGTGAATGTCTCCAGCTGCCTCAATGTTCTGAAGCAATTCAAAATGCACATTGCTTCTGATACACCAATTTCTGTCAAATAAAAACATGAAGGTGTTTTCTCATCCACCTTATTCACCTGATGTGGCACCATGCGACTTCTGGTTTGTCCCCTATGTCAAAATGACCATGAAAGGTTAATGTGTTGAATCAATTTGATTACACCTCATATAAAAGAAAGAAAGAACAAACACTGAAAAAGCACAAATGTGCACTCACTAAAAACATGAGAGATGACTTTGGCACACAACAGATGACATTTATCTTGCGACTGCTTTTTTTCACTTTGCTTGCAGTTCAAATGTAGAAGCATCATTCAAACTTCAGAGCTATTTTATCTCGACTCTCGTGTTCGAACTGAGGATTGTTCGAAGTTAGAGTCATTTGAACTATGAGGCACCACTGCATCTACCTATAGTGCTAGTATGGCTGGTATCCTCTTATTTTAGTTCAGTGGGATTCCTGGTTTTTCAGGGGATATTTTTAGGCAAATCTACAAAACAAAAGTAAAGGCAAAGATGTGACATTTTTTAGTGGGTAGCATAAGAACATACTGTTTAAAGGGGAATAAAAGTCTTGTCTTTCTGTCTGTCTGTCTTTCTTTCTTTCTTTTAAAGATTTTTTGAAGGTAGCAACTGCACAGCTGAATTTGCTGGAGCAGCTTCTGCAGATTTCATCTGGACAACACTATGCTTCCCCTTCACAATGTATCTTGGAAGAAAAGCTAAAATTGCCCTTAATTCTTAAACCTAAGGGAACATTATTTGCATTGCAAGCTTCCTTTTCACATCACAAAAATGTTTTTGAAAGACTTTACATGGTCTCCCTTCCTCCCCCACTTCCAGAAGAGCACCTGCAAATCAGACAGATATTTTAGGGTGGAGGAGGAGGGGGAGGGAACGAATCTCAGCCCAGTCCTTGGTGTCAGCCTTTCATCTATGGATAACAGAGCAAACTCATAAACCTAATCTGCCTTGCAATTATTACTTCAACAGATACACAAGGTCATACAATCAGCATACCAGCTCCTTACACAAGGCCATCAACTCGTTCTTGAGAAGGATGATGTGCAAAATTAATATGACTGGAAAAGACATTGACTTGATAAGTAATGGCAGTGATTATGAGATCCCCATGTTGGTAATACTTGTGGCGAATAGGAAGAGCTCCACTGAGGGCACATCCCCCAATGGAAACCTTGGACATCACCATAGAAAGCAGCTCCACCAGCAAAATCACATACACTACCATGTTTCCTTCTCTGTTCCATTGTAACTCTTTCTGCATGATTCTTCCAGTGGCCTTTAATGCTACAGTGTGCATAGAATGGTCACTTGCTCAGCTGTATTTAACCTTGGATGCTGCAATGTGAAGTAACTACAACTAGCTCAATGAAGCCTGCCTGATGCTTCTTATAGCTTTGAATGGCACGGATAATATCAAAAGCCCCTGGTAGGCCACAGAGATTAGGAGAATAAATTATAGTTTATTTCTTAATTACAGGGGTGATAATGAGCTACTCAGACTAACCCTCTGAAGAGGGAAAAATATTGAAGAAAACCAAGGAGAAACTTTATCAGACTGACATTCAGTGGAGAAGTAAGAGAAATTCTTGACCATCTAATTCACCATGAGCAGGGATGTTAAAATGCACAAGCATCATTAGATTCATTTGTCCTTACAAAGCATATGTACAGCTGTTTTGGACCTTTCAGCCCTATTACAATACACGTAGTAATAAGTCTAAGAGTTTATGCAATCAGAATCTCAACCTGCCAAGCCAAATGCAATGGACAAAGGATATTCACAATGGAATTCTTAGAAAGCTTGCTGGAAATGGCACTTACAGGAAGCAGAAAAAAGGAGATAGTGTGGGTGCATTCAGATATAATGGCAAATGGGCATGTGTGGCATTAACTCCATCAGTCCCTTGAAAAGATATCAAACTTATTTTGTGTTACTTGTAAAATGCTGCATTATCACTCTGAAAGTCTCTTAAATATATTTAGGAGGGCTTCTCCAAATGAGGATTTTAAGGATAGCTGTGACTGGCATACTAAAGAGCATATTGTTGCTAACACTAGATAGTGTCTAACTAGATTTGCTGTGCTATGTTTGCAAGGCAGATGTTTTCTGCCTGAGACTTTTGCAATTCAAAAATACTCATGCTGATAACACATAGAAATGCAACTTGCTGTATCAGGATAGATCTCTGGGCATCCCTCCCAGCAAGTTGTGCTGATCTACCTCAAGTTCCACTTGTTTCTGGTTACATTTTTTGAAATGTGAATGTCCCATTGCATGTGTGAGTTCTCCTGCAAGCAGGCCCGCCTGAATTCTATGTTGTGTGCATCAATGAAGTGCATCTTTTACACCTCCAATGTTTTGTTCTTTAGTGACTTTAAAGTAAATAAATGTAATAACTTCCAAATTTATACCAAAAATGCATTAGATAGAATACAGGTAATTCAAATTAACAAATTATGTAAATAGAAGATCGGTTGAAGAATTCAATGGCAAATGAATATTGTATTATACTCAGTATAATTAATGGAAAGTAAAAGGGAGTTGAGGATCTATAATAGACTTAAAGAGATTGGAAAATTTGTTGGTGTACAAAATAATAACTTCTTTTCTGAACTCCCATACTGAAGAGTGCCTATTTTTAGTTTGTTGCTTTTATTTCCCACTTGTCCTACATGGAGCATAAAGTTCTAAACATTATCACCGTCTCCTTCAGGAGCCACTTTTTGGAGTAGGGACTACAACCTTGATCTCCCCTGTCCCAGTTCCCCATTCTAAGCAGTATACCTCACTGTTTTTCCAGTTGTGTCTCTATTAAATGCTTTATAAAGATTCTTAAGATATAATTTGTATTGGGGAGTGAGCGTATGGAGAATAGATGTAGTTGTACTCCATGGATTCAATAAACAAGCTAAATCATATGGCATCAACTTGGTCTAACGTCAACTGTGTAGTTAAATGCTGTGGCCAGTGAATCTCTAATGCAAAATAGTGCCTATCTCATTATTGCATAGACTAGAAATTGGACTTGCATTGTCAAATAAAATGGTATATGCACAACATTAATTAAAGGTTCATGAGATATTATTCTTTGGAAGTTAGTAAATGTATTAATTTTATTCATTTATTGCCAGAATGTTTATTTCAGTGCAATCACTAGCACAGTGAGCTGCAAATCTGTTCTTCTACCTGGGTTAAGTTAGTGAATTCCGAAAGTGAAAGAGTACATATGTCTGCCATGAAGAAAGTAACATTTAATACAATGTTGGCTGTTCTTCAGTAAATTGATTTATCAAACCAAAACAATATAACAATTTGGTCATTATGACTGATTAGTGTACATTCCTAAAGTTACAGAAGCTTAGATACCTTTACATTGCCTTCTAATTAAGTGCCCCTTATTGTTCAGCTCAGGTTTCAGAAAAATAATGTAACATTTTGGGGAAAAAATGCAAACAAGCAGTGCACCACCAGAGGCTAAAATAGAGAAGATCTCCACAGCCACTGTGTATTTTCCTTTAGTGCTAAAATAAGAGGGAACAAAGGAGAGCCAGACACTGCAAAAGACCAACATGCTGAAGGTAATGAACTTGGCTTCATTAAAACTGTCAGGTAACTTCCTGGCAAAGAATGCCACCATGAAGCTGAGAATGGACAGGATGCCCAAGAAGCCCAGCACACAGTAGAACATGACTGCTGAGCCTTCATTACATTCCAGTACAATTTCATCAGACATTGAGCTTGTGACAAATTCTGGGAAGGGAGGAGATGTGGCAAGCCATATGGTACAAAGAGTGGCTTGAATGAGGGAGCAGAGAACAACAGTTGAGTTGGCCAGTGGCTTTCCCACCCATTTTCTAAATTTGGATCCTGGCTTGGTGGACATGAATGCTAGAACAACAAGGACGGTTTTGGCCAAGACACAAGAGATGGCCACTGAGAAGGTAATGGCAAAAGTAGCTTGGCGAAAGAGACACAGTAGTTTTTGAGGCTGACCAATGAAGAGGAAGATGCAGAGGAAGCAGAACAGGAGGGAGATGAGGAGCGTGTAGGTGAGTTCCCGATTGTTGGCTTTGACGATGGGAGTATTTCGGTGCTTAACGAAGGTCCAAAGCACCAATGCTGTGATGAAAGAACAGAAAAGAGAGAAACTGGCCAAACCAATCCCTAGATGTTCTTCATAAGACAAGAAGGATATCTCTTTTGGAATGCATGCATCATGCTCATAGTTAGAACAATGATCTTCTGCACATTGAAAACAGTCATCCATATCTGAAAGAGAAAAGATTTGTATGCATTGTAGCTCTAAATATGGTCCATGGTAGCTCTAAATTTGGTCATAAATATTGATTATGGATGTCCAAGGATGAGCTGATAGGTCAAGGTCTGAATGTCCATGTTGCGTCTTAACTGGTTAATATTCTCCAAAAGATACTCAAAGGGTTATATCCAAGGGGCACAGCACTTTTAACCTCATTAACCAAAGTAGTCTCATTCTGCATAAGTAAGGTGTCTTAATTCTTCCTTTAGTAAACAAGCCAGGGCTTCACACTCACAACTCACAGCAGGATAATAAAATTTTAGTACCAGGAAAAACAAACACACACAACCTATAAGCTAACTTTGGACTTTTTGGTTTTAATTACAATATTCTAATATTGCTATTGGTCCTAATAAAGATTCAGTTCTGCAAATTTGGCCTCTTTTGAATCATCCAGCACAATGGGCTTTCATGGGAGGTTGAAGCCCCATCGGTGAGGGTGTTCAAGGATAGGATAGACATGCACATAGTACGCATGTCATGAGTGGAGTTGGATGGAACTGGTGTCAGAGTAGATGACCCAGGAGACCCCTTCTGACTTGCTTTGTTTCTATGTTTCTATGATCACCAATATGAGGAAACATGTCATGTAAACTATTATGGAAATTGTAGAACCATTTGGCAGAAAAATTTATATGTAATCAGGTCACTCTGTTTCTATGTTTCTGTCTTGCAGCAGGTAATTTGACATATGGGGCAGTATGACCTTGAATGTCCTCTTGCATATTTGTATCATATGTATCTTTTTTGTAACCACCACCCCAAAGAAATGCAAAACACTCAATCTTGAAGGACGGAAAGATTCACATTGAGCAGAACAGGACTTTGAGGAGTCATACTTCTCAAGCACTTTAACGTTTTGTAACATTCCCCTTGGACATGATCTAAGTGAACTGGCAGCAGTGACACAATAATGGAGGGACAGTTAACAATGTTAATGTTAACATTGCACCGTAGTCAAGATTTTGGGGGAAGCATTCTTTACTTGTTAATATTTTGGAATCACTTTTAGGAAATTTTCACTTACCGCATGTTACAAAAGACATATCAGATCCATGTAGATCCATGGAGTTATGTGCGCGCATATGCACACATGCACACATGGACACACACACACTCCAGTGATTTCAAAATTTAGCCTTATATCAACAACCATTACCACAGAAAACTGAACTATGAAAAATAAAGTAAAAAGAGGTAAATTAAATATAGCATCTTCACATTATCCACATGCTGTATCACAGCAAATACCCTTGAGTTTTGTTTCATGATATAAACAGGTATACCTTACCTGTTTGGTTAGAAATTTTCCCCTCTGGACACGGAAGACAATCATAGCAGCAAAATGGCTTCCCTTCCTTCTTCGTCTTTCTAGAACCTGAACAGCAGTTGTCATTACACAGGGAAAGGGGCCTTGACTGATCATAAAAGAAAGGGAAGAATATTTGGAATGTAATTTACACTTCAGTTTGGGGGTTCTTTTCTACTTTGTCCCAATTATGTAGACAAGCCTGAACTTCTTGTTTAACTGCATGTAATTAAGGTCTGTCAAACCCTGATTTTCTCAAAAATTTCTAACCAAACAGGAAAGGTATACCTGTTTATATCATGAAATACCTTTACTTTGGATGCAGGTTATTTTAAATGATTTTATTTCCATAAATCAGTATCTCAGAACAGATTGGTCTTTTTTTGGTGTTTTCTTTTACTATCAAAAAGCAACAAGCAAGAAAAAACTGAGCAGAATACCACTAGTGACAATGAAAGTGACAATATACCTAATTACAAATGAACAGGTTTTTTTTTTAATTTTAAGGTGTCTTAGGAGTGAATTTCACATTGTACAGAAATAGGAACCCATTCCAAATATCCCAAATGATAACATACTGATGTTTTGCCTAAAAAAATTGTTCTACGATCACTTAAATTGTGTTTATGGCACATTTCCTCATGATGATGATGATGATGATGATGATGCTAAGAGGGAGACATCTACATAAATCTAAAAGGCTTTCTAACCCCTTCTTTCTATGTATCAAGTGTTAAACCTGACACCTTTTCTAGATTCCTTTCTCATCCATAATGTGTACGAATGCAATAATATTCAACTTTTGAGAGTCTCACACTTTTTTTCCCCTTCCATCTGTGAAGCCTCCAATATGAATGGCTTTGATTACTCTCAGGCTTAAAGGACATTGTGTTTTACAGCAACCATCGCACTCCCATTCTTTCATGTAAAATAGTCGAACAACACAATGCAACAGGGATGCCTGCAGCCCTCTGAATGTGAAAGACCAGTGCTTTTTTTGTCATAGAATGCACCAGAATGGAGTTCCTGCACCATTTTTCAACAGATTTTCCAAGTTTTAAAAATAACTTGAAAATTTGATGCTTTGTCCATGTGGATCTGAATCGCCCTGTCAAGTGTAGCAGGTCAGTGGCAAAATCATTAAAATGGTGCATGCGAGCTGCTTGTGTGTTGAAGCATGTGTACTTCATCTGAGCTAGTTGTGATGGCACTGCTTGGGTTGTGATTGGTCGTGTGCTGAGTGTTTACTGCGAGCAGTGACTGTTATGTTTCATTACACAACAGATGTGTATGGGTGTGTGTACAGTGATTGACTACGTGTGAAAGGTAGATAATGTCATGAGTTCCGGCACCTTTTTTCTTACAAAAAAAGCACTGTGAAAGACAATGGGCATCCTATGGACATGTGAAGAACAAAAGGGTTCAAGACTCCATGTTTCTCCCCCGGTCCCCCAAAAGTGTAGCTGCTTGTATGAAAGCTCTTTGTGTAACACTCAGATTCTGATTCTGCAGTAAGCTCCAAGAATGCACAGTAAGTAACAGCCTTGTGCAGAAAAGCTGCGAGTTATTGGATTCACAACAGCAATCTACTACCTGAGTATTTTAGAAAGCAGTGTCTACACCCTGACATTTCTCTGGATCCCACCTGGTTAAAGGCACTGGGCCATGCAATGGCATGTTCAGCTATGGCCAACATTTTCTTCTGGGGACATTTTGAATCTATTCTTCCAACTTTTACTCGAAGAAAGGACTGGTTTAGGAATGTTACCCAGTTGATAATATCAAATCCAGCTGCTAATTCTCCATTATCATCAAAGAAAACTTTTTCCCCGGCACTGTTATTAAATGATACATGCTTCCAATACTGGTGGAGCTAAACAGATGAAGGAGAAAATAAATACACAGATGGATGGATAGATAGATAGATGAGAAATTTTTTTAAAAAAACACCAAAACGTGATTCAAGCAAAGATAGGTAGGTAGGTAGAAAAAACATTTCATTCATATACAAAATCCCATTTAATTTCATTGCTTTTGTTCTAGACCAGTCTTTCTCAGCTGGGATGCCCTAGGAACCTGGGTTTCCACATAAGTTTCTGGGAGTTGCCTAAGAGATTGCGGAGCAAAATTAATAGATTTACATTGTGTGTTCAGATTCATATCTGTATGTGTCTACAATAGAAATTTTAAGTGTTATGACTTCCAAGGTGATTAGAGTAGGCAACAAAGCTAAAGCATATGTGCATGTGTGTACAACCAGACCATTCTTAGGCAATTAAAATCATAAGATATGTTAGTAATATTCAAATGCATTCTGGCTTTAGTATCAGCTAGAAGACTAATGTCTAGACAGAATACTAAAAAACAGAGACATCACCCCGCCAACAGAAGTGTGTATAGTCAAGGCTATGGTTTTCCCAGTTGCAATGTATGCCTGTGAAAGCTGGACCATAACAAAGGTTGAGTGCCAAAGAATTGAGGCCTTTGAATTGTGGTGCTGGACGAGACTTCTGCGAGTCCCTTGGACTTCAACGTGAACAAACCAGTCAGTCCTAGAGGCGATCAACCCTGACTGCTCTTTAGAAGGCCAGATACTGAAGATGAAACTCAAATACTTTGGCCATCTAATGAGAAGGAAGGACTCACTGAAGAAGAGCCTAATGTTGGGAACAATTGACGGCAAAAAAGAAGGGGACGGCAGAGGATGAGGTGACTAGATGGAGTCTCTGAAGCAGTCAGCGTGAGCTCAAGTGGACTCCGGGGGATGGTGGAGGACAGGAAGGCCTGGAGGAATGTTGTCCATGAGGTTGCGATGGGTCGGACATGACTTTTCAATTAACAACAACAACAAAGAAAAGTAATGAGATGAATATAATGTGGAACTGAGGACACCATGCCTTGTTTCCAAAAGTGATTGTTATCCATTCTCTATTCTCTTTTTTTCAATCAATGTCATGATTGTCTCTCCTGATGTTGAAGAATGTTCAAGATGTTACCTGCCAAGGATGTTCATTCAAAAGATTCCATCTTCTTGTATGAGCCATGGTTTTCTGCTTCAGTTTGGATGACTGCATGGCTTGCAATGCATGGGCCACAGCATAGACAGCATTGTAGATGCTGTAACTGTAGGCAGTGGCTTCCATTTCAAAAACAGATGTAGGCAGCGTTTCCAACTTCTCATCTCCAGAACAGATTTCCCCGTCTACCACAGGACTGGAGAATGAACAGCCAAATGCTTGTTCCCAAAAATCCTTGATGAAGCCATTTTTTTCATTTGAGGTATTTTTTCTCATCTGAACAAATTTCTGGAATCCAGACAACTGCTCTGAGTGGCTGGCAAAAGATAGTGCACCATGGAGGAAGTCTATATCCCAGTTTCTTTGAAGGGAAAGAGAGGTGAAATCCACCTGGGCAGTCATAATCCAGACTTTCCCTGTGGTCTCCAATGGTATATTTTCAAATTCTGAGATCTTCATAAATATCCTTAACAAAACCATAGTCTCAGGGGTACCATGTAGAAACAAGACCCTAACAGTGCTGCTCATGACAATTTTACATGTTTTTATCAATTCTGCTGCCATTTGATCAATGTCATTGGAAAAAGATTTTTTGGGGAAGCTTTCTATGAAATCAAAGCAGATGCCATTCTGGGTGAATATAGGCAGTTCACTCTGAATAAACCTCTTTCCACTGTCATCATTCACATAAATTATTCCAATCCATATCCATCTAAAATGAAGCAATAATTGTAGAATCCCCATATACTGAACAGATGAACTTGGGAACATCGAATAGAAGAAAGTACCATGAATTTCGGCATTCACCACTGGAGCAGTACCATATGTGACCTTTTGAAAGGTAAGGAATAAAGGGTACAGAGGAAGTTATATTTTTGGAGTTTTCTGCTCTGCTTCTCTTCCTCTGCCTCCATATGGCACTTAACATATTTCAATGTTTAGTCCAAAACTAGAAACTATTAATTCAGTCTACAGAATATTAAGGAAGATGTGAAATTTTATGTGAGAGTTGCCTCCATGGTTGTGCAATAGAGGCAATGCAAGCAAAGGGAACAGGGCATTTCTGTCATCCTGCCTTGATATGGTTTAAGCTGCTTTCAGGTGGCATGGCACTTTTGATTTCAATGAAATGAAGTTAAGCATTTGCATTGATATTCTTTAGAAAATGGAATGGTACTCTCCATAAATCGTGCCTATGCAGATTAATGAATGAATTCTTGTGAAGCATCATGGACCACACATGGTGAAGTCAAATCCTGTGGTCCTTTGTGTCAGTTGAAGGACTGTCCTTTAATTTTTAATTTTTAATTTTATTTTAAGCATTATAGAGTTGAATCCTTTCCTGGCATCATCTGAATAGTGGCATTCCAAAGAGAACAGTTTGGAGTAGAATTTAGAATTCAAGATGTTCGCTCAGAAGTTGCAATAGACATTCAATGAAAGAATGTCGGAAAGATCAATTAATGTTTCAGAAATGGACATGCAAGTACCCACTTGATCAGTGGGAGTAGTGGAAGAACAATAACTATTTTTAAGATATAGGATTTTAAAAGAGAAAAGGAGAATGGAATAGTCAAGGATTGAACATCGAAAACAGAATGAGAGTTGAACTTATGAGGGTAAGATAGCATTTGTATAATGGACATGGATACATTTGGGACACAGTCTAGTTAGTTTAGCTTAATCCATTTACCCCTGGTTATGCTCTACTCCTATCACACAAATTGTTTTCTATGTTGCCGGACTGCATATTTAGAATTCAAAACATTTCACTATTAGTATTTTTCTTCAGTATAGTTTTATACTGAAGAAACAGTATAGTTGGTGTGAGCTTGAGTGGACTCCTGGGGATGGTGGAGGACAGGAGAGCCTGGAGGAATGTTGTCCATGGGGTCGCGATGGGTCGGACTCGACTTCGCGACTAACAACAACAACAAATAGTTTTAAACCTTGTACAATACACAATAAATACCAGAGACCAAAGAATTAATAGCCCAATTTTTGTAGGATTTGGCTTTCTTTTTGTGCTTTCCCTTCCACTCCCATAACTGTTCAATAAAATTCCAAAAAATATAAGACAGCAGGCTAAATGGATGCAATCAGTATTTTCCTTCAAAACAATTTTACCCTGAAACCTTTGCTTAAACCTTAGCCTCAGTCCCAGTGTTATCTTTCTGTACAAATCCACACCTGAATGACAGGGGAGCCATGACTGACTACTTGAACTCTCATGCTCCATGCACTCAGCTTACCTGTGGAATCTTGTAAATAGATAGGATGTCTGCCATCTGGAGACCTATGTCAGAGTTTGGTCCTCCAATGATAGCTACCAGGTTAGTTAGGACATCACACTTGTAGTTAGGGATGAATCTGCTTTGTGTGGAAAGGAGTTCAAGTGAGGCACGGTATGTTGAGGTTGCACTTAATCCAGTATTATAGATATGGAAACCCAGGGTGGCATTGGGTAAGATATGTGGATTTTCATTGATCTCCTTTACAGCAAATTCCAGGATCAGAATGTGCTGATAATTCTGGATTAGTACCCTGCAGGGAGAGTGAAAGCCAGGATCATTGTGGATCTGCTCCAGGAGAACAATTATGTTTAGTATATTTTTGGGAAATGCATTGCACTTTATCAGGAGAACATAAGCTAAGATTGGCACATGCCAGTGCATATTAGCTACTCTGAAAAGCAGTCCAACAGCAGAAGTTAATGATGGAGCAGTGTATTTTTTACTTACTTTGAAAGCAATATATCTATTTTAAAGTGACTCTACCAATGAATAATAAATACACAATAGAGAAGGAGTGACATTGCTTATTGGGCAGGATGGAAACATTTCAAGGGGGGAATGAATGTCTTACATTTTCTAATTTTTCCCATTTTAAGAGTTTTTAAAGCAGCAATGCATGACTGACTTTACTGAAGCAGCCTCTGCAGATTGCTGTAGCTAAGGACATCAGGATGTTTCCATCTCACAAGGTATCTTGGTAGAATGCTAGCCTGAAAAACTAAAATTCCAATTCACATTGAAAGATAAGGGAATGCCCATTGCATTGCAAGCTCCCTCTCCACCCCACAAACCTTTTAAAAAGAACTTACATGGTCTCCATCCAACCCCCTCCAAAATAGTGCTTGCAAATCCAACAGATATTTTGGGGGGAAGGCAGGGGAAACAATTTCAGCCCAGTCCTTGTAGCCGCCCTTTTTCTATACATAACCAAGTGAAACCATAAACCCAATCTGCCTTGCAACTGTTATTCCAACGGATTCACAAGGTCACACAAACAGCATTTCAACTCCTTACATAAGGCCATCACCTCGTTCTTGAGAAGGATGATACACAAAATTAATATGAGTGGAAAAGATGCTAATTTGATAAGTGATGGCAGCAAATATGAGGTCTCCTGGCTGGTAATATTTGTGGTGAACAGGAAGAGGTCCACTGAGGGTACATCCCCCAACAGAAACCTTGCACACCACCATAGGAAGCAGAGCCACTACCAAAACCACACACACTACCATGTTTCCTTCTCTATTTGGTTTCATCTCTTTCTGCATTATCTTTCCAGTGTCCCTTGATGCTACAGTGTGCATTGACTGGTCACTTGCTCAGCCGTCTTGAAATTTGGATGCTGCAGTGTGAGGTAGCCACTACTAGCTGAATGAAGCCTGTCTGCTTCTGCTTCTTTCAGCTTTGAATTGTGTGGACAATATCAAAAGCCCCTGCTGGGCCATAGAGATTAGGAGAATAAATTATGGTCAATTTTATAATTATAGCAAAGATAATGAGCTACTCTGGTTCCCTCTATACATCATTGAAGAGAGAAAAAATATTGATGCAATCCCATTAGAAACTTTATCTGACATTCAGTGGAGAAGTAAGATAGATGTGGCCCTCTAATTCCCCATGAGAAAAGCAGTATGCATGAAGCATCGTTAGATTCACTCCTCCTTATGGAGCATAGGTACAGCTGTTTGACCCCTTTCTCCACTGTAACAATACAAGGAGGAATAAGTCTAATAGTTCATGCAAACAGGATCTCAACATGCCAAGCCAAATGATCTGGGCTCAAGGGTATTCATAATGGAATGTTTAAAGTGTATGACGGAACTAACTCTTACACAGCAGTCTTCAGTGAGAAATAATGGATTGACTGAATCATTCAGTCAATGCATTCAGAAATAATGCAAATGGGCATGTGTGACATTAATCCCATCAGTCCCTTGAAAAGATATCAAACTTATTTTGTAGAACTTATATAACCAATGCATTATTACTCCAATAGTTTAGAAATATATATATTTAGGGAAGCTTCTCCAAATGAAGATTTTGATGATAGCTGCAACTGACATGCTGAATAGCATTCTGTTGTTGCTAACACTTTGAAAAGAGAGTGTCTGTCTATACTACGCCTGTTATGTTCACAAAACAGATGATTTCTGCATGGGACTTTCAAAAATATTCAAGTATTTCAAAAATACTCATGCTTTAAACAAATAGAAATGCTACTTTCTGCATCAGGAGAGGTCTTTGGTCCTTCCTTCCTGCAAGATGTGCTCATCTAGCTCATTCAGAAACAACAATCTCCCCTTTTTTTCTGTTTACGTTTTTAGAAATGTGAATATCCCTTTCCATGCAAGGGTTCTCCTGCAAGCGGGCCCACTAGAAATCTGTGCTGTGGTCATCCCTGAAGTGGTTAGTTCTCTAGTGTTTATTCCTTGGTTCTCCTAAACAATACAGTGTTTAGTTTTCCAGTGATTCTAAAGTTAATAAATGTAATAGCTTCCAAATTTATACCAAAAATATATTAGATAGAATATAGGGAATTACCTTATATAGAATCCGATCCTTGGTTCATCTAGCCTGATATTTTCTGCACTGACTGGCAGTGATTTTCAGACAGCAGCTCTATATGAAGATGCCAGGACTGAATGCTGTTGTTCTTTTACATGCAAAACACATCATCTGCCAGTTAGTGATGGTTCTACCACATAGCCAGATTGTACAAGATTCTGGTCTTTGGCATAACACTTGCTCATATGTCATGTCATAAATATAAAAAGCAGAAATTATCTCAAAAATTTTTTGTCGAGAGATTTCGGTGAAGTCAATGGAAATTTCTTATCATTTTCTCCATTGCCTTAGCACAGAAGGGCTAAATATAATTTCATCAATGAAAGGCATGTTAATTAAATGATCAAATGCATGTTGGCCATCTTAATTATCACAATGGCAATAAATTGTGCTAAGACACACAATAAGAGAAGATTTAAGTCCTTGAGTGGGATTATCACTCTAACATCCTTGAAGTAAAATCTTATATTGTATATCAGAGATATCAAACCACTGGCAAAGTTCACCCTGGCTGGTTATTCCCCAGAACCACCCCCATTGGCCTTCCCAGGGGTCAGCCCTATTTTCCCAAATGACCAGCCCACTGGTCGTTTGGTGATTCCCAAGGGATTTGTGAGTTCCCAGTTCCAGTTCCAAAAGCTTTTAAAGGCACTACTAAGGCTTCATTACTGATAAATGATCATAGCCTTCTGCTATGTCACCTGCACCTGTTACCAGTTGAAATTCAGGCCCACTTTAACCTGCTTCTGCTAATGTATAGAATCCTAGATGGATTATGCCTTGCATATTTAAAGAAGCTTCTTCCCATGCAGCTACCCAGCCCTTAGATCATATAAAGAGGTCCTTTTATCAGAGTCCCCCATAAAGGAGGTAAAGAGGTGAAGGACCTTCTCAGCTATGCATGTGATGGGCATCATCACATCTATTAAAGCAGGGGTCAGGCATTGGAAATGCAGGCCTCAGGTATACAAGATCCTTAAAGCTCTATCTGAAATTGGTTCTATTGCTGTATAATAAATCAGACTGCATTGCCTGTCCATCAGTGCTATACTGTAAGAGACAATAATCCCATTTGGAAACAGTGCAGTTTTGGAAAGCAAGTGGGTGTGGATCTGAATGAATGAATAAATGATTTTACACAAACTAGCAGGTACCTGTTGGTCCTCGTGGAAGATAGAACTCTTGTTTTTTTGTATTGTTATTGTGCTTGTTATTGTTGTTTAAGGAAATTGTGAGTTTTGTTTTTATTTTATTTATTTATTTAAAACATTTTTATGCCACCCCCATCGCAACAAAGCCTTGGGGCGGCTCACAACAAAAACAAAATAAATAAATATAACAATTATACAAATAAAAATATTAAAACCTGATGCATCTTGGCTTAAAAGATTTAAAATCCATAAATACAACTAAATTAACAATTAAAATAAGTTTTAAATAGAAAGGTCTTAGCCTGGTGCCGAAAAACAAATAGTGACGGCACCAGGCAGACCTCTCTGGGGAGCGCATTACATAGATGAGGCGCCAACGCAGAGAAAACCCTCCTCCAGGTAATCACCATCCTAATATCATTCACAGAGGGTTCCCGGAGATGGGCATCTATTGCTGATCAAAAGGGGTGGGAGGGAATATATGGGGGCAAGCGTTCCTTTAGATATCCAGGTCCCAAGCCATTGAAGGCTTTATAGGTCATAACCAACACCTTGAATTGGGCCCGGACTTCAATAGGGAGCCAGTGGAGCTGACGGAGAACTGGGGTTATATGAGAACAATGCCCAGTCCCTGTCAGCAGCCTGGCAGCTCTATTCTGCACCAACTGAAGTATCTGGACCATCTTCAAGGGTAGCCCCACATAGAGCGCATTACAGAAATCTAATCGGGAAGTTGCCAATGCGTGTGTCACTGTTGCCAGGCAGTCATTCTCCAGGAAGGGATGCAGCTGATGGATCAGCCAAAGCTGAAGGAAGGTGCTCCTCGCCACCGCCATCACCTGAGCGTCTAGAAATGGCTCAGGGTCAAGGAGCACTCCTAAGCTGTGAACTCTGTCCCTCAGAGAGAGTACAACCCCATTTAGGACAAGGCTCAAGTCCCCCATCCCAAGGCCTGAACCACCCACCAACAGGACCTCCATCTGGTCTGGATTGAGCTTCGAAAGCCACTGAGAGCCAGGAGAACTAACAGGGATGCACTCCCCCTGTCTCTCTCCCTGCACTGGTCATCATACAGGGCGACCAAGGCAGATTCAGTGCCGTATCCGGGTCTGAAGCCAGACTGAAATGGGTCCAGATAATCAGTTTCATCCAAGAGTGCTTGGAGTTCTCTCGCCACCACCCGCTTTAGCATTTTGTATGTTTTGTTTATTTTATTTTTTTTCAAAAGACTGGATCTGATATGAAAAATCTTGCATCTATTACATTCTTTAGGATCAGCATGATGCATCTTCATGCAAATCTTTCCTTTATTCACCCATTCTTTTTAGGATTGCTATGTATACACATGGTTTTAAGAGCAATGGACTTAGTAATTAGAGTCTCCATGTGCAGAGAGACTAGACATCATCCAAGCATTTTCACGGTTGGCTATTGGGTGATACCAAACAAAAATGCAGAATATTTTCATGTGGAGATCATGTGCATTGCAATACACATCCATACTGGGAATGACTCCTTGGGCCCCAGTTGAGTGGGTACTTGTGAGAAGTGCAATGCATCTCAGAGACCTGGGAAACAATAACACAGGTGCTTCTGCCATTGCAGACCTATGCAGAAATCATGCCTGCATTCAGTTCATCTATAAAAATTTCAAAACACAGCAACAATAACTGTCGTAAGATTTGACTTCTGAAAAATGATTTGAATTGTATCGAATCAATATGTACTCTTTTTTGCTATTGTTAGAGATACATTAAGAAGTAACATTAGTCACTTTGATTTTAATGCGTCTATTCAAATTACATTGCATTATTTAGAGAGAACATATCTCACTTCTCTGCTTTTTCTTCTATTAGGTGCTCAGTCCACTTGGGAGTTGAAAAGCAAGAAGACCTCTATTTACTGAACAAGAGGACATAAAAAAGGCATCCCCCACCACATAAAAGTTCCATGAACTGCAAGATTTCCCCCACCAATACTACTGCTTGCCACTGTGCGGACTTCGTATTAAGTCAATAATAATAATAATAATAATAATTCCTTGCAATGCAGGTACATAGGATGAACATGGGAGCCACGCAGTAATGACAACATTTATTTTGTTGCTTTTACATTCCAACTCTCCTGCAAGGAGCACAAAGGGTCATACATTGTCACCTTCTTCTGCAGGAGCCAGTCTCAGGAGTAGGAGTAGAACCTTCATCTCCCTGTTCTGGTTCCACATTTGAAGCAGTGCAGCTCGCTGCTTTTACAGTTGTGTCACTTTTAAATGCTTTATACATATACTTTAGATATGACTCTATATTGAGAGTGAGGGGAAATATGTTAATTCAGTTCATTTACAAGCCAGAAGGCCTATTTAAGTGCAATCAATAGCACAGTCAGTTGAAAATCTGTTCTTCTACCTGGGTTAAGTTAGTGAATTCTCATATCAAAGTCTCATATATGTCTGCACTGAAGAAACTAACATTTAATACAATGTCTGCTACTCTTCAAAACATGGATTTATCAAACCAAAACAATATAACAATTTGGTCATTATGACTGATTAGTGTACATTCCTAAAGTTACAGAAGCTTAGATACCTTTACATTGCCTTCTAATTAAGTGCCCCTTATTGTTCAGCTCAGGTTTCAGAAAAATAATGTAACATTTGGGGGAAAAAATGCAAACAAGCAGTGCAGCACCAGAAGATAAAATAGAGAAGATCTCCACAGCCACTGTGTATTTTCCTTGAGTGCTGAAGTAAGACGGAACAAAGGAGAGCCAAACACTGCAAAACACTAACATGCTGAAGGTAATGAACTTGGCTTCATTAAAACAGTCAGGTAACTTCCTGGCAAAGAATGCCACCATGAAGCTGAGAAAGGACAGGATGCCCAAGAAGCCCAGCACACAGTAGAACATGACTGCTGAGCCTTCATTACATTCCAGTACAATTTCTTCAGACATTGAGCTTGTGACAAAATCTGGGAAAGGAGGAGATGTGGCAAGCCACACAGTACAAATAGCAGCTTGAGTGAAGGAGCAGAGAGCAACAGTTGAGTTGGCCAGAGGCTTTCCCACCCATTTTCTGAGTTTGGATCCTGGCTTGGTGGACATGAACGCTAGGACAACAAGGATGGTTTTGGCCAACACACAAGAGACAGCCACTGAGAAGATAATGGCAAAAGTAGTTTGGCGAAAGAGACACAGCAGTTTCTGTGGCTGGCCAATGAAGAGGAAGGTGCAGAGGAAGCAGAGCAGAAGGGAAATGAGGAGCGTGTAGGTGAGTTCCCGATTGTTGGCTTTGACGATGGGAGTATTTCGGTGCTTAACGAAGGTCCAAAGCACCAATGCTGTGATGAAAGAACAGAAAAGAGAGAATATGGCCAAACCCATCCCTAGAGGTTCTTCATAAGACAAGAAGGATATCTCTTTTGGAATGCATGCATCATGGTCATAGTTAGAATAATAATAATCTGCACACTGAAAACAGACATCCATATCTGAAAGAAAAAATGATTGTGATTTTATTTGATTTGATGTGATTTAAGACAATTGTATGCTGCCCATAGCCTAGAAGTCTTTCTGGGTGGCTTTCAGAAGATAAATTCCAAAATACAATCGTATAATCAAAGTTTACAATAGCAAAAATTCAAAATCAATATAAATGCAATGCCATACTCATAGCAAATACAAATTCAAATAAAATATTAACAGCAGAGCAATACAAAATCTATCAATGTAACTTAATACAATAATATTCATGATGTTAAATAATGAAATATAACCACCCCCATCCACACTCAAACCACCATACATTGTATGCATTGTATGCAATTTACATGGTTAGTAATAACCTATAAGGCCCTAAACAGCTTTGGTCCTGGATACCCGAAGGAGCGCCTTCTTCCCTATTTGTTGGCTTGCCCCCTGAGATTGGCGGCAGAGGTCCTCCTCTGGGAACCCACTTTGAAGGAAATTAGGGTCTTTAAAAGGGTGTTTTAAGCAGTAGCACCCCAACTGTGGAATATGCCCCCAGGGAGGTTTGCATGACATTTTTTTTGGCATCAAGCCAAGACCTTTTTATTCTCCCAGTATTTTAACAATTAATTGTTTTTTTTAATCACTTTTTAATCCTGATTTTACTACTATTTCAGATGCAGTGTGCTGAGTGTCCTTGTTATGCTTTTGCTATTGGTTTCCTTTTTTGTAAGCTGTCCAGAGACTTTTTTAGTAATGGACAGCATAGAAAATAAATAAATAAATAAATAAATGCTATGCACTTTATTCATTGTAGCTCTAAATAAGGTCTATGCTGGGATTATAGATGTCCAAGGATGAGCTGGTAGATAAAAATCCGAAGGTGCAGTTTGCATCTTATCTCAATAATATTCTACAGAAGATGCTGAATGGGTTATATCCAAGGGGCTCAACATTTTAAACATCATTAACTGAGGTAATCTCAATCCTCCATAACTGATGATGTAATTCCTCCTTTGATCAAACATACCAAGTGTTTGCACTCTCTCACTCAGAGCAAGATTATATATATATATATATATTTAGTTCCAGCAAACACATACACACTCACACACAAAGAGTGAACAAACTTTGGAATTTTCAGGTATAAATGCAGTGTTCTAACATTTTAATTCTCCTTCATGGATCGCTGCCTTGTCATGGCGAATGGGATTGCATAGCTCAATGAAGCTATGAGCTATGCCGTGCAGGGTCACCAAAGACGGACGGGTCATAGCAGAGAGCTCTGACAAAATATGATCCACTGGAGAAGGAAATGGCAACCCACTCCAGTATCTTTGCCATGAAAACTCCATGGACAGTACCAAAAGGCAAAAAGACACTCAGTTGCTGATGTATCTGGTGGTGAAAGGAGAGTCCAATGCTGTAAAGATCTATACTCCATAGGAACCTGGAATGTAAGATCCATGAATCAGGGCAAGCTGGATGTGGTCAAACAAGAGATGACAAGACTGAACATCGACATCTTAGGAATCAGTGAACTGAAATGGACAGGCATGGGTGAATTTAATTCAGATGATCATCATGTATACTACTGTAGGCAAGAATCCCTCTGAAGAAATGGAAAATTCTTCATAGTCAATAAAAGAGTAGGAAAAGCAGTACTGGGATGCAATCTCCAAAAGGACAGAATGATCTCAGTTCGAATCTAAGGCAAACCATTCAACATCGCAATAGTCCAAGTCTATGCCCCAACTGCTGGTACTAAAGAGGCTGAAGTTGACCGATTCTATGAAGGCCTACAACACCTTCTAGAATTAACACCTATATGATGTCCTTATCATCATGGGGGATTGGAATGCTAAAGTAGGAAGCTAAAAGATAACCGGAATAACAGGCAAGTTTGGCCTTGCAGTAAAAAATGAAGCAGGGCACAGGCTGGTAGAATTTTGTCAAGAGAATACGATGGTCATAGCAAACACTCTTTTCCAACAACCCAAGAGATGACTCTACACATGGACATCACCAGAAGGTCAACACAGAAATCAGATTGACTATGTGCTCTTCAGCCAAAGGTGGAGAATCTCTACAGTCAGTAAAAACTAGACCAGGAGCTGACTGTGGCTCAGATCATGAGCTTCTCATTGCAAAATTAGGCTTAAATTGAAGAAAGTAGGGAAAAGCACTAGGCCACTCAGGTATGACATAAATCATATCCCTGATGAATATACAGTAGAGGTGACAAATAGATTTAAGGAATCTGATAGACAGAGTGCCTGAAGAACTGTGGATGGAGGTTCGCAACGTTGTACAAGAGGCAGCAACTAAAACCATCCCAAAGGAAAAGAAATGCAAGAAAGCAAAATGGCTGTCTGAGGAAGCTTTACAAATAGCTAAGGAAAGAAGGGAAGTAAAAGGCAAGAGAGAAAGAGAAAGATACAAATAATTGAATGCAGAATTCCAGAGAATAGCTAGAAGAGATAAGAATGTCTTCTTAAATGAACAGTGCAAAGAAATAGAAGAAAACAATAGAATAGGGAGGACAAGAGGTCTCTTCAAGAAAATTGGAGATATCAAGGGAACATTTCATGCAAAGATGGGCATGATAAAGGACCAAAATGGCAGGGACCTAACAGAGGCAGAAGACATTAAGAAGAGGTGGCAAGATTACACAGAAGAACTATACAAGAAAGAGCTTAACGTCCCTGATAACCACGATGGGGTGGTCACTGACCTCGAGCCAGACATCTTGGAAAGTGAAGTCAAATGGGCCTTAGGAAGGCTGAGCAACAACAAAGCTAGTTGGGGCGACAGTATTCCAACTGAGCTATTCAAAATCTTAAAAGACGATGCAGTAAAAGTGCTATACTCAATATGCCAGCAAATTTGGAAAACTCAGCAGTGGCCACAGGATTGGAAAAGGTCAGTTTACATTCCGATCCCCAAGAAGGGCAATGCCAAAGACTGTTCAAACTACCCGCACCATTGCACTCATTTCACATGCTAGCAAAGTTATGCTCATAATCCTAAAAGCTAGGCTCCAGCAGTATGTGGACTGAGAACTATCAGCAATACAGGCAGGATTTCGAAGAGGGAGAGGAACTAGAGATCAAATTGCCAACATATGCTGGATCATGGAGAAAGCTAGGGTGTTCCAGAAAAACATCTACTTCTACTTCATTGAGTATGCTAAAGCCTTTGATTGTGTGGATCACAACCAATTGTGGCAAGTTCTTAAAGAGATGGGAGTACCAGACCATCTTATTTGTCTCTTGAGAAACCTATATGCAGGTCAAGAAGTAACAGTGAGAACTGGACACGGAACCACTGATTGGTTCAAAATTGAGAAAGGAGTTCGGCAAGGCTGTATACTATCACCCTGCCTATTTAACTTTTATGCAGAGCACATCATGAATCACCAGTTGGAATTAAGATTGCTGGGAGAAATATCAACAACCTCAGATATGCAGACGATACCACTCTAATGGCAGAAAGTGAAGAGCATCTAAGAGCCTGTTGATGCGTGTGAAGGAGGCGAGTGCAAAAATAGGCTTGAAACTCAACATTAAGAAAACTAAGATCATGGCATCCAGTCCTCTCACTTCCTGGCAAATAGATGGGGAAGAAATGGAAGTAGTGACAGATTTTATTTTCCTGGGCTCCAAGATCACCGCGGATGGGGACTGCAGCCAGGAAATTAAAACACACTTGCTCCTGGGGAGGAAAGCTATAGCAAATCTAGACAGCATAGTAAAAAGCAGAGACATCACCCTGCCAACAAAAGTGCTTATAGTCAAGGCTATGGTTTTCCCTGTTGCAATGTATTGCTGTGAAAGCTGGACCATAAGGAAGACTGAGTGCAAAAGGATTGAGACCTTTGAATTGTGGTGCTGGAGGAGCCTCCTGTGAGTCCCTTGGACTGCAAGGCAATCAAACAGGTCAGTCCTACAGGAGATCAACCCTGACTGCTCTTTAGAAGGTCAGATACTGAAGATGAAACTCAAATACTTTGGCCACCTAATGAGAAGGAAGGACTCCCTGGAGAAGAACCTAATGCTGGGAACAATAGATGGCAAAAGAAGTAGGGGACGGCAGAGGATGAGGTGGCTAGATGGAGTCACTGAAGCAGTTGGTGTGAGCTTAGGTGGACTCCGGGGGATGGTGGAGGACAGAAAGGCCTGGAGGAGTGTTGTCCATGGGGTTGCGATGGATCAGACACGACTTCGTGAATAACAACAACAACAACATTTTAATTGGGCCTAATAAAGATATAACTCCCTTGCAAATTTGGCCGTTTTTGATCAGTTCAGTACATCATCTTGGTAATACTGCTTTTAATGTCCTCTCGCACATTTCTACCAAGTATGCCTTTTATGTCAACACCACCTTGAATAAGGTCAGGACCCTCTATCTTCAAGAACAGGAACATTCATGTTGGGCAATAAAGAACCTTGAGAAGTCATGCAGCCCTAACACTTCAGGTCATTTTAATCAGAAACCCCTTGACTGTGCTTAGAAGTCAATCAGCAGAAGTGACACAATAATGGGGAGACACATCGCGGCACTTCAGCTTAGTCAGATTCTGGGAGGAGCACTCCTCATTAGTTAATATTTGGGAATCACATCTAGGGTATGTCCACTTACATGTTATAAAAGAAGTCAAAGGATTTCAGGCACATGTGCACAAGGAATTTCAGAATTTAGCTCTATATCAACAACCATTACCACAGAAACATGTACAACTAAAAAAAATGGAAAGAAAAGTAAAAAGCATAAATTAAAAGTAGCAAATATGCTCGAGTTTCGTTCCATGATATAAAGTATATCCTTTACCTGTTTGGTTAGAAATTTTCCCTTCTGGACATGGAAGACAGTCGTAGCAGCAAAATGGCTTCCCTTCCTTCTCCGTCTTTCTAGAACCTGCACAGCAGTTGTCATTACACAGGGAAAGGGGCCGTGACTGATCATAAAAGAAAAGGAAGAATATTTGGAAAAGAACTTACGATGCACTTTGGAAGTTCTTTCCCATTGTGTTCCCACTATGTAAAGAAGTCTGCAATTCTTGTTTAACTGCATATAATTAAAGGCTCTCGAAACCTGATATAATTAAAGGGTAAGCTACATTATTTAAAATATTTCTATTTTCATTAATCAGCATCTCAGAAAAAACTGGTCTTTTTCTTAGTTTTTACAATTAAAAAGCAGCAAGCAAAGAAGCAACACCTCAGCATAACAGTGGGTATAAGATTTATGCATTAATAGAGTTATTAGATTCAGCAGCATTTTAACCCAAGGCAAGAACAATATGAACCTCAATAACAGGCACTATGAAACTTACCAGGTTCCTTTTACTGGCAAAGCAATGAGGGGTATGTTAGGGTATCGGCATATCAAAAGCATAATACTGAATGTCAAATATCTTCTCTATATAAACTATAGAAACAATATATCTAATCTCAAATGAAAAGTTATTTCTTTGAAATTGGCATGTAATAGGAGTGAAGGGACATTATGCAATGTACAGAATAGAGGAACTCCCTCCTAGTATCTCACCTCATAGCATATTAATGATTGTCTGCCAGGTGGCACAGTGGTTTAAACCGCTGTGCTGCTGGGCTGGTTGATCGAAAGGTTGCCAGTTCTAATCTGCACACGGGGTGAGGTCCCGTGCGCCGTCCCAGCTCCTGCCAACCTTGCAGTTCGAAAGCATGCAAATGCAAGTAGATAAAAAGGTACCACTTCAGTGGGCAGGTAACAGCGTTCTGTGCACTTTGGTGTTTAGTCATGCTGGCCACATGACCACAGAGACTGTCTACAGACAAACGCTGGCTCCCTTGGCTAGGAAACGGAGATGAGCACCGCCCCCTAGAGTCAGGCATGACTGGACATAACGTCAAGAGGAAACCTTTACCTTTACCAAATTGTTATATAATCATCCAGATTGTTTTTATGGCATGTTTCCTCATGATGATGAAGATGCTAAGAGGGAGACATCTACATAAATTACACACAGGGTAGAAGGACATTGTGTTTGCAGCAACCATTGTAATCCCATTCTTCCATGTAAAATTCTCTAACAGCACAATCCAACACTGATGTCTGCTGCCCACTGAATGTGATGGACTATGAGCATCCTAGTGAGGACAAAAGCTACACTGTGGTAAAGGTTGCCTCCATGCTTCTGCCCTGCTCCCCCAAAGGGGTGCCTGCCTCTGTGAAAGCTCCTGGTGTAAAGCTCAAATCCTGATTCTGTAGTAAACCCCAAGAATGCTCAGTAAGTAACAGCCTCATGTACTGGATGATCAGTTACTGGATCATCACGACAGAGATCTACTGTCTGACTATTTTGGAAAATACTAGCTATATCCTGACATTTCTCTGTATCCTACCTGGTTAAGGGTGCTGGGCCATACAATGGCATCTTCATCTATGGCCAAAATCCTTCCTTGGGTAAATGTGGAATCTACCCTTCCAACTTTTACTTGAAAATAGGACTGGTTTTGGAATGTTACCCAGTTGATAATATCAAATCCAGCTGATATTTTTCCATTTTCATCAAAGGAAACTTTTACCCCAGAACTGCTGTTAAATGAGATATTTTTTAGAAATCGGTGGATCTAAAAAGATAAGCAAAAATAATTAAAGGTAAAAAAATAAAAAAGAGAATCAAGCAAAGGTAGATAGATAGAGATTTTGTTTATATTCATAATCACCAATAAATGTCATTGTATTTGCTCTAGAGCAGCCTTTCTCAACCTCACTTCCCCAGGCACTTAGGGTTCCTCAAAAGTTCGCACAAAGGGTCCTGGGAGTTCCCTAAGAGATTGCGGAACAAAATTAATTTACATTCTGTTTTCAGATTCATATGTGTATATGTTTATACTAGACATGTAAATGTGAGAATATCCAAGGTGATTAAAGCAAGCAACAAAACTAAAGCAGCTGCGCATGTGTGTTTTGTACCACCAGACAATTCATAGGAAATTAAAAGCACTATATATGTCCAAAATAATCAAATCTATTCTGGCCTTTGTAGCAGCAAAAAGATTAATGAGCTGAATATTATGACAAACCTAGGAGAGCAGCCCTAGCTTCCAAAAGCTATTGCTATCCATTCTGTGTTCTCCTTTTTCAGTCAAAGTTGTGGTGATCTCTTCTGCCTTTGATAAGCTTTCACAATGTTACCTGCCAAGGATGTTCATTTAGAAGGTTCCATCTTCTTCCATTAGCTGTTGTTTTCTGCCTCAGTTTGGATGACTGCATGGCTTGCAATGCATGGGCCACAGCGTTGATAGCATTGTAGATGCTGTAACTGCGGGCACTGACTCCCATTTCAAAAACAGATCTAGGAAGAGTCTCCAACTTCTCATGCCCAGAGCAGATTCCCCCAATATCCCCATCTACTCCAGGAGTGGAGAATGAACAGTCAAATGCTTGTTCCCAGAAGTCCTTGACAAAGCCATCTTCTTCATTTGAGGTATTGTTTCTCATCTGAAGAAATTTCTGGAAACCTGACAACTGCTCTGAGTGACTGGCAAAAGATAGTGCACCATGGAGGAAGTCTATATCCCAGTTTCTTTGAAGGGAAAGGGAGGTGAAATCCACCTCGGCAGTCATAATCCAGACTTTCCCTGTGGTCTGCAATGGTATATTTTCAAATTCTGGGATCTTCATCAATATCCTTACCATAACCATTGTCTCAGGGGCACCGTGTAGAACCAGGACCCTGACAGTGCTGCTCATGACAAGTTTACATGTCTTGACCAGTTCTGCAGCCATTTGATCAATGTCATTGGAAAAAGATTGTTCTGGGAAGCTTTCTATGAAATCAAAGCAGATGCCATTCTGGGTGAATATGGGCAGTTCATTTTGAATAAACCTCTTTCCACTGTCATCATTCACATATATTATTCCAATCCATATCCATCTAAAATAGAGCAATAATTGTAGAATCCCCATATACTGAACAGATGAACTTGGGAACATTGAGTAAAAGAAAGTACCTTGGATTTCAGCATTCACCACTGGAGCAGTACCATAGATGAGCTTTAGAAAGGTAAAGAACAAGGTGGAGAGGAAGTTATGTTTTTAGAGTTCTCTCTCTGTTCTCTCTCTTTCTCTTCCCTTGCCCCCATATGATGCTTAACAAATTCCATTATTTGTCTTAAAGTTAATCAGAAGTTAAGTCAGAAGCCATTCATTCTGTATACTAAATTCTGAAGGAAGACATGTATGTTTATGTGAGAGTTTCCTCCATGATTGTGCAATAGAGGCAATATAAGAAAAGGGTAGAGGACCTTTCTGAAATCCTGCCTTAAGCTGCTTTCAAGTGGTAGAGTCGTGTTTGATTTTATTAAAATGAAGGTAAGCAGTTGAATAGTTGTGCTTTAGAGCTGCTCTCCATTTATGGTGCCTATACAGATGAATAAATGGTTCTGAATTATCATGCTCCACAGTATACCATGGACAGGTTAAGCCAAATGGTGTGGTCTTTTGAGTCAGAGCTGCCCTCTATCTTTGTATTTAGTTTTAATTTTTAATACTATGCAGTTGATTCCTTCTTGAGTATGAAGTGAACATCATCAGTCCAAATAGTAAAGTTTTGATTAAGTTGGGATAACCCAAATAAATCTTTCTATAGAAAGCATGCTTATATGTGCCTTTGTGATATAAATTTAACCCACATTGTTTCTGCTCCTCATTCCCAGAAAGAAGCAATTCTCTCAGCAAGCTTCCATTTCCCTGAAGCTCAATTTTCATCTCTTCCTTTAAGAGACTGAGACTGTCTCTCCATCTGAGGGGTGTCTATATTTTTGCAAAGTTAGTGTCACTTGTTATTGGCTCTTGAAACATGTATTCTGTTTGCTGCTGGGCTTCTGAGAGCCTCCCTGACTAGATTTTATGAAAGTGCCTGCATTTGCATCTCAAATCCCACATCCAGAATCTTTCATGATTCATGTACCTTATATTTGCCCTGTCAATACTCCACTGATCACTGATAGTCACTGTAATATTATGTAATGTCCCCTCTGCAGTTAACTCATATTGCTCTGTTTAAGGATGAATTATCTTTCAAAATGTCCCTGTTCTTCCTGCATCATTGACTCTGTTCCTGTACACATGACTCCAAATCCATAAAACATTCCCTATATACTCAGGGAAATAGTAATTCTCAACCTAACCCTCTACTCAGCAGTGCTGTTGTAAATTTGGTCTCTGTAGAGGGGTTTTCCTCTCACCCACACAACAGCTGAGGTTTGAGGCATTTTCCCAGGCTGCTAAAGTGGGATTTCTTGAAAATTAAAATGAGGAAATCAGGAAGTTTGCTCAGGAAAGCAGGCAATCATTTTGTTAGCAGGAGGTTCAATAGTTCAGTGAAAGAGATTATTAAAGATAAATTAATGTTGCAGAAATGAATGGGTGCAAGTGCCAACTGGATCAGTGGAACTAGATGAAGGACAAAAAGTACATTTAAGACATAAAGGAGAAAGGAAGAGTCAAGGATGAATGGAGAAGGGAAGAAGGAAGGTCCAGATCCTAGAAAAAATAGGTCTGTTGGGCGGAGAGGATTTGCACCTGGCAATACTAGAAAACACCATTGGAAGAAATGGACAAAAAGAATGAAGGCACATTTTGTTTGTTTTTTTGTTTGGCTTTCTCTTCTACTCCCATAAATGCTCAATGAAACTCCCAAATATATAAGCATAGACCAACAAGCAAAATGAATGAAATCAGCATTTTACTTCAAAAAGATTTTTCCCTGAAGCCTTTATTAAAGCATTTGCCTCAGTCCATCTGTTATCTATCTCTGCAAAACCACACCTGAATGACAGGAGAACCATGACTGCCTTCTTGAACTCTCATGCTCCATGCACTCAGCTTACCTGTGGAATCTTGTAAATGGACAGGATGTCCGCCATCTGGAGACCTATGTCAGAGTTTCCTGTGATGACTGTTACCAAGTTAGTTTCGCCATCACACTTGTAGTTAGGGATGAATCTGCTTTGTGTGGAAAGGAGCTTCAGCAAGGCAAGGTAGGTTGAGGTTGCACCAAATCCATTATAGATATGGAAACCTAGGGTGGTATTGAGTAGGATATGTGGATTTTCATTTATTTCCTTTATAGCAAATTCCAGGATCAGAATGTGCTGGTACTTCTGCATGAAGACCCTACAGTGAGAGTGACAGCCAGGATCACCAAGAATCTGTTCCAGGAGAACATTTCTGTTCAGTATATGTTTGGGAAATGCATGGCACATTACCAGGAGAAGTGAAGTAAGATTGGCACATGCCACTGGACTTTTGGTTTTTCTGAAAACAAAAGTAGTAACTGAGAAGCTGCTTGATTCTGGATGCACACATGTCTGTAGACAGACAGAACAGTGGATTTTGTCCTTCCTTGGAAAGGAATGTATCTCTCCCTCTCCCTCTCCCTCTCCCTCTCCCTCTCCCTCTCCCTCTCCCTCTCCCTCTCCCTCTCTCTCTCTCTTATCCATTCATCCATCCATCTGAATATATTACTAGTATGGCTGGTCACCTTTCATTTAACTTCAGTGGGGTTCCGGATGTTTTAAGGGGATATTTTGAGGCAAATCTACAAAACAAAAATAGAGATGGAGTGGCTCTGCTAGTGAGCAGAACAGGAACATAAGGTTTCAAGGGGGAATAAAACGCTTTCATTTTCTTCTTTCTTTTAAACTAGTTTGGAAGGTGGCAGCTGAATGGATGACTTTGCTGAAGCAGTTTTTGCAAATTTCTGTGACTCTGAACATCAGAATGTTTCCCTTTCACAATATATATTGGAAGAATGTTAGCCTGAATGGCTAAAATTCCAGTTCCTTGGAAAGGGAAATTGATCTGTCTGTCTATCTATCTGTGGTGCTTGTATTGCTGGTCTCCTTTCATTTTACTCCTGTGGGGTTCCTGATTTTCAGGGGACATTTTGAGTCAAATCTGCAAATAGATAAAGAAAGGAGGAGTGACATTGTTCAGTGGGCAGGGTAGGAACATAAGATTTCAAGGTGGAATAAAAGTCTTACATGTTCTTCTTTCTTTCCAATATTTTTAAGGTAGCAATGTATGACTGACATTACTGAAGCAGTTTCTGCAGATTGCTCTAGCCCTGGACATTAGAATGTTTTTCCCTCACAATGTGTATTGGAAAAATTCTACCCTGGAAAGCTAAAATTGCCATTAATCTGGAAATGTAAGGGAATGCTCTTTGCATAGCAAGCTCTCTTTCCACCTCACAAAAACCTTTTAAAAAGAACTTACATGATCTCCTTCCCCTCCCTCCCCTCCAAAAGTGCACCAACAAATCAGACAGATATTTTGGGGGGAAGGGGGAGGGAAACAATTTCCTCATATTTCTTGGTGCCAGACTTTATACTACACATAACTGAGTGAACCCATAAACCCAATCTGCTTTGCAGTTGTTATTTCAACAGCTGCACAAGGTCACACAAGCAGAATACCAACACCTTACACAAGGCCATCGCCTCGTCCTTGAGAAGGATGATAGGCAAAGTTGATATGACTGGAAAAGATGTGGACTTGATAAGTGATGGCAGCAAATATGAGGTCTCCTGCTTGGTAATATTTGTGGCGAACAGGAAGAGGTCCACTGAGGGTACATCCCCCAACAGAAACCTTGCACACCACCATAGGAAGCAGAGCCACTACCACAACCACATGCACTACCATATTTCCTTCTATATTTAGTGTCATCTCTTTCTGCATTATCTTCCCAGTGTCCCTTGATGCTACAGTGTGCATTGACTGGTCACTCGCTCAGCCGTCTTGAAATTTGGATGCTGCAGTGCAAGGTAACCACAACTCGCTGAACGATCCCTGTCTGGTGCTGCTTCCTTCAGCTTAGAATTGTGTGGACAATATCAAAAGCCCCTGCTGGGCCATAGAGATTAGGAGAATAAATTATGGTTAATTTCATAATTATGGGGAAGGTAATGAGTTGGTTCTTACTCTGGTTCACTCTATACGTCATTGAAGAGGGAAAAAATATTGATGCAATCCCGTTAGAAATTTATCTGACATTCAGTGGAGAAGTAAGATAGATGTGGCCCTCTAATTCTCCATGAGAAAAGCAGTATGCATGAAGCATTGTTAGATTTACTCCTCTTTATGGAACATAGGTACAGATGTTTGGTTCCTTTCTCCACCGTAACAATACAAGGAGGAATAAGTCTAATAGCTCATGCAAACTCTCAAAGCGCCAAACCAAATGATCTGGGCTCAAGGATATTCATAATGGAATGTTTAAAGAGTGTGCAGGAACTAACTCTTAGATAGTATTCTTCAGTGAGAAATAATGGATGGCATAATGAAAACAAAGCAGAAAAAGGCAGAAAATGAGGGTGCATTCAGAAATAATGGCAAGTGGGCATGTGTGCGATTAAGCCCATCAGTCTCTTGAAAATAAATCAAACTTATTTTATGCAACTTGTACTACTGATGCATTATTACTCCAAAAGTTTAGAAAAATATATATTTAGGGGAACTTATCCAAATGTGGGTTTTGATGATAGCTGCAACTGACATGCTGAATAGCATTCTGTTTTTTCTAATACTTTAAAAAGAGAATGTCTGTCTAGACTAGCTGTGTCATGTTCAAAAGACAGATGGTTTCTGCATGGGCCATTTGCACTTCTAAATACTCATGCGGAGAACAAGTAGGAATGCTACTCTGCATCAGGAGAGGTCTGTGGACTTTCCTATCTGCACGATGTGCTCATCTAGCTCATTCAGAAACAACAATCTCCCCTTTTTTTCTGGTTACGTTTTTAGACATGTGAATGTCCTGTTGCATGCATGGGTTCTCCTACAAGCATGCCCACCTGAATTTTATGTAGCGTGCATCACTGAAGTACATGTTTTACACCTGCAGTGTTTAGTTCTCTACTGACTCTTAAGTTAATCAATGTAATATCTTGTGATCTTATAACATACATACATTAGATGAAATGCAGAATAGTCCAACTATCCTGATATTATCTGCACTGACTTGCAGTCACTCTAAGACAGCAGACCTATGTGGAGGTGCTAGGAATGCCATATATAGCTACCCAATTCTCAGAACATCTCTAGAGGAGTACCTCTAAAGGAGGGGGAAGTCCTTTTTGGTTGTGGTGCCCCATCTGTGCAGTTAGAGCAGCACCAAAAGACATTGTTCAGTTTCCTGAAAGTTTACTTCCCAACGGCAGTGAATTTGCTTCTCTGACCCTTTCCCATAGCATAATTTCTTCTGAAAGTCTTTGGGTGGTGTCTTTGAGTTTAATTTATCTATGTGAGGTAGCTAAGGAGGTTGTTGTGCTTTTTCTCTTGGACATTGCAGGCTCCCTGGAGAGCTATGCTTCCTGACCTGAAAAAGCCTTTTTGTGGACACACAGAACCACCTTTTGCTTATCTTGTTTTGAGGTTCAGGTAGGCTGGAGTGTCATTAACTTCCAGAGAGTGGATTACACAATGTAAGATGGAATATTCAAACACACCTTTCTATCATGTCATGCAATGTAGATCTTAATTATCACAACAGCAATAGAATGTACTAAGATGCACAATAAGAAAAGATGTAAGACAATCAGTAGGGATATAACTCTAACAGCCTGGAATAAAAATCTTATATTGTTAATCTTATTTTAATGAGTAACATTAATCACTTTGATTTTATTGTGTGCATTCTAGAGCATCAAATTACACTGCATTATTTAGAGAGAATATATTGAACCTCTCCACTTTTTCTACTATAAAGTGCTCTTCTGATTTGGAGAAGGACCACCCAACATTTATTTGAATCATAACCACTGATTAAGTCTTTTCCAAAAGTTTAACATAAACATGTAAGGAATGAAATCCAAGCAATGATGATACGGGAGGCAAAGTACCAAGCAGCAACAGTTTAATATGTTCTGGCCAGACCTGGCACGCACCCCAATGGTAGTGCACTGGAGGAGCAGTTTACAGTCTCTTATTGCCTACCTCATGCTCAAAGTCCCTGCTTCCTTTCTCCCATTGGTGGGATACTGGGAGTTCACATTCTTCCCATCCACCTTCATCATACTACTCCTTGGTATGTTACCCCCACCTGCTCATACGTCCCATGTTCATGTTAATAACCCTCTGAGTCATAGTAGGAGGCACCACTAATATGCATTAGCTTATTACACAGTCATACCTTGGATTCTAAGTACAAACGTTTAATGCCATGTCTGCCAATTACATCTTGTAGTCTATGAGTTTGTGTTGGTCACAATACTCTTATTAATCATGAAGTGATCTGTATAGCTTTATCCATTCTAGTCCGTTAATCACAATACCTTTATTAATCACTAAGTGATCCATAGCTTTACCTGTTCTAGTGTGTTAGTCACAGTAATATTCTACTTCTCACAATCCACCCTTTTTCTTTTGGTTCTATCTTACTGTGACTAATTCTTCATCAGGTTTCCCTAAAAGTCCCTGTAGCATAGCCTTCTCAGCTTTGAGCTCCTCATTTTTCAGCACCATTGAAAAGGTCATTATCCTTTCCCCACACTGGTTTGTTTTTGGTACTGGGGTCACCTGAATAGATTCCACAGCTCGTTGAATTGTTTGTGTTATCAGGGGCATGAAACATGGCAGCAGTAGTAGCTCTGCAACTGCCATCAACAGTATGCCTCTCCATTTCAATAAGTCTCCACCAAACAACTCTCCCCACCATGAGGATCACACTTTTTCATACAGAAATTGTGTAGAGGAGCACAGTCAGGGCAGTGGGCACAAGAACAGCTCTCGCATCAGCAAGATCACTTGCAAAACCAGCACATCTGAGAGCCAGGCAGTGTCGCCTAACCAACCCTCCCATGCTCAGTCTTTCAGAGCTTAAGCTTCAAAGGCCCATCACCAGGATCCACTGTCCACTCTTTTGGCAGTGGCACTGGTCCTTTCACCCTTGTGTTATGGGTCCACCCCTTTTCTTTTGTCCAGACAGCAGTTTCGCTCATCAGTAACATCAGCAGTGGGCATTCCCATTTGAGTTGCAGCTTGGAGTCCTTCCAGGATTTTACCAGAACCCAGTCTCCAGTTTTGAACAAATGTACTGTGAAGTCCAGGGGAACTGTTCGTGCCAGTAGTCCCTTCTCCCTGAGGGCAGATAAAGAAGAAGATTTCCCCAGTATATAGTTCTGCAGAAATTTATCTTTTGACTTGAAACTTGGTAACTCCCCCACCTGCCCCAAGGCAATTCAAACAGCATTTCATAGGATGATATTCCTGTCTTTAATTGCTGCTTTAGGGTCTGACTTATCTCAGTTCCTTCATCCTTGCTACTTCAGCCTCACCATATTTAAGGCTTTATAAAAAGGAACTCCAACCAAGGGGATCAAGTTCAGTACTGATAGTGGAGCCTCAGCTTCTTCAATAGAAGCCCTCTTTGCTTCCAAGCCTGCCAGTCTATTTCATCTAGTTTCTTCACCATTCCCAGATTGATCTCCCTTTACATAAGCCAATTTTTACAGTACTTGCACCACCTTCTCATGCACCAAAACTTCCTCTACTCATGATCAAACTCCTTTCCTGCCAAATTTTCCCAAAGGCATTTGCTAGCCCAAATACATCCCAATGCCACATTCAGTTTTTAGAAATAGATCTACAAGAGCCTTAGCTTCCCAAAGGCTCCTTCCATGGAGTCTCTGGATTACTTGCCTAGCTAGTCCCTTAGACAGCCACAAATTTGGGCTGACCAGGAGGAGGACAGTCTCCCACTATCCCTCACCTGGTTCCCTTTTATTACTTTGTATCCATGGGTGCCTAAGAAGGAACTCACAATGCTAATTCCATTAGGGCTATATAGAATAGGAAAGTGATTGGATACACGTCACAGCACCATAAAGAAAAGTTACATTTCACTCTAATTAGTTGCCTTTGACAGGCCTTCCAAAGTAAAGTTACTTTGAACAGGCTGGCTAAGTTACGTACAGGGTTAGAGAGGCACTTTAGCAAGCCTATAAAACACAGAGCTTACACTTTGACAGTTCCCCACTAGTGGAGTGGGGTCATCTGGTCTTCACCATCAGACACCGAGGCATCTTTTGACGTGCTTATGGCAAGGCAGTGAGGTGGGATGGCAAGAATTGTTTTTCTGAGTACAGGTTAACAGAGCTTGCACTGGGGGTGACACTGTTACCACCAAAGCTTCCCCAAAAGCTAACTCCCTGGCTTCCTAAGCCAACAGAGCTGTGGCTGCACAGGATGTTTCCTCCATCCCTTTAATGCAAGCCCTCTCTTTGATTCCCCTTCCTCAGTAAATACTGCAGTAGTAAATAAAAAAATGTTTCTATTCATCATAGTCTCACAAACTTTCCTTTAGAACTCTTCTCCACAGGGCACCTGAGCCCTTCAAGAGGAGATGTGCAGCATCATTTGCACAGAATTCCAAGTTGAGTAAAAACATAGAAACAAAGTGAGTCAGAAAGTGGCACTCCCCTGGTCATCTAGTCTGACCCCCTGGTTTCAGTCAGCTCTGTTCCTATAATCCCCAACTTGTGGTTGTCCAAACTGCTTCACTGATGGGCCTCAACCACCTCCCATGAAATCCATCCCATTCTCTAGGGGTTCCTGACCCTCAGAGATGATCTTCTAACACTTAACCTGAAATCTAGTTCCTGGAATTTTGTTTTATTGAAATGCAGCCTGCCCTTCAGGCATTAGTCCAATTAGTGCTTTGAAACAAACTTATCACCTTTTTAGAATCCTCTGGAAAAACTAGGATTCTGATTCTTCTAATTATGCAACTCAGAGGTGGCAAATGATTGTTAAACACACACAAAAACATAAACACAAACCCAGGCAGAACCTGTCACAGTGGCATCTGCCCATTCTTGCTGTTTATTTTATTTAAAAATTTATATGCCGCCCCTTGCAATAGCCTCGGGGCGGCTTACAACATGGTAACATCATTAAAAACATATAACAAAATTAAAAACTGGCCCATCTCAGGTTATAATATAAAACATAAACAGAATTATAAATTAAACCTATTAAACAAATTAAACATTAAACATAAATTAAATAAACATAAATTAAACATAAATTAAACATAAACTAAAACCAAGACAAAAACCTAAATTAAACAATAATATTAATTAAAATATTGCTTAAATAAAAAGGTCTTCGCCTGGCGCCGAAAAGCAAATAACGACGGCGCCAGGCGAGCCTCTCTGGGGAGCGCATTCCATAAGTGGGGCGCCACCGCTGAGAAAGCCCTCCTCCGGGTACTCACCCTCCTAATCTCACGCACGGAGGGTTCCCGGAGGAGAGCCTCCGTCGCTGATCGTAGGGGGCGGGAGGGCATATATGGTCGCAGGCGCTCCTTCAGGTAACCAGGGCCTAAGCCGTTTAGGGCCTTATAGGTAAGAACCAGCACCTTGAATTGGGCCCGGACTTCAATGGGGAGCCAGTGGAGCTGACGGAGAACTGGGGTGATATGAGAACCACGCCCAGTCCCCGTCAGCACCCTGGCAGCTCTATTCTGCACCAATTGAAGTATCCGGACCGTCTTCAAGGGAAGCCCCACGTAGAGCGCGTTACAATAATCCAACCGGGAAGTCACCAACGCATGTGTCACTGTCGTCAGGCAATCGAACTCAAGGAAGGGACGCAGCTGATGTATCAGCCGAAGCTGTTGGAAGGCGCTCCTCGCCACTGCTGACACTTGAGCAGTCAAGGTCAGCTCCGGGTCGAGGAGCACTCCCAAGCTGCGGACCCCGTCTTTCAGAGGGAGTGCAACCCCATTCAAGACTAGGGTCAAGTCCCCTACACTGTAGCCCGATCCGCCCACCAACAGGACCTCCGTCTTGTCTGGATTGAGCTTCAGTTTATTGGCCCTCATCCAGCCCATTACCTCGGCCAGGCACCGGTTCAGCACAGCCACCGCCTCACCTGGATAGGTGGAAAACGAGAGGTAGAGCTGGGTATCATCCGCGTACTGATGATTCCGCAGCCCACACCTCCTGATGACCTCCCCCAGCGGTTTCATGTAGATGTTAAAAAGCATGGGGGACAAGATGGAGCCCTGCGGAACCCCATGGCATAGTTGCCATGGCGCAGAGCCATAGTCCCCCAGCACCACCTTCTGGTATCGGCCATTGAGATAGGAGTGGAACCACTGCAAAGCAGTGCCTCCAACCCCCAATCCCGCCAGCCTCTCCAGAAGGATACCATGGTCGATGGTATCGAAAGCCGCTGAGATGTCAAGAAGGACTAACAGGGACGCACTCCCCCTGTCCCTCTCCCGGCATAGGTCATCGTACAGGGCGACCAAGGCGGATTCAGTGCCAAAACCGGGTCTGAAACCGGACTGAAATGGGTAAGTTATTGCCTGCTCACTCTCGAGTCCAATGCAATAAATTCTTGCAGGGAGAGGCATCATGCCCCCCTCCCCCCCTTTTTTTCTCCACAAAGTGTTCCAGGTTTCCTTCCAGGCCTCACAAGCACCAGATGCCTGTGGTTTTAGAGATAAATCAGTATCGGTCCTCCTCATTAGCTTTGTCTCTACCTCTCCTCCAATACCTTCTACCAAAAATCTCAGTCCGGCTAGGAGATCTCTCCCTGCCAAGTTACAAATTTCCTCCCCAATACAAAATCACACCACACAATGGTTGCACCATGCTCATATTTGACCTGAGCAGGTTCAAATATTTTTCCTTTTACCAGATTACCTCCCACTCCTTGAGCTATCAATTCCCCTTTTCCCAATTTCATTCCATCTGGAATCATATTCATTGTGGAGCAGGTAGCTCCAGAGCCTACCATAAATACCATGCCTTTCCCAAATGGTCCCACTCTCAAATTTATCAAAGGTTCCCAGTGAGTCCTCCTATAAGGAGACCCCTGACCTTCCTAATTTTGTCCATATTCATGAGAGAAATCAACCTCTCCTCTCCCCTCAGCTCACTCAGGGCACTCCTGTTTAAAGTGCCCCATCTAGATTCCTACAGAGGCTGCCTGTAACCAACAATCAGCGTAGTCAGATTCTTCTTGAGAGAAAGGGTCCTTATTATTTACATAAATGTTTAGGGCCTGACATAACCATCCCTCATCTGCCCCAAATTGGAGCCAGAATATTGCTGGGGGTCGAATACTTTCCCTTTGTTCAAACAAAACAACAGTAATTAATCATCTTTTCCCTACTTTTTCCCGGTGTGTAGGGAAGTCCTTCCCAATGTTTCAACCTCCATCCCAGAGGACTGTTGGGAGGAATTTGGGGTAATTTTTCCTCATTCTTGCCCTCCTTGGGCTTGGCTTTGGATCCTGAGGATCCCATGCCTGTCTTTCAGATCTCTTAGTCCCTAGTAAGTCAGGAGCAGAACCTGTTCTCATCCCTAGTGGACTTAACACTCACTAGTGGCCCTAATTTTCCCGAGGCTTCCAGTCAGTCAACCAGTGCATCCGCTTTATCCTTTTCTGGCCATCCTCCTCACAGGGGATAGGAACCGCAAATCCAGACTCCACACTCGCTTCAAACTCCTTTGTATGTCTCAATCACTCTCTCTCAAGCCTCACACAGGGGGTTCTCCCTCCTTCCCCAGAGGTTTCCTCCCCCCTGTTCACCACCAAGGAAGTACTGGGAGTCCCACTCGCTTCATACCTTGGTCCATGCATGGAGTTGCCTGGTGACCATGGTGTTGGCTCCCATCCATTGGTCCCACCAACAGAGTCCCTTCCTGGCTGCTTCTCTTTGTCCCTGTATTTCGTCCAAAATTTTAAATAGAGCTGTGCCTAGGTGGTCCCTCCACCTGACCTAGGCCACCGAAATCAGCAGGACACGTCTCCCTGGTACAGGCTGGAGAAATACTCACCTAGGACGAGCTAGGATCCTGGATGAGCCCCCAATTGTAAGGAATGAAATCCAAGCAATGATGATACAGGAGGCAAAGTACCAAGTAGCAACAGTTTAATACGTTCTGGCCAGAACGGGCACTCACCCCAAAGGTAGTGCACTGGGAAGCAGTTTACGCAGCCTCTTATTCCCTTCACACGCAAAGTCCCTGCCTCCTTTCTCCCATTGGTGGGATACTGGGAATTCACATTCTTCCACCTTCATCATACTACTCCTTGGTATGTTACCCCCACCTGCTCATACATCCCATGTTCATGTTAATGACCCTCTGAGTCATAGTAGGAGGCACCACTAATATGCATTAGCTTATTACGCAGCTGTATCTTGGATTCTAAGTTCAAAAGTTTAACGCCATCTCTACCAATTACATCTTGTAGTCTATGAATTCGTGTTGGTCACAATACTCTTATTAATCATGAAGTGATCTGTATAGCTTTACCCGTTCTAGTCCGTTAATCACAATACCTTTATTAATCACTAAGTGATCCATAGCTTTACCTGTTCTAGTTTGTTAGTCACAGTAATATTCTACTTCTCACAAACGCAAGTGAAAGTTTAAAAGCAAGAAGACCTCTATTTACTGAACAAGAGGAAATTAAAAACTCATCACTCACCATTTAAAAGTTGCATGTATTGCATGATTTCTCAAACCATTACCACTGCTTTCCACTGAGTGGACTTCGTTTTAAGTCCATAATTGTTCCTTTTTTATTGCAATACAGCTGAACAGGAGGAACATAGGAGCCAGTCAGTAATGACCAAAGGGCACTGATGTCAAACACTCAGGATAGCACTCTTCTGGTCAGCAGCTGGTAAGGGGGTAATTTTAATTGACCGGCCATGTCAGGAGCCAGTCTTAGAAGTAGGAGTAGAACTTTCATCTCCCTGTTCAGGATGCACATTCCAAGCAGTGCAGCTCACTGCTTTTCCAGTTGTGTCACTTTTAAGTGCTTTATACATATATTTTAGATATGACTTCATATTGAGGGTGAGGGGAAACATGTTAATTCAGTTCATTTACATGCCAGAAGGCTTAAGTGCAATAATAGCACAGTCAGCTGAAAATCTGTTCTTCTACCCAGGTAAATTTGGTTAATTCTCATACTTAAGTCTGCTAGCAAGTAATGCTCAAAACCCTACAAGCTAGGATCCAGTAGTATGTGGACAAAGAACTACCAGAAGTACAGGCAGGATTTTGAAGAGGGAGAGAAACTAGAGATCAAATTGCCAACATACGCTGGATCATGGAGAAAGCGAGGGAGTTCCAGAAAAAACATCTACTTCTACTTCATTGAGTATGCTAAAGTCTTTGATTGTGTGGATCACAACCAATTGTGGCAAGTTCTTAAAGAGATGGCAGTACAAAACCATCTTATTTGGCTCTTGAGAAACCTGTATGCTGGTCAAGAAGTAACAGTGAGAACTGGACACGGAACCACTGATTGGTTCAAAATTGAGAAAGGAATTCGGCAAGGCTGTATACTGTTGCCCTGTCTATTTAACTTATCATGAGAGCACATCATGAGAAAGGTGGAGCTAGATGAATCACCAGTTGGAATTAAGATTGCTGGGAGAAATATCAACAACCTCAGATATGCAGACGATACCACTCTCCTGGCAGAAAATGAAGAGGAACTAAAGAGCCTCTTGATGAGGGTGAAGGAGGAGAGCACAAAAGTTGACTTGAAACTCAACATTAACAAAACTAAATCATGGCATCCAGTCCTCTCACTTCCTGGCAAATAGATGGGGAAGAAATGGAAGTAGTGACAGATTTTATTTTCCTGGGCTCCAAGATCACCGCGGATGGGGACTGCAGCCAAGAAATTAAAACACACTTGCTCCTGGAGAGGAAAGCTATAGCAAATCTGGACAGCATACTAAAAAGCAGAGACATCACCCTGCCAACAAAAGTGTGCATAGTCAAGGTTATGGTTTTCCCTGTTGCAATGTATGGCTGTGAAATCTGGACCATAAGGAAGGCTGAGCACCAAAGGATTGAGACCTTTGAACTGTGTTGCTGGAGGAGCCTCCTGCGAGTCCCTTGGACCACAAGGCAATCAATCCGGCCAGTCCTAGAGAAGATCAACCCTGACTGCTCTTTAGAAGGCCAGATCCTGAAGATGAAACTCAAATACTTTGGCCACCTAATGAGAAGGAAGGACTCCCTGGAGAAGAGTCTAATGCTGGGAATAATAGATGGCAAAAGAAGAAGGGGACGGCAGAGGATGAGATGGCTAGATTGAGTCACTGAAGATGTTGGTGTGAGCTTAGGTGTGCTCCAGGGGATGGTGGAGGACAGGAAAGCCTGGAGGAGTGTTGTCCATGGGGTCACAATGGGTTGGACACAACTTCACAACTAACAGCAACAACATACTTAAGTCATATATATGCCTACACTGAAGAAACTAATATTTCTATACAATGTCTGCTAGTCTTCAAAACATGGATTTGTACAACAAAAACAATAGAACAATTTATTTATTTAAAACCTTACTTGACTGCCCCATTATTGAAGTCTTGGGATGGTTTAACAATACAAATAAAACATTTTATAAATAATTTTGGTCATTATGACTGATTAGGGCACATTGCTTAAGTTACAAAAGCTTAGATATTTCTACACTGCCGTCCAATTAAGTGCCCCTTATTGTTCAGCCCAGGTTTCAGAAAAATAATGTAACATTTGGGGGAAAAAATGCAAACAAGCAGTGCACCACCAGAGGCTAAAATAGAGAAGATCTCCACAGCCACTGTCTATTTTCCTTTAGTGCTAAAGTAAGAGGGAACAAAGGAGAGCCAGACACTGCAAAAGACCAACATGCTGAAGGTGATGAACTTGGCTTCATTAAAACTGTCAGGTAACTTCCTGGCAAAGAATGCCACCATGAAGCTGAGAATGGACAGGAAGCCCAAGAAGCCCAGCACACAGTAGAACATGGCTGCTGATCCTTCGTTACATTCCAGTACAATGTCTTCAGACTTTGAGTTCATGACAAAATCTGGGAAGGGAGGCGATGTGGCAAGCCACACAGTACAAATACCGGTTTGAATGAGGGAGCAGGCAACAACAGTAGTGTTGGCCAGAGGCTTTCCCACCCATTTTCTGAGTTTGGATCCAGGCTTGGTGGACATGAATGCTAGAACCACAAGGATGGTTTTGGCCAAAACACAAGAGATGGCCGCTGAGAAGATGATGACAAAAGCAGCTTGCCGAAAGAGACAAAGCAGTTTTTGTGGCTGGCCAATGAAGAGGAAGGTGCAGAGGAAGCAGAGCAGGAGGGAGATGAGGAGAGTGTAGGTGAGATCCTGATTGTTGGCTTTGACGATGGGAGTATTTCGGTGCTTAATAAAGGTCCAAAGCACTAAGACTGTGATGAAAGAACAGAAAAGAGAGAATATGGTCAAACCCATCCCTAGAGGTTCTCCATAAGACAAGAAGCAGATCTGTTTTGGAATGCAGGCATCATGGTCATAATTAGCATAGTGATCTTCTGCACACTGAAAACAGTCATCCATATCTGAAAATGAAAATTAAAATGAATCTGATTTGATTTGATTTATGACATTTGTATATTGTCCATAGCCCTGAAAACATAATATCTGAAAGAGAAAATATTTGACTTGACTTGACTTGACTTGATTTATGACATTGCATTCCTTATCAGAGCCCAGAGGGATAACTGGGTGGCTTACAGCAAGACAAAATCCAAAATATAAGAACATAATCAAAAATGTACAATAGGAAAAAAACAAAATCAATATATATGCAATACTGCTTTGAATGACCTCTTGCATATTCTTACCAAATGTGCCTTTATGTCAGCACTACCTTGAGTAATGGCAGGACTCTCAATCTTGACGGACAGAAAGTTTCATGTTAGGCAATGGAGGACTTTCAGAAATATCAGCCATGCATTCCAAGCACTTTAGGACTGTTTTGCAACAAGCCCTTTCACTGTGCTTAGAAATGAACTGTCAGCAGTGACAAAATAATGGGGGGACAACTGTCAGCACTGTATCTTAGTCAACATTCTGGGAGGAGCACCCCTCACTAGTTAATATTTTTGTATCATGTTGGGGGTATGTCCACAGAAGAAGTCAATGGATTTTGAGCACACAAGCACAAGGAATTTCACAATGTAGCCTCGTATTAGCAACTATTAGCATAGAAAGCTGAAGAACTAAAAAGAAAAAGTAAAATGGGGTAAATTATTGAATTTACAGACCATCTTCATGCTGTATCACAGCAAATATGCTTGAGTTTTGTTTGTTTGTTTATTTAATTATATTGCGATTTATATCCTGCCTTTTTCCAACAAAGGGCTCAAGGCAGCTTACATCTCCTCCTCCATCTTATCCCCACAACAGCAACCCTGTGAGGTAGGTTGGGCTGAGAGTCTGTGACTGGCCCAAAGTCACCCAGTTGGCTCTGTGGCTGAGCGGGGACTAGCACCCAGGTCGACTGAGTCCCAGTCCCATGCTCTTAACCACTACACCACACTGGCTCTCCACACTGGCCACACTGGCTTGTTCCACAATATAAACAGGTATCCCTTACCTGTTTGGTTAGAAATTTTCCCTTCTGGACATGGAAGACAGTCATAGCAGCAAAATGGCTTTCCTTCCTTCTCCGTCTTTCTAGAACCTGCACAGCAGTTGTTGTTACACAGAGAAAGGGGCATTGACTGATCATAAAAGAAAGGGAAGAATATTTGGTAAAGAACTTATGCTACAATTTGGAAGTTCTCCCCCATTGTGTTCCCACTATGTAGAGAGGTTTGCAATTCTTGTTTAATTGCACATAATTAAAGGCTGTAAAAATCTGATGTTATTAAAGGGTACGTTAGTACCTCTACTTTCAGTACAGGTTATTTAAAATGCTTTTATTTCCATATTTCAGTATCTCAGACAAGATTGGTCTTTTTCTTGGGTTTGTTTTTACTATGAAAAAGCAACAAGCAAAAAAACAACACCCCAGCATAACGACAGGGGGTATAAGATTTATACATGAATAGATTCAGTAGATTCAGCAGGATCTTAAATCAAGGCAAGAATATGTACCTCAATAACAGACACTATGAAGCTTTCAAGGTTCCTTTTTACTGACAAAGCAGTGAGGAGTATGCTCTCCTTGGAAGAGAACTTCTATGTGTTCTAATTCCACTTTCTTGATAGTTGGGGGTACTAAAAAGGTTATTTGTTTGAGGTTCAGAAAATTATTATCCAGTTCCAGGGCTCTTTTCTATTTTAATCAATGTATCTAAAGCACAATGCTGTCAAATTTCTTCCCTAGCTAAACCATAGCAACAATATATGTATTTGTGAATGAACAATTATTTCTTTGAAATTGCATGTCTTAGGAGCAAAGGGACATTTTGCAATTTTCATATTATCTCACCTCATAGCATATTACTGTTTTGTCTACCAAATTGTTCTACAATCACCCTAATTGTTTTCATGGCATGTTTCTTCATATTGGTGATGATCCTAATAGGGGACACCTGCATAAACCAAAAAGCCTCCCTAGACTTTTGTATCAAGTGTAAAACCTGACACCATTATTCTGGATCCCCTATTTATTTATTTATTTTTGGATTTATATCCTGCCTTTTTCCTACAAAGGGCTCAAGGCAGCTCACATCTCCTCCTCCTCCATCTTATCCCCACAACAACAACCCTGTGAGGTAGGTTGGACTGAGAGTCTTTGACTGGCCCAAAGTCACCCAGTTGGCTCCATGGCTGAGCGGGACTCGAACCCAAATCGTCTGAGTCCCAGTCCCATGCTCTTAACCACCACACCACACTGGCTCTCTTTTGATCAGTAAAGGTTACCAGTGCAATAATCATCAACTGCTGATGCCCTCACACTTTTCCCTTCCATCTGTGAAGATTCCAATATGAAATGGCTTTAATTACTCTCCAACTAAAAAGGCATCATATTCGCAGCAACCATTGCAACCCCATTCCTGTAAAATTGTCTAACAGCACAATTCAACACTAATGCCTGCTGCCCTCTGAATGTGAAGGATGATGGGCATCCTAGCAAGGATAAAAGGCACACTGTGGTAAAGGTTGCATTCATAATTCTGCTCCCTCCCCGAAAAGGATGGCTGTTTGTGAGAAAGCTCCTTGAGTAAAACTCAAATCTTGATTCTGTGATAACCCCCAAGAATGCACTGTAAGTAAAAGCCTCGTGTAGAAAACTTTAAACGTAGTTGATTATGATGACAGCGATCTACTGTCTGACTATTTTAGAAACTACTGGCTTACACTGTAAACTGTCCTGAAATGCTGCTGTGAAGGACAGGATACAAATATTTTATTGAATTAAATTAAATTATTAAAATTAAATTTCTCTCAATCCTACCTGGTTAAAGGTACTGGGCCATACAATGGAATCCACAACTATATCCAACATCATGTCTTGGGGAAATTTTGAATCTATTCTTCCAATTTTTACTCGAAGAAAGGACTGGTTTGGGAATGTTACCCAGTTGATTATATCAAATCCAGCTGCTAATTCTCCATTTTCATCAAAGAAAACCTTTTCTCCAGCACTGCTGTTAAATGAGACATGTTTCAGAAAATGGTGGAGCTGAAATAAAAATAATAAAAATAAAAAAGTAAAAAAAACAAAAACAGAATCAAACAAAAGTAGATAGAAATTTCATTGATATAAATTATCACCAATAAATGTCATTGTTTTTGCTCTACACCAGCCTTTCTCAACCGGGCATCCCCAGATGCTTAGAGTTTCTCAAAGGTTTGCACACAGGGTCCTGGGAGTTTGATAATCGATTGTGGAGCAAAATAAATTTATTTTTCTACGTGTGAGGTGATTAAAATAGGTGACACAATTAAAGAATATGAGCATGTGTGTTTTTTACCAACAGACAAATCATAGGCAAATAAAATCTTAAGACATGCCCAAAATATTCAAATCCATTCTGGCTTTAGTATCAGCAAAAAGACTAATAGGTTGAATATAATGCAGAACCTGGGAGAGGGGACCTAGATTCCAAAAGCTATTGCTATCCATTCGGTTTTCTCCTTTCTGCTGTGGTGATCTCTCCTGCCTTTGAAGAGCCTTCACAATGTTACCTGCCATGGATGTTCATTCAGAAGGTGCCATCTTCTTCCATTAGCCTTGGTTTTCTGCCTTAATTTGGATGACTGCATGGCTTGCAATGCATGGGCCACAGCATAGGCAGTATTGTAGATGCTGTAACTGTGGGCAGTGACTCCCATTTCAAAAACAGATGTAGGAAGAGACTCCAACTTCTCGTCCCCAGAGCAGATTCCCCCAATATTCCTGTTGACCACAGGACTGGAGAATGAACAGCCAAATGCTTGTTCCCAAAAATCCTTGATGAAGCCATCTTCTTCATTTGAGGTATTGTTTCTCATCTGAAGAAATTTCTGGAAACCTGACAACTGCTCCGAGTGACTGGCAAAAGATATTGCACCATGAAGAAAGTCTATATCCCAGTCTCTTTGAAAGGAAAGGGATGTGAAATCCATATCAGCAGTCATAATCCAGACTTTCCCTGTGGTCTGCAATGGTATATTTTCAAATTCTGGGATCTTCATCAAAATCCTTACCGTAACCATTGTCTCAGGGGCCCCATGTAGAACCAGGACCCTGACAGTGCTGCTCATGACAAGTTTACACGTCTTGACCAGTTCTGCTGCCAGTTGATCAATGTCATTGGAAAAAGTTTTTTTGGGGAAGCTTTCTATGAAATCAAAGCAGATGCCATTCTGGGTAAATATGGGCAGTTCATTTTGAATAAACCTCTTTCCACTGTCATCATTCAAATAAATTATTCCTATCCATATCCATCTAAAATAGAGTAATAACTGAAGAATCCCCATATACTGAATGGATGAACTTGGGAACATCGAGTAGAAGAAAGTACCTTGGATTTCAGCATTCCCCACTAGAGCAAGACCATACGTGAGCTTCGAAAGGTAAAGAACAACAAAGTGGAGAGGAAGTTATATTTTCAGAGTTTTCATCTGTTCTCTCTCTTTCTTTCTGTCCGCTCCCATATGGTACTTCACAAATTTCAATATTTGTTAATCAGAAGCCTGAAGCCATTCATTCTCTATACTAAATACTGAAGGAAGGTGAGAAATTTAACATGAGAATTTTCTTCATGGTTGCACAGTAGAGGCAATACAGGCAATGGGAACAGGACATTTCCCACATCCAGTCTTGAACTGATTTAAACTGCTTTCTATTGGGAGGGCAGTGTTTGATTTGAATGAAATGAAGGTAAGTAGTTGCATTGATGTGCCTTAGAAAAAGAAGAGTTGGTCTCCATATTTGGCCCCTATAAAGATTAATAAATGAATGATTTTGAATTACCATGGTCCACACAATGCCATGGAAAGATTAAGTCAAATCCTGTGGTCTTTTGATCAGTGAAGGACTGTTTCCTAGTTTTATATTTAGTTTAAGTTCTGCTTTTAATATTATGTAGTTGAATGCTTGTTGGGTATTTTCCGAACAATGACTGTCCAAGGAGTAAAGTTTGGATTTGACGTGGAATGCAAGAATTTTGCTCAGGAAAGCAAGGGATCATTTTGTTTGCAGAAGTTTCAATAGATGTTCAATGCAAGAATTTTGGAAAGATAAATTAATGTTGCAGAAATGAATAAACAAATACCCACTGGACCAGTAGGAGTAGGGGAACAGGAAAAACCATGTTTAAGATATAAAATAGTATAAGAGGGAAGGCGAGAGGATGAGTCAAGGATTGAACCCAGAAAACAGGATGATAGAGGTGGTAATATGAGTAAGGTAATGCTTGGGCAAGTGACCTGGATAAAATAGGTACATAGTTTAGTTAGTTTGCCTTGATCATTTTATGTCTGGTTATTTTATTATACAGGTAGTTTTGTATGTTGTCAGAGTGCATATATTCAGAGTTTAAAACATTTGTTCTCAGTATTTTTCTTCAGTAGAAGTTTAAACCTAATGGTTTCTCTCCATTTGTGAGCTACCTATTTCATGGGAATGGGGAACATCATAACACCTGCAGTACATACTGGAGACCCACTGAGTTCTATGACTGGATTAGTGGGGTGCATTCAGCTTGCAGGAGGGGCAGGGATTTTGACCTAGCAATACTAGAAAGCACCATAGGAAGAATAGGACAAAAAGAATTGGGGTAGAGTTGGTTTGTTTGGTTTTGATTGTTTGAATCCTTTGCTTAAGCATTGCCTCAGTTCTTCATTATCTATCGCTACAAAAACACACCTGAATTACATCCGAACTGTGATTGGCACTCAGCTTACCTGTGGAATCTTGTAAATAGAAAGGATGTCTGACATCTGGAGACCTATGTCAGAGTTTGGCCCTCCAATGACAGCTACCAAGTTAGCATGAACATCACAATTGTAGTTAGGGATGAATCTTTTTTGTGTGGAAAGAAGTTCCAGTGAGGCATGGTAGGTTGAAGTTGCACCGAATCCAGTATTATAGATATGGAAACCCAGGGTGGTATTGGGTAAGATATGTGGATTTGCATTGATCTCCTTTATAGCAAATTCCAGGAGCAGAATGTGCTGGTATTTCTGCAGGAAGACCCTGCAGGGAGAGTGACAGCCAGGATCACCATGGATGTGTTCCAGAAGAGCATTTCTGTTCAGTGTACATTTGGGAAATACATAGAGAATGTGAGCTAAGATTGGCACATGCCACTGCACTTTTGGTTTCTCTGAAAAGCAGGCCAACAGCAGCAGTAACTAAGAAGCTGCTTGTTTCTGGATACACACATTTCTATCTACTGATTGAAGGAGCAGTGAATTTTGTGCTTCCTTAGAAAGGAATCAAACTCCATCCATCCATCCATCCATCCATCCATCCATCCATCTGAGTATGCTACTAATATGACTGGTCCCCTTTCATTTTACTTCATTGGTTTTCCTGATTATTCACAGGACTTTTGATGCAAATCTACATAACAAAAACAAAGGAGAAGGAGTGATATTGCTTAGTGGGCAGGGTAGGAACATACAGTTTCCAAGGGGAATAAATCTCTTGCATTTTCTTTTTTCTTTTAAAGAGTTTTGAAGGGAGCAACTCCATGGCTGACTTTGCTGAAACGGCTTCTGCAGATTTTGTAGCTCTGGACATCAGGATGTTTCCCCCTAAGAACATATCTCAGAACAATGCCAGACTGCAAGGCTAAAATCACTGTACTTGTTTAAGATAAGTGAATGCCATTTGCATTGCAAGCTCTCTTTTCAGCCCACAAAATTTTTTTTAAAGGCATCTACATTGTCTTCCTCCCCCTGCCCTCACAAAATGCACCTGCAAATCAGATAGATATTTTCAGGGGCAGAGGGAAAGAAAAAAAATTCAGCCCAGTCCTTGGTACCAGCCATGTTTCTACAGATAACTGAGCAAATCCTTAAGACCAGCATGTCTTGCAATTATTATTTCAACCGATACACAAGGTCGCACAAGCAGAATACCAACACCTTACATAAGGCCATCAACTCGTTCTTGAGAAGGATGATAGGCAAAGTCAATATGATTGAAAAAGATGTTGATTTGATCAGTGATGGCAGCAGTTATGAGGTGTCCTGCCTTGTAATATTGGTGACAAATGGGAAGAGGTCCACTGAGGGTGCATCCTCCAACTGAAACCTTGCACACCACCATAGGAAGAAGAACTGCTACCAAAATCACACGCACTACCATATTTCCTTCTCTATTTCATTTTATCACTTTCTTCATTATCATTCAAGTGTCCCTTGATGCTACATTGTGTGTTGAATGGTCACTTGTTCAGCAGTACTGAGCCTTGAAGGCTACAATATAAAGTAACTAGGTCAATGAAGTCCTGCCTGCTGCTTCTTTTAGTTCTGAATGGTGCAGACAATATAAAAAACCCTTGGTAGGCCATAATGATCAGGAGAAGAAATTATGGTCAATTTCATAATTGCAGGAAAGATAATATGCTACTCCAGTTCACTCTATGCATTATTGAAGAGGGAAATAATACTGATGCAATCGCAGGAGAAATTTATCTGACATTCAGTGGAGAAGTAAGACAAATGTGGCCCTCTACCCATGATAAGAACATACAGTGAAACCTGCAAGTCCAGTTAGAATCTGGAAGACATTGTTTCCAAAATTATGAGAGATGCATACCTCATATCAGTGTCCAGCCCATTGCACAAGCCACTTGTGAACATAGAATCATAGACTTATCCAGTTCAAAGGTGCCTAGAAGGCCATCAGTTCCAACCCCCTGCTATTTTCAAGCTTGAGTTCCCAGAATGGTAGAAATATTAATTTGGTTTGCAGTCTTCGTTTCATGTTTCTCAAACCTATTTGCAAACTAAAACAGTTATCCATAAAAATTGCATTCATTTGAATGTTGCCTAAGGATGCATACCCTAAAGTATTGCCTTCCCTCCTTCCATGCCCCCAGTGCTTAGCTGAAGGAAGCTGGCTTTGGCAACAGGGTTCAAAATTCCCACAAACAGCCTCAAAATCAAATTGCTTGTAGCCTTTACTGAGTTTGTTTGTTTTTTGCAGGGGCAGTGAGAGGACAGATACTTTGTGAAGTCCACTCACTGGGAAAGTCATCTGCCCTTCCAGGTCTACAGCAAAGATAAACATTGTTACTGATGTCTTCTTGACATTGGTCTTCACTTAATTGGGTGAACATAGGCCTGATAGAAATCCACCAGCTTTATCTCTTTGAAAAACTACAATAACTGTTGTTTTATGGAACTGCAATAATTGCTGTTGTACTGATGGGCTTGGTTATATAAGCTGCATGGTGTGGTAATGTATGGCTGTAACAGAAAATGTGCATATGTGTTTTGGTGAGTGGATCTATTATATAAGATGATATCCATAACATAATTGCACAGTGGTTTCCAAAAACTAACACTGCAATCTGTTCTTATGGGGACAACAACAACTTATGGGGAAAGATAGTGTATAGATCCTTTTTACCCATGTTAGCCAACAGGTAATTTGAAGGGTAGGGCAGGGCAGGACTTGGTTTGGTCTGGTCTCTTTATTAAAGGTGCTTCTTTACTGCCTTCCACTCTTCAAATTTATAAAGGTATGTTTTATCCACTTTTGACATTGCAATCTGGATTTCTGCCTTTAACTCTCAATTGGACATAATTTAACCCAGTTTTCTCAAGAAGCTTCTGGGGTGTCTTCCCTGTGTGGACAATGGAGTTATTTATCTGGAAGTGGATATTTGCTTTGTTATGTTCAATGATTAACTTCAGGATCTCTTGTTAGTCACTGGACAAGGGAGCTGAATCAAGGGAATCTGTTGTTATTATTTTTTCTTCATATTCTGTGCAATTATGGTTTTAAGAAGGCACATAACTGTGGTATATAGATATGCATGTTTAGATTGGCCCTGTTTGAAAACTGCAGCTGCTAGGTTCTGTTCCCCACATCTCTTAAGAAATCCTTAAAACTGTGGAGCAGTGGAACTGCATATTTATGTGTGTTTATTTCAACTTATTGCCTTTTGCATTGTTTAAGCAGATAATTTAATAAGATCCTGATTAGCAACTGTCTGTGTCTGCATGGGACTGGAGTTGATATATAATCTTACATACTGATTTGTATAGGGAATGGGGAGCAAAGCTGATTTTTCTTCTCCTGTGAACTGCTGTAGTTCTGCTTAAGGGACTATAAGTTACATATTACTGAAAAGCTAGCTTCCTCCTTCTCATCCTCCCTCCCTTTCAAATTATGGGGAAAAATTGTTTCCTCAATTTCAGCATTCCTTGTTTCTATTTATTCTTAGTTAGCTGTATATGTTGCCCTTACATAAACAAGCTTATTGCTCTGTGACCACAATAAACAATCAAATCATTCCTTTTAGTCCACTGTTTCCCAGGAAGTAAGTTTATTGGACATTAAAGCTGGGATGATCCCATGAAGCTGATTAATGGAAGGTTTAGGATAGATAAAGTACTTCTTCACATACATAAATTATGGGAATTCTCTACCACAGGAAGTTGGTCACCAGTTGTGGTCACTGGTTCCAATGACTTTTATAAGGGATTGGGCAGATTCATGGAGGTAGAAACTTTCAGTGGCTACTAGCTTAGCAGGCTATGTGCTTCCACCATGGTAGTGTGCCTGCATAGACCAGTTGCTGAGGAGCTTGGCAAGGTGGAGAACTTGAATCCATCCAGTTTGAGCAGCCAGTTTGCCACTGTGTGTACTGAGTGCTGGACTACATGGAACTTTGCTCTTATCCAACATGACTTTTCTTATGTTCCTAATGTTCTTATATTCATGTATGAGCATTCTAAGCTTTAGATTTGTTACCTTCAGATGAAGTAAGATAATCAAACAACAAAAAAAACAATGTCTATCAATATCTACTGAAAGTTAGACATGATTAATATTACTGGAAATCCACAGAAGAACTTAGTTATTATGAGTACTCAGTCCTACTTGTAACAGCAATTTCTATTGCTGATTAGGACCACAAACTGCTAGATACATTTCTTCTTATTAATTCCTGCTTATTGTTCAGCTCCGGCTTTAGCAAAATAATATAGCATTTTGGAGAAAAAATGCAAAGCAACATTCCAGCACTGGAGACTAGGATAGAGAAGATTTCCACAGCCACTGTATATTTTCCTTTGATGCTAAAGTAAGATGGAATAAAGGACAACCAAACACTGCAAAACACTAACATGCTGAAAGTAATGAACTTGGCTTCATTAAAACTGCCAGGTAACTTCCTGGCTAGAAATGCCACAATTAAGCTGACACTGGACAGGAAACCCAAGAAACCCAGTACACAGTAAAGCATGGCTGCTGACCCTTCATTACATTCCAGTACAATTTCATCAGACATTGAGCTCATGGCAACATCTGGGAAGGGAGAAGATGTTGCAAGCCACACAATACAAATACTGGCTTGAATGAGGGAGCAGGAAACAACAATGGAGTTAGCCAGTGGTTTCCCCACCCATTTCCTTATCTTGGATCCTGGTTTGGTGGACATGAATGCTAGAACAACAATGATAGTTTTGGCCAACACAGATGAAACAGCCACTGAGAAAATGACAGCAAAAGCAGCTTGGCGAAAGAGGCACAGCAGTTTCTGTGGCTGGCCAATGAAGAGGAAGGTGCAGAGGAAGCAGAGCAGAAGGGAGATGAGGAGAGTGTAGGTGAGTTCCTGATTGTTGGCTTTGACGATGGGAGTATTTCGGTGCTTAATGAAGGTCCAAAGCACCAAGGCTGTGATGAAAGCACAGAAAACAGAGAACATGGCCAAACCCATCCCTAGAGGTTCTTCATAAGACAAGAAGGATATCTCTTTTGGAATGCATGCATCATGGTCATAGTTAGAATAATGATCTTCTGCACACTGAAAACAGTCATCCAGATCTGGAAGAGAGAATGAGGATTTTGTATGAATGCATTACTAATTACATTGTATATTACTATTATAAATGCCTCAATGAGAACTCATGGATCAAAACTGGAAAGGTCATTTACACATTTTCATCATTTATATTTGTAATAAGACATATTCAGGGATGTTAATAAAGGAACCCTGAGTTTAACATCCATGTAACCGGCCACTTTATTATTTACTTTTTTATTATTGTGTGTTTATGTTATATTATTATTGTTGTGATGTATTGCAATTATGTTTTTTTGTCAAAAAAATGGGGGGAAAAACATCCATGTAACCAAAAGAATGTCACTACTCATAATGGAAGTTTTCTTTCTCCCATCATATAATAAACCAGAAGCTACCATTATCTCAACCTTAACTACTTACAGTAGTGTAGTCTCCAAATTTGGTCTAACTAAACTGTCAAAAAATATTACAATGTTCATGAATGTTAATACATGCTCATATTAATAAAACAACAACAACCACATTTGTCCTGTTAGAGGTATAGCTCCATTGTAATGTTTGCTTCAATTGATTGGTCCAACACAGTTACATTCCTTTGAAAATCAATTATTATTATTAGTAGTAGCAGTAGCAATAGTAATAGTAGTAGTAGTAGCAGCACTTGTAGTAGTGTTTGAAGTCCACCCCTACACCAAAATGGGGATCATTGAAAGTCACTTACAAATTTTCAAAAAATGAAATGATAACAAATCATAATATAAAGAGTCTGAACTAGCAAAATGTATATCATGTGAAACAGCAGGGTCAAATCATTACTTAAAAAGAAAATTCTTCAGCTCCTAACATCAGAGGAAGATCACCCTTGAAATACGGAATTAGGTATATGAGATATCATCACTGAGCAAGCCCACTTGGATGTTTCCACTAACTAACTCTGAAGAGATCACTACATATAAGCAGAATGGTTGTTCTTAAAGTCCAGAAGATTCACACAGGGGGAGGCAGTCCTTCAAACATGCAGGTCTTCTAAGACATGCAGGGTTTTTTAAGGTGTCACCCCCTCCCCCAATTGCACTTGCAATCTAAGTGTCATCCATTGTAGCTGATATGACAAAAGGGTGATTTGATTCCACATCCTTTTGCCCCTGCTATGAAGCATCCCACCACCACCAACTCCACCACCACCACACGCACTTAAACATTCTAGGCTACTGACACATTGAGACATGGAATGTTTCCACTGCTCTTGCCAACTGTCTCTGCAGGGTTTCAGGTTTCAAAGTAATTGTGGCTTGGGATGTCATGCCAACCCAATCTCTGTGTCCCCTTCTTTTCCAGAGATGGAGCTCTGCAGAGATTCTCAAGTCAACACATAATGAGAG
>JAIXND010000782.1:3923195-3936521 GCA_023646645.1 Varanus salvator macromaculatus | reverse complement strand
TGAGCCTTCTCAGTGTAAATGTCAGGTTCTAATTCCTGGGATGTATAGAATTTAAAGTTCTAAGCCATTTTAAATTCTTCTTATCCTTCTTTTTTAGTAAAACAAAGAATTGTTGCATTAAGAAGAGCTGTCATCACAGCTGCTGACTCTCTGACTTTGGGGATATCAAGTTCATCCAGAGTTCAGTGCTAATTGTGCATGTGATTGATTTACCTATACATAAAATCCATGTCCATGCATATTTAAACATATTTTGTACCACCCCAGCCAATATTGTACTAGCAGCAATTCGTACTTGTAGACATTTCTAAATGGTTTTAAGGGGAACCCCACATACAGTGTGTTACATAAGTCCAATAAATTAATAGCCAATGAATGTAGCATTATGGTAACACTTACCTTACCAAAAAGTGTGCGCACACACAAATGGACACACAGAGAGAGTAGTGTTAGAGAGTAGCCTCTTACTAACAACCACTACCATGGAATTGTGAACAACTTTTTATAAAATCAGGAATAGTGGCACCAATGCACTATATGCATTTATACACACACACACACACACACACATTTCTCTCTATATATAAAATATATTGGAGTTCTAATCCACAATATAAATTGTTTCTCTTACCTGTTCGGTTTGAAATTTCCCCTTCTGGACATGGAAGACAATCAAAGCAACAAAAAGGCTTCCCTTCCTTCTTTGACCTTCTATAACCCAAAGAGCAGTTGTCATTACACAAAGAAAGAGGTCGTGACTGATCATAAATGAAAGGGAAGAAGGTTTTTTTTTTTTTTAACAATCATAGTATGTTTGTCTGTCTGTCTGTTCATTTTGAGGGACTTACTTTTCCTGATCATTTCATTGTTAGGTAATCAATTAATGCATTCATGACATAACTTCTAGAGGGGAGAGGTAGAACCCATGACCATTCCCATTACACTGGACCCTACCTGGTTAAATGTGCTGGGCCATTCGATGGCATCTTCAAATACAGTGAACATTCTGTTTTGGGGAACTTCTTGGTCTATCCTTCCAACTTTTACCCTAAGAAAGGATTGGTTTGGGAATGTTACCCAGTTGATTATATCAAATCCAGCTGCTAAATCTCCTTTTTCATCAAATGCAATCTTTTCCCCAGCACTATTGTTAAATGAGACATGTCTCAGAAAGTGGTGGAGCTAAACAGAGGAGAAGAAAAAGAAAGAGGATGCCAAAAAAAAGGGGGCGGGAACAAAATTAGATTAATATAGTTCCCATATGGTTAATATTGCTTTTGCAGTCTTTAGGCAGGTGAGTAGCAGGATTCTCAACAGTCATAGTTTTAATTAAGCATCTAAAACTGCTTGGAACTGCATTTGTAACAATAGTAGTAGTAATTCTAAAGTGAGTAGTGTATGTATCACCGTATACAGTCCCCTTTCTCTTGTTGCAAAATAGGGAATTTGTTTTTGCTCTAATAGGCTTGCTGGAATACAGAATGAATCAAAGTCTTTTTTTTTTCTGTCTCTGCTGCTTTCTATCATTCTGATACACCAGAGCAGGCAGGAGGGGATGAAGTGTGAAGGCTGTAGGAAAAGAATGCAAGTTATAATGTGTCTATGTCTATGCTGGTGTTAAAAAGACACAAGAGCTCTCTACGTTGCAACCTGATGTCCTTCCTTAGCCAGCCATTGTGTGCAAAATCCCACTGTGTGTAAAGCCTTGCAGAGACATTTGGAGACAGACAAGAGATGATTCATTGCTGCTGCTGCTGTTCTGGAGTATTCTAAGTGTTTCAAAAAACTTAAAATAAACTGTGGTGTGTACACTCATCCCAATAGTCTCAGTTTTGCAGGTTTTTCTACAGTTGGAAATGGGGAAAATGGTCAATCAGAGTTGACAGAAGGACAAAGACAGTGTGTTCATTTGTGTGTACTCAAGGAACCAGTGGTGGAGGAGAACATGTGGCAAATCCCAAGCTGTTTCTGTAAAGAGAATATGCAAGGTTGAATGAGAAAGACGTGAACTATGATACGTATACTCATTCCCATCTTCTCTCAAGTAATTCATTTTTGCAGGGTTCTACATTTTTAGGAAGGATAAATACATGTATCAAAGTATATGGGGATGGAGGTAAATCACAAACTGTTTCTGTGTAGAGAATGTATTAAGGCCACATCAAAACTTATTTTCTATGTCATTGAAGTTGTGTTTTCATCATGGTTAAAACATTCTCTGGAAGAGAATTAAAGAGAACACCCTTAGAGGTTCCTTGTTATTAACTTCTGCACACACACACAACTTTTCAGCCTCTCTAACTGGTTTCAGACTATCAAAAAAGTACACTGTAAACATGATGACAGAATGATATTTAATTTGACCAACTTAGAGGGTATGATGTGTTTTCTATTCTGAATGTACAAACACTTAAGCCCCCTTCCAGGAACATCACGAACATTTAGACAATACATCACTTTTCATCAGCCTCCAGGACCTTTATAAATAGTCTTGTACTTTCAAAATACCAAAAAGCCTCCCTTTGAGTACTTCCCAGAATGAAGTAGGTTTTCCAACAAAACCAAACCCAGGATAAAACCTACACCCATTTGAGGTTTTGCAGTATAATTTGGGGTTCAGAAATGTAGACATGTTGTCTCTTCTCCCACAGAACAACTAGCAGGATGGATATTGGAAATACTGGACTACAGGATGTTTGCAGCACCACCAGAAAAGTCTATACAACAACAAGAGTCTAGTCATTCTGAATTACACTCATCAGACATGTCTGAAAAATTAGCAAATACAGAATGCTTTTTAATGTAAGCAGCAATAGCAGTGAGTAGGACATACAATGAAAGCTAAGACTGCCCTCTTTGCTAGCTGAAATGGTTTTCTATTCCTTCCATGCATTCTTGGTGCTACCAGAGATATGATGAGCTCTCCTCATCTTTATTCTCAAGATGTTACCTTCCATGGGGATTGATTCAGAACCTTCCATCTCACTCCTCCTGCCTTGGCTCTGTGTTTCACCTTGGATGATTGCATGGCTTGCAAAGCATGGGCCACAGCATAGACAGCATTGTAGATGCTGTAACTGTGAGCAGTGATGGTGGTTTCAAAAATGGATCCTGGAAGTGACTCCAGCTTCTCCTCCCCAGTGCAGACTTTCTCTGCCTCCCAGCCTACCACAGAGTTGGGAAATGAACAGTGAAATGCTGTTTTCCAAACATCCCTGATAAATCCGTCTTCCTTTTTTGAAATAGGATTTTTCATCTGAAGAAATTTCTGGAATCCTAACAATTGGTTTGAATGACTTGCCAAAGATATAGCACCATGGATGGAGCTTATATCCCAATTTGCTTGAAAGGAGAGTGATGTAAATTCCATCTCAGCTGTCATAATCCAAACTTTGCCTTTTGATTCTGATGGTATATTCTCAAATTCTGAAATCTTCATCAATATCCTCACCATAATCATAGTCTCAGTTCCACCATATACAAGCAATGCTGTGGCTGTGCTCCTCATGACAACTTTGCATATTTTAATCTCATCATCCACTAGCTTATGTACATTACTGACAAATGTTTGCTTTGGAAATTTTTCTAAAAAGTCAATACAGATGCAGCTCTGCATAAAAATGAGAAGCACATTCTGAATAATCTTCTCTCCATTGTCATCATTCACATATAATATGCCAATCCATGTCCATCTGAAATGGAGCAATAACTGAAGAATCCCCTTATCTTGAATTGATGCATTTGGGAACATCTTGTAAAAGAAAATAACTTGAGCTTCTTTATTCCTTGCAGGAGCAGAACCATATGAGACCTTAAGGAAGAAGAAGAAGATGATGACAAAGAAGAATAGGAGGAGGAGGAGGAAAAGAGAGAGGGAAAGGGAGAGAGAGAGAAAGAGAGATTGATTTCCAATGTGTTACTTTTGCCAAATGGTATTGCTTGTCTCCATATATCATAAGAATTTAGATTTCATTTTGTGTAAAACATGCAAATATGAATCATGCAGCCTTTTCTTGGCACATGGTGTAAACCCCACATCACTACACAAAAGTAAGCATTGATTCAGATGATTTTCTCACATGAATGGCAAATATGAAACAAAATGATAGTTTCAAGAAGATATTTTAATGGACTGGAACAAGAACTGGAAAGCCATGGAATTTCTGTATAGTAAAAATCCCTCCTTGCTTTTCCAATGTTCTTTTACCACATGCTCTTTATTATATTTATAAAGCTCACCAATAGCATTGTTTTCTGAGCAGCTTGCACCACAAACTGATAAATTGCAGTGATTTTCAACAGGAAGAGAAAACAAAACAAATAATTATACAGCACAGCAATAGTTCTAAACCCAAAGGAAAAAAGAAACTCCTAACAATTCATTTAGTGATGTTTCTCCATTCTGACATACATTCTTATTTCATATCTTATTTTGCTAGCTTATTTTACTGTAAGACAGAAATGATACTTATTTATGAAACCTAAGAGGAAAAAATGCAGGATATAAATGCAATGTAATAATAAAAAGACATGAAGAATAATGTCTTCCTTGAAGTGTTAGCTGCTGAAAGAAGCTACTGTTAACTCAGAGAGTTTTTGCTATTGGTGACATGCAAGTAAAATAAATACATAACTCATCATCATCATTATCGTCATTCCAGAGAAATCCCTGATCCAGCTTATCTCAGGCCTAAGCTGAGGGAAGGGGACACACTTTAATATCTGGTTTTGCTTAAGGTATACCTGATCCAGAAACCAAACTTCCTCTTTATATAAAATAGAATTTCTTGTTTGCATATGGGTAGTTACACTGATGAATAAATGAACTGTAGTGCTTTATTTTGTCTGCCTATCTAATGGAGCAATCCTATGGACATCCACTTAAATGTAAGGTCTATTGACTTCTTTATGAGGGCATATAGTATTGCAGCATAAATTACAACAATCACTTTCCTGCATCAGAATTTGACCTTTAAGCAGCATTCAGATCTCAACCATACCAGGATCTGTCTATACAAAATATCCCTTGAATGATCAGAAGAATATAAATTACTTGTTCAGCTCCCATTCTATATGCACCCAACTTACCTGTGGGATTTTGTACATGCACAGAATGTCTGCCATGCGGTGGCTGATATCAGAGTCTGGTCCCCCAATAACAGCTACCAGATTGGTCCAGGAATCACACTTATAGTTAGGGATTAATCTGCTTGGGGTGGATAGAAGATGTATTGAGGCAAGATAGGTCCAGGATGTCCTGAAATAATTATTATATATATGAAAGCCCAGGGTGATGTTGCCTAAGATGTATGGATTGTTGTTGATCTTCCATACAGCAAATTCCAGGAGCAGAATGTGCTGATAGTTTTGAACCAATACCCTGAAAGGAGAGGAAAATATGATGATATCCTGCATTTGCTTCAAAATGACATTTCCTGTATTTCAATCCTGTTGATTGAACATATTACATTTGAAAGGCCCAGTGTAGGGAAATGCAAAGTAAAATTGATGCATTCAGCTGTACTTTTCATTTCACGGGGACTCGGTTCAACAGTGACCCCAATGAAGCAGCTGCTCATTTGCATATGTGAACCGTAGGCAACTAGATCCAGACCTTTTCTCTTTTGCCAGTATTGACTTGAAGCTTATCAATTAAAGAATGTCAAAGAAATCACCTTATATCTATTAATGCTTGACTAAGAGAGGAGAGCATTTTGTTTTTGTAAACGAAGGGAAAATTGGAGTGTCTCTAATGCTGGTCATATCTTCTCTCTCTCATTCTCTCTCTCTCTCCCTTTCCAGAATTTGAATCAAGAAAAAAAGCAATATGTCATACAATTTCAGGGGGTAGGGAAGTCCGATATTTTCTTCTTACCTTCACTTTTCTTTTTTGTTTGTTTCAGCAGTTTCACTGCTGTCTTTGGATAAGCCCCACCAGATCTCTGGAGTACTGTCCAGAAGGATTCCTTCTCATAATTTTATGGGAAGAAATGAAAAATGTAGGAATTCCCCTTTCACAAGCTTCATAAACTTCCTCATCTCCTATCCAAATCATTTTATATCAACCCAAATTACTGTCACAGTTACCATCCATGAATCTGACAGGATTTGAGGAACAAGCACTTTAGCTCATCCCTAAGTGTCAGCCATTCTTCCAGAGAAAAGAAAGTGACCTTTATGAGCAATCTCCTTGAGGTTTGTATCTGGACACATGTCTTATATAGTTCTTTTTTATCATTTATTTATTTATTTATTTATTTATTTAATTCAATTAACAGAATAACAACAATTATAACTAAACATTCCTGATCAAACAACACATCAACATCGTGCTACCCCCATTAGGACCAGCAACTCTAATTGTTTAATATAAGATCATTTATTCATTCAGGTTGCCCCACTTCCCTTCCAGAACTATATTGACTCATGTAGTGGTTCACACCCCTTTCCTTTTGTTAAAATGCATTCAATAAAAGGTTTCCAAATATTTTCAAATTTATTTTCACTTGTTAAACCATTTTTCATTATCATTAATAACTATCTTCCAGACTTGGTTATACCAGTCAACAATATGATATTCACCTGTGGTTTTCCATTCCTTGCTATTATTAATCTTACTGCTGTTAATAAATTTATCGTCAATTCTCTAGTATTTTGTCCTGTCTGTTCTCTAAATAGTGCCAATTGTGCTAATCCAGTAATATTTTAGCAATTTCTTTAAAAATCCTTTCCCAAAACTCATTTATATATTTACACTTCTACCACATATGGAAATATGCACCCACTTCTTGGTTGCATCTCCAACACACATTGGAATATTAATTGTTCATGTAATTCAGTTTTACTGGAGTTAAGTTCCATTTCTAAACCAGTTTATAAACATTATCTTTAATTCTTATTGATATAAATTCTAGAAATTCTCTTATCCCACATATCATTCCATTCTTCAGTGCTAATATTTCTTATTCAATTTGTTTCCCAAGACCCTTTAAGAGGATCATAGTGATTCTCCTCTTATCATTCCTTTCATCCACATATTGTCTTCTTTTTCTTTCTGTAAAATGTAGTATATTCTCTGCATTTACCATCTTTCTTCAATCAAATCTTAGTTCAATAATCCAATTGAAATATATAGTACCACTTTATTTTACCCAGTCCCTGTGTTGCTTATATTATTTCTTTACTCTTCATTTTCTCTACCCAATCTTTCAACCTAATGACATGTTTACTCTTCAATACTTCCTTCAAATTACTCCTCAGATTTTCTGAGAATCTTTCTTATTCCATAATTGTGTATAATGATGAGGTCAATGGGATAAACAAATTCCTATATTTATTCCACATTTTAACCATTTTCTTAAAATAGGATTTCCTATCTTTTAAATAACATTCTTAGTATCTTGTGGAAGAAAAATATTTAAAAGGATCTCTCTACATTTATCCTATATTATCTTATCTGGTTGCAATATAATATCTGGTATATGCCTCAGTTGATTAACATAGAAACATAGAAAAACAGCGAGTCAGAAGGGGCTTCCCGGGCCATCTAGTCTGACCTCCGGCACCAGCTGGCTCCGCTCATGACATGCCCACCATGTGCATGTCCAGCCTGTCTTTGAACACCCTCACTGATGGGGCCTCAACGACCTCCCGTGGAAGCCCATTCCACGCCCTCAGGGTCCTAACTGTCAGGAAGTGCTTCCTGGCATCCAAATTGAACCTTGGCTCCCTGAGCTTTGCTCCATTGGAGTGCGTCCTGCCTTCCTCTGCAGGGGAGAACAGGCCTCTCCCCATCTCCATGTGACAGCCCCTCACATACCTGTATGTTGCCAACATATCCCCTCTGAGTCTCCTCTTCTCCAAGCTGAAGAGACCCAGTTCCCTCAGTCTTGCCTCATACGGCATCCCCTGCAAACCAGCCACCATCCTTGTGGCCCTACGCTGCACTGACTCCAACCTGGCTATATCCTTTCTGTAATGAGGGGCCCAAAACTGAACACAATACTCCAGTTGCGGGCGCACCAGAGTCGTGTAGAGTGGTAGTAATACCTCTCTTGATCTAGAAGCCACACTTCTGGCTATGCAACCAAGGGTGGCATTCGCCCGCTTGACCACCGCATCACACTGCTGACTCATGTTTAGCCTGCGGTCAACCAGTACCCCAAGGTCCCTTTCACAAGAGCTGCTCTCCAGCCACTTGTCACCTAACCTGTACTTATGACAGCTATTCTTATGCCCCAAGAGCAAGACCTTGCACTTATCCACATTAACTGAAAACACACACACTCAGAGCAACACACCAATTTCCTTACGCAAAGTCCTCAGTATGTTCACTAGAAGGATCATTTGCAAAGGTAATGGGACTGGAAAAGAGGTAGATTTGAGAAGTAATGCCAGCAATGATGAGATCTCCTGACTGGTAATATTTGTGAAGAAAAGGCAAAGGTTTACTGATGGTACATTTTCCACTTGGAAACACGCACACTATCTGAAGTAGCAGCACCAAAACCAAGAGCATAAGTACTACCATCTCACACAGAATGTCTTCTTCTAGGTGTCAGTTTATCTCTAAGTACATGTTTAATCCCTTGAGTATTACAGCCTGAGCTGAATTGTCATACAGTCAAGTGATCTGAAGGGTGGCTATAAGAACTGAAGTCTGCACATGCATGTTTATGGAGACTTGATTGTCTTCAGCTTTAGCTCCTTATGGTTCCTTATTGTCCCTGGAACTCCTTGGGGACTTGGATAATAGATACTGGTCTGTTTCACAATTAGAGGGAAAATAATCAGTTACAGTGTCTCTGTTTCACTGAAGAGAAATTCACACACACACACACACACCCTGGCAGAAATGTTAACTTTCTCAGTAATTCAGGAAAATAAATGTGACCTTTTAATTTCCCATGAGAAAAATACATTAGAACCAACAAATCCTGTTGCAATCTGGAAGGCATCAGTTCTGAAACCTGATTTCAAAGAATGGGAGAGACAAGAATTTGCTCCATAGATTATTGTGAATTTAATTTATTCTACACTTTCAAAACAATAAAGAAACTGAAACCAGTTTATCATTCAGATCTTCTCTACTTTTTTATTTTTTTGATTAACTTCTCCAATGATCTCTCCAAAATACAATAAAAATCTACACTTTCATTTATCAAAGAACAGCAGCAGCCAGCTAAGACCACCTCCATAAAGTTAAGGAATCCCTTCTGAAATTTCCATGGCTACTGATGATCTTGCCCAATATTAGCTAGCCAGGCCTGTGCCTTTCTCTTCCCTCCTGCCCTTCATCAACCGATAAATATCAGGTGCTCCACTGCCACCTCCTTTTCTCTGTGAACAGCGGCAAGCCTCCTCCCTTTCATGACCATCCACCCACATGTCATCTCATAAATTACTGCTAATAGAAGCACTGAGGTGTCAATCCATTCAGGTTGGTAAAAAGCATCTCCCTTTTCAGGCTACATGATTGCCGGAATGCTTTGCTCTATTATCCTGTGATAGGAGGCCTTGAGCAAAGCTTCTTCTATTCACCAATCAGCTGGGCCTTTTCAGGCAGCCCCTTCACTGTTTTACTATGCTTAAGGTGACTCAACATGCAAATGTAGAAGTGGACTTGAACAGCCAAGTGATCCCATTGCTACATCAGCACAGGTCTCAGCAGTACTGAAGCAGCCTTTGAGATGACCAGAAATAGATCCAGGCTGGTTGGACTAGCCAGGAGTGCCTCCACTGCTTCTTCTTTTGACCTGAGATAGGTGGTAGGCTCCCCTGAGATTTTACAGATCACTGATAATGCATGTTCTAAGGCAGCAATCTGTTCATTGGCCAAGGAAAGGTCAGGGATATTTATCCTGCATAAGAGGGAAGCAAGTGGGTTTAGATAGGTAGAGGTCTTGCACAAGTTTTCCTCTTCCCTGGTCAACCCTGTCTTCACAGGCAGCCCTTTGCTGCATGCTTGTGATGATTAGGGGACAGGGAGTAAGAACACTTTCTATAAGCCTCCTCTTGCTTCTTAGGCTTCAGCTGCATCCACTGTTACTGTGACAGCTGCAAGAATGGCATCTTGGCATCTGTGATGAACCCCTTAAGGCCAATGGTTGTACACAATTTTCCAGCAATCCAAAGAGACAGAACTAGCTAAAGACTGCTCAAAAGCAACACATTATACAACTAGATGTGGGAAGCTTCACAAAGAGTCAGCAATAATTACTGCATCATCTAACCTTATAACCACAATTTTACATGATAATACATAATCACAAATAATTCTTGCTAATGTGGTAAGTAGCCAAATAAGAACATAACTTCAGGTGAAAAATTACTTTAACATAAACAACAGTAAACTACAATTCATCCTACAGCTTATCAACAAACTCAATTACAAATAAAAATATTTCTCTCTCTCCTCCCTTCTCCACACATTTCCCCTTCTCTTTCTCCCTTATTTCAGAGAACAATTATACTAATATAATTATTGTATTCATTGTACATGAATGATATCTGAAGATTCCATTTTTTTCTCCCAATTACAAACACTGTCAGTATTTTAAGATGCATTTCCTATGCTCCTTTTAGAGTTCTGACACTGGGAGTGGGAGTGATGAGTGATGCTGGAAATTCAGTTCTGTATAAGCCTGATCAGATCCTGCAACTTGTACATTAGATTCCACATTAGATTTCTACAAACTACAATATTCAGACTATATAATGTGTTTCAATTTGGAGGCCCCTTGAAATTAATACATATCCATATTAAATTGCAAGTCTACCTGTCAACTATGTAGTTCCAAAGAGAGATATTCCCTTGCCTAAATATCTGTCAGTTCCTTATTCTCCACAGTTTACTTAATTCAGCCTATTAGAGACATATTTATCAGTAAATATTCAATATTTGTCAGTATATAATATATATTTGAGCATATAAAACATTAATGCCCTACAACTCAAGTAAGCTGCTTCTTTCAATGTTCTCACTCAGGATATCATTGTGTGAGACTGAGGCATTGTAAGGGTGCATCAGAAACTATCAGGATCAGAAACTATAAAATGATGATTTCTTCTTATAAGCTGTTCCTTGTTGTTCAGCTCAGGCTTCAGCAAAATAATATAGCACTTGGGAGTAAAAATGAAAAACAGCAATCCAGCACTGGAAGCCATGATAGAGAAGATCTCCACAGCAACCGTGTATTTTCCCTTAGTGCTCCGGTAAGATGGAACAAAGGACACCCAAACACTGCAAAAGACCAACATGCTGAAAGTGATAAACTTGGCTTCATTGAAACTGTCAGGTAGCTTCCTGGCTAGGAATGCCACAATTAAGCTTACACTGGACAGGAAACCCAGAAATCCTAGTGCACAGTAAAACATAGCTGCTGACCCTTCATTACATTCCAGTACAATTTCTTCAGACATTGAACTTGTGTCAAAATCTGGGAATGGAGGAGATGTTGAAAGCCATGTAGTACAAATTGTGGCTTGAAAGAGGGAGCAGGAAACAAGAGTAGTGCTGGCCATTTGTTTCCCCACCCATTTCCTTATTCTGGATCCTGGTTTGATGGCTATAAATGCTAGAACCACAATAACAGTTTTGGCCAACACACATGAAACAGCCACTGAGAAAATGACAGCAAAAGCAGCTTGTTGTAAAAGACACATCACTTTGTTTGGTCGTCCAATGAAAAGCAATGCACAAATAAAGCACAGCAGGAGGGAGATGAGAAGAATGTAGGTAAGTTTTTGATTGTTGGCTTTGACTATGGGAGTGTCTTGGTGCTTGATGAATATCCAGAGCACCAAAACTGTGATTATGGAAAAGAAAAGAATTAGAAAACCCAAAGTGACTCCTAGGGGTTCTTCATAAGACAGGAAACTTATATTTTTCAAAATGCATGCATCATGGTTGTTGTTAGAATAGTGATCCTCTGGACAATGAAAACAATCATCCATATCTAAAAGATAAAATGTTGGTTTCTATGCATTAAAGATATTGCAATTCAGAAGTATAACTGCATGAATGAGAGCTGCTAGATCACAATCTGTAAGGCTACTTCAAATTGTATCATACAATTATCATTTCAGGAAGCATTTGACATATTACCCCATAATATCCTGATTGGCATTTCTGTTAGGCATGGCTTATGTGATTTTACCACTAGATTGCTCTGTTGCTGGCTTGACAACCACAGCCGATGAATTGTTGGCAATGGTCCTTCATCAAACTAGAGGAAGGAATTAAATAGGGTGCTCCAGAGTTTGGTCATAGACCCAGTACACTCTGTCTTTTTTTTTATTAATGACTTGAATGAAGAGATTCAAGGAATGTATATTAAATTTGCAGATGGCCCAGAACTGGGTGGAATAGTTAAACCCTAAAAGTCAGAAATAGCATTCAAAATAACCACCATAAGTTAGATGTCTAGGCAGAAAATAACAATTGTGCAATGTTCTTCAATTAAAAGAATGAAAATAAATGAAGAGATGTATGATATGGAATATCTGGTTTGGCAATAGTATGTGTCCAAAGAATCCTGAAGGTATAATCAATCACAAGCTGAATATGAGTCAGAAGTGTGATGTGACTGAATGCATACATGAGTTTTAGTTCTATCAATAATGGTCTAGGTTTAATATTATGGAAAACAACTGGTAATTGGAAAGGGGCAGCAAAGGGGAAAGTTGCTGGAGAAGGTTGTTGGAGAAATCTGCAAATCTTCCCCATCTGGATTTGTGGCTTTGTAGAGGGCAAGTTGTGATTAAGCACAATTTGTGAAAGAGTACAACATTGTTATTGATCACCAGGCATATCATAGCTTTTTGGTGAGCTAATATTAGGCCATCTTAACTCTGGTCTTAAACCAATAATTTTAATTATGACTGAATACACATTTGTGGTTATAACAGAGTTATATTTGACTAAATATCAGTAACTTCCACCATGGAATTGCAATCAACTGAAAGGAAAAAAGGGAAATTCTGCACCTATGCACTTGCTGGATCATAGCAAATATATTTGAAATTATTGACTCTATAAACTGTATATCTTACCTGTTTGGTTTGAAATTTTCCCTGCTGGACATGGAAGACAATCATAGCAGCAAAATGACTTCCCTTCCTTCTGTGCCTTTCTATAACCTAAACAGCAGTGATCATTACACAGAGAAAGGGGTCTTGACTGATGATAAATGAAAAGGAAAGGTGTTTTAGCATTACTGTTTTGCAGGGATTTTATGTCATACATCAGGTACAGTTAGCTTAACAGACCCATGAATTCATGGCATAGCTTCTAGAGAGCACAGGTGGTTGGTATTGAAGAGTTTG
>JAIXND010000782.1:3860759-3922795 GCA_023646645.1 Varanus salvator macromaculatus | reverse complement strand
ATGTGTGTGTCACTGTTGCCAGGCAGTTGTTCTCCAGGTAGGGACGCAGCTGATAGATCAGCCAAAGCTGAAGGAAAGTGCTCCTCGCCACCACTGTCACTTGAGCTTCCAACAATAGCTCTGGGTCGAGGAGCACTCCCAAGCTGAGGACCCTGTCCTTAAGAAGGGAATGCAACCCCATTCAGAACAAGGTCAAAGTCCCCCATCCTAAAGCCCGATCCACCTACCAACAGGACCTCCATCTTGTCTGGATTGAGCTTCAGTTTATTGGCCCTCATCCAGCCCATTACCTCGGCCAGGCACTGGTTCAGTACAGCCACTGCCTCACCTGGATTGGTAGAAAAAGAGAGGTAGAGCTGGGTATCATCAGCGTACTGATGATTCCGCAGCCCACACCTCCTGATGACCTCTTCCAGTGGTTTCATGTAGCTGTTAAACAGCATGGGGGACAAAATGGAACCCTGCAGAACTTCATGGCATAGCTGCCATGGCACAGAGCCATAGTACCCCAGCACCACCTTCTGGAGTCAGTCATTGAGATAGGAGTGGAACCACTGCAGAGCAGTGCCCCCAACCCCCAATCCTGCTAGTCTATCCAGAAGGATACCACGGTCGATGGTATCAAAAGCTGAGAGGTCCAGGAGAACCAACAGGGACGCACTCCCCCTATCTTTCTCCCTGCACAGGTCATCATACAGGGCGACCAAGGCAGATTCAGTACTGTACCTGGGTCTGAAGCCAGACTGAAATGGGTCCAGAAAAACAGTTTCATCCAAGAGTGCCTGGAGTTGTCCCGCCACCACCCGCTCTAGCACCTTGCCCAAAAAACAGATGTTGGCCACTGGTCTATAATTAGTGGCCACCTCTGGATCCAGGGATGCCTTCGTTAGGACTGGCCAGACTACCACCTCCTTTAAAGGGGCAGGTACCTGGCCACCCCTCAGAGAGGCGTTGACAACCTCCAGGATCCAGGTCCCTATCCCGTCCTTGGCTTTCTTGAGTAGCCAAGATGGGCAAGGGTCCAGTAAGCAGGTGGTGGAATGTCCTTGTCCAAGCACCTTGTTCACATCATCAGGTCACAATAACTGAAATTGATCCATCAATTGTGGACCAGATGGCAACATTGGCTCCTCCCCTGAAGGCTCTGAGTCACTACTGGAGTCCAGTTCATGATGAATCTGAGTGATTTTCTCCTTAAAATGCTTGGTCACAGTGGGCCATCATGGGTGGTACCAGGTCTTTCTTAGGGCCTGGGTGAACCAGCCCTTGTATCACCTGAAAAAGCTCTTCTGGATGACATTGTGAGGAGGCAATGGACGTGGAGAAAAATTTCTTTTTCGCCGCCCTCACCGCCACAGCATAGGCCTGATAATGGGCTCTTAAGTGTGTTCGGTCAGATTCATCCCGTGATTTCCTCCACCTACACTTTAGCCGTCTCCCAACCCGCTTCATCGCCTGTAATTCAGGTGTGTACCAAGGGGATGAACAGGCTCTGCCCAGTAGGAGAAGACGCTTAGGAGCGATCATGTCAATAACCCTGGTCATTTCCCCATTCCACAGTTCGACCAGAACTTTGACAGGAGCACCAGCCTTGTCAACTGGAAATTCCCCCAGGGCCTTCAGGAAACCATCCGGATCCATCAGGCTCCAGGGGCGGACCAGCACAATAGAGTCCACATCCTTACAGAGGGAAAGGTCGCTCTCGAGCTCAAACCTCACGAGGAAGTGGTCTGACCATGACAGGGGAGTCAGACATAAATTTCTCACCCTCAGATCACCTTCTTCCTGCCCCGTGGAGAAAACCAGGTCCAGGGTGTGTCCACGTTCATGGGTCAGGCCAGTGACATGTTGAGATAGGCCCATGGCTGTCAGGGAGGCCATGAAGTCCTGAGCTGTCCCAGTCAGAACCATCTCGACATGGAGATTGAAGTTCCCCAGGACCAACATCCTGGAGGTCTTCAACACCAGGTCTGAGATGATCTCTGTCAGCTCAGGCAGGGAGTCTGTTGGGCAGAAGGGTGCATGGTACACCAACAGAATCCTCAATCTGTCTTGGTCACCCAACACCAAGTAGAGGCTCTCTAGACTTGGCCTCAAGAGAACAGGAAGCCCCGTGTGGGAGATGGAAGCTCGGTAAACCAAAGCGACCCCCTTCCCCTCAAGGCGTGGTTGGTGCTGGACCAGATACCCGGGCGGGCACACACATCCCCCCCTCCCACCCATGTCTCGGTTATGCAGGCCAGGCCGGCCCCCTCATCCACAATCAAGTCGTGGATGAGGGATGATGTATTATGGACTGACCTGGCATTGAGCAGCAGCACCGTCAGGCCTGAGGGGCAGTTGACAAGCCTACCCGGAACCCTCCGGCTGGGGGAGTAACCAGAAAGGGGGACAGGTGTCAGCCATCTGTCCCGCCTTCTTCTATGCAGACCCGTTAGACCCCCAATGCCATAACATCCATTGCCCAAGACCACCCCAATGGCGGCGCCATTGTAATGACTCATAATTGCTAGAAGTGGTACCTATGCGATTTGTATTGTTCCTGCTTGTTATTGAACCATTACCATGGCTGCATGTTAACAGAGTCAGGTGTCATTGTAAGTAGAAATTGGTGAAGTGAGGGAAGTAGGTTGTACTGAGGAAATGGCCCAACATACTGGTGTTGCTCCTAGCAGTGTAGGAGAGATTTGGTTGCAGATGGTTCATGGAAGTTTTGAGGTGGGTCAAGGTAAGGGAGAAGGTGCACCATGTGCTGGGTTCCATCAAAATATAAGCTATTTATACATTTTTAGCAAAGAAAAAAATGGTCCTCTGAAGCTGACAAAACATTCCAGATCTCTGGCTCTCTTTTTAAAAAATGGTGCTTTAGTGTCTATTCACTAGCTCTCTACTACAGAGATTGTTTTTTAGTAACATGTTATATATGAGAGTCAGTGTGGTGTAGTGGTTAAGAGCATGAAAATGGGATGCTGGGTTCCAGTCCCTGCTCAGCCATGGAGCCAACTGGGAGATTTTGGCCCAGTCACAGACTTTCACCCTAACCTACCTCTCAGAATTGTTGTTGTGAAGATAAGATTGAGAGCAAGAGGAGGAGAATTATGTCAGCTGATTTGAGTTCTTATTTTTAAAAAAGGCATGATAGAAATCAAATAAATGAATGAATAAATTACATTGGAAAAAAAGCAATTTTACATTTTAAATTCACTCAAAGATAAATACCATTCTAAGATAGGACCACAGATATATTAGCTTCCAATCTGCTAATGAGATCAAGAACATTAAATCTTTACTAGCATTTGCCTCAATTTCTTGGGCTTCTTTCCAGAAAATGTCACTGGCCTACATCTTCTGCAGTGAAGACAGACAGAAATAATTCATTGCAATTCTCTGCAATCTCCTCTTTAGTTCTCTGCTGATATCCTATAAAGGAATCTTTAAATCTGTTTAAAACTGATCCAGCAACACTCATATCTTGTTCAAGGTCCTGGGTGGCACCACTTAGAATTAAAACCCTGGTCTGCTCCATGAAAGCTGTTGTAGAGGACACCGTTGCTTAGGGAACTGATAAACGTAATCTGTTTTTCATGACATGAAATAATGTGGGTGTACTGATTCAAAATTGGTTAATGCTTTCTAAACTACTACCAAAGTCTTAAACTTGGCCTTGTGAATAGGTAGCCATTGCAGGTCAGCTCATGCAGCTATGCCTATGGAGCTTCCAGACTGACTTTGTTTTTCTTTAAAAAATGAATGAATGGATGAATGGATGGATGGATGGATGGATGGATGGATGGATGGATTGAAGAAAGTACAATTTGCCTATGTTTTGGATATATTACTTTGTGACAATGTTGTAAAATAACAAGTTGAAGGACTACTTATGTGCACATGTACAGAATATGCACCTGAGATACTAAAATCACACAATTCTGTTTGACAAAGTTAAACCATATAAGTGAAAAGAGGAGAATAAAGAATAAGATTAAAGAGATTTGTACATTTTTGCCCACATGCTTATACCCTATAATTTTTCCCCAAGCATAGTCCTAGTGAGTATACATACACACATGGCCAAATTAGTCATTTTAGTTTGGATTTGAATTAATCAGGAGCGCCAATGAATGTATTATTCAAAACTGATACATAGCCTAGATACTCCTTCTAAGTATCTTCTTTGCAACCAAGGTCAAACTGAATCCTCCTGCATTTGTTTCTGCTCAGTTTCTTACCTGCCATGGCTTTTGATTCCATCTCTCTCTCTCTACCATTGCTCTGGGTTTGAATGTGCATGAATGTATAACATGCAATGCATGTGCAAGAGCATAGACAGCATTGTAGATGTTGTAGCTATGGCCAGAGATTCGCATTTCAAAAACAGATCCAGGAAGTTTTTCCAACTTCTCCTCCCCAGAACACATTTTACCAGCCTTCCTGTCAACTATTGAATTGGGGAAGGTACAGCTAAATGCATTTTCCCAGAAATCCCTGACGAAACCATCATTCTTGTTGAATGTATGGTTTCTCATTTGAAGAAATTCCTGGAATCCCAACAATTCCTTTGCATGACTGACAAAAGATAAAGCACCATGGATGAAATGTATATCCCAACTCCTTTGAAAAGAAAATGAGGTGAAGTCCAGCTGTGCTGTCATAAGCCAAACTTTACCTTTGACCTTCCAAGCTATATTCTCAAATTCTGAAATCCTCAACAGTAGTCGTATTATAATCATTGTTCCAGTTTCTCCATGTACTAGTAACACTGTGGCAGTGCTACTTGAAACAAGTTTGCACATTTCAATAATTTCTGACACCATTTTATCAGTGTTGCTGGAAAAGGAATGTTGGGGGCATTTTTGTACAAAGTCAAAGCAGATGCCACTATGAATAAACATGGGAAGCACATTCTGAATTAGCTGCTGTCCATTGTCATCATTCACATACAGTATTCCAATCCATGTCCACTTGAAATGCAGTAATAACTGGAGAATTCCCATATATTGAATGGAAGCTTTGGGGAACATCCGATAGAAGAAAATATATTGCATTTCATTACTCATTAGTGGAGTGGAGCCATAAGTGAGCTAAAGAAAGACAGACAGACAGACAGACAGACAGACAGGAGAAGGAGAAGAAAGATTCAAATTGTGTGTGTCTACATTATGTAGTATAGCATAGTGGTGAATAATGTGAGACTGGGTCTCAGGAGCTCTAGGTTCTAGTACCCACTCAGTCAGGAAGCTCACTGGGTGACTTTCTGCCAGTCACAGACTTTCAGTCTGACGTACCTCATAGGGTTGTTCTTGTGAAGGTAAGACTGAGTGGAGAATCAATTAAGCTGCCTTGAGTTCCTTGTTAGGAAAAAAGTGGTCTCTAAATGTAATAAAATATAAATAAATAAATAAATAAATATGGAAACATTTGTGCAGTTCACTTGCATGATTTCAATGCTTGTCTCAATAGATCATCAGAATCAATTATTCATTTGTTTTGTTTAATTATGGATCAGGTATATTCAAGCTTTTCTTTGAAGTTGGGGTACTTAGTAGTCATAGTCCTTGAATATATATTAATACAGGAAAAGCTGGAAGAACAGTCTTCAGTACAGTTGCCACAGCCAGCAAAAGGAACATGATATTTCGACACAAGTAAACAGGAGCTCAGAGGAACTCTGGGCTTCTGTATTATTTAGATTTCCTGTTTCTTTTGCTGCTTCCTCCCTAGATCTCAGTAGCCTCAAGGGAATCTCAAGTGAATTTTCTATTTTGTATCCATTGTTTTATAGAAAGCTCTTCAATGAAATTGTTTCATTGAAGGCAGCTTACAGCATAAAATAGTGCATGTGCATTCACCTAATATGGGCTTAAGTTTGACATAATCTCAAACTCATTTGGGGAAAAAAATCTAGTGGCTATATCTTTCTTCTAATCATATGCCGATACTTTAAAGAAGAAGAAAAATTTATATTGATTCTTGTAGTTTACAGAAACTTCACTGTTAGGGATGGACAAATTGTTCATTTCCACTTCCTTCCCCATTCTTCTTCTTTTTTAAAATTTCTAGTTATTGTTCAAATATTGAATAAGATAAACTCAGCCAATAATGGTAAAGTCTTATAAAGAAGTGAACTGAAATTCTCACCCATTGGCACCAGTCCAGATTCAAGAGTAATAGTTATTCTCAATAGAGATAGGACTGTGATCCCCCCCCCCCACACCATGCCACATAATTGATAAGGAGTAGGAACCTGTCAGAAAAAAAGTGACCAAAACCTTAATAAATGTGTTTGATTATACAGGAATGTTGGAGAAATCTAAAACAGCTTTTGATAATTTCAGATTTCAATGACTCCAACTCATGGATTGTGCAGTAGACTTGACATCTTCTGAGTAATGCAAATTTCATGGACTGGTTTAATTTACTTGTTTTGGTTTTGTTTTGTTTTTTAAACTTTCCAATCATGTGTGCAAATTTAGTTGAACAAAAGTACCAAGTTACTACTAAATGCACTATCATAGAGTCTACCAACACATGCATATGCCATTTTATACAATTCTCTTCACCGGTGTAGTCCTCTTTTTCTGTGTATGCTGTTCATTAACTGTATGCAGAGCTCTATATATTTGTTGACTGCTTTGAGCCAGTGGAAGGTGGGAAGTACATAAATTGCAATGAACACATTTGTATTTTTAAATCTGATTTTGTCAGAGCATGCTGTCTTCCAGAATATAGATGGAATGAATGAAGCGGCCTAAATTCAAATTATTAAGTACAAAGCACTCAAAGAAATGAGTGAACAAATCTGTCATGAGCATTTTCTTCCTCATTCATTCATTCATTCATTTCTTCCTTAATTTCCAGTCAAAGATGTATATTTTCTCAGTTGACAAACCTTTCTAAAATGCCCAGCTCACAGAACTAATACCATTAGAATATATCATTAAAATAAATTGAAATACATAATTTTCTCAAAATTCACAACTGAAAAAAAATGGGGAGGGGAGGGAATTTTAAGCAGTCTGAGCAGAGATTTCAGTTAAAGGTTGGAGAATTTTAATATCTGAGCAGCTCTGGTTTTCCAGTCCTTAATCTCAAGTTCTTTCTTTTTCAAATTTGATGGCCTTTCTGATTGAATTTATTTGTTTGTTCGTTTTTGGTAAATTCTTATGAAACTGACATCTAATTAAATTAACAGCCAACCCTGCTATTAGCCCCTGGAAACACTTCTATTAAATGGTTATTCCAGAGAAAACTGAGGAAACCTTGAATAAAGTAAAATAATAGTTTAATGCTTGTTATTGAGTATACCTGATCCTGAAACTAAAGTTCCTCCAACATGAAAGTGGTTGAGCTGATGTAAAATTACTCTTTTATTCAATATTCATGACTGTACAGATAAATAACTGAATTGTTGGTGAGCAAATGAATCTAAGATGAACAAAACTATTTTCCTTCATTAGAACTGCATCTTTAAGCATTGTTCAATGTTTGCTGATTTGTCTCGATCAATCTTACCCTGCAGAACTCCACATTAGAGTTTCTCTAGATGATAAGAGCAAAGAGCAACTTCCACACTTGACTCATTCAACTTACTTGTGGAATCTTGTAAATGCATAGAATGTCTGCCATGTGTAGACCAACATCAGAGTTAGGTCCTCCAATGACTGCTGTCAGGTTATTTTGGACATTACACTTATAATTAGGGATGAATCTGGTTTGTGTAGAAAGGATGTCCATTGCGGCACGGTAAGTTGATGTAGCACTGAAGCGGTTATTATAAATATGGAAACCCAGTGTAATGTTGGATAAGATGTCAGAATTACCATTGATCTCCTTTATAGCAAATTCCAAGAGCAGAATGTGCTGGTAGTTCTGTATCAATACCCTGCAGGGAGAGTGACAGGTAGTATTGCTCAAGAATGACATTTTGGTCTCATATACCTTCAATAACCATATCGCACATCAATAGTCCTAGTTCAGAGACATGCATTGCAACACTGGCACATTCAGATCAAGTTTTGATTTCTCTGAAAAATCAGTTCAACAGCAACCCTAACTGAGAAGCTGTTAGTTTGCACATGTGCATGATATTCTCCAACAACTACAGAACTCTGTCAGGATGTATATGTATATTCCAAGGGCAGCAATGATATTTGTGGCCAAGCAAGGACTAGAAGCTAGAACTCCTGATTTCTAATCCAACACCCTAAATGCTATGCCCATATACCCATTCTTCCTTGAGACTATTACCAAAATGGATGTTCGATATAGCATTTAAAAGGCAAGGAAACAAAAACTCCTTACTCAAGAGCATCAATGCGTTCCTGAGAAGGATGATTTGCAAAGGTACTAGAACTGGAAAAGATGTATATTAGAGAAGTAAGCACAGCAATGATGAGGTCTCCTGGCTGATAATATTCATGGAGAATTGGAAGAGGCTCAGCAATAGCACATTTTTCAAAAGGAACCTTGCATATCACCAAAGGCAATAGGACTTCTACCAGGACCACAAATGCTACCTTCTTCCTTGAAAAAATTCTGCTTAGATGATGCTTCATTCTTTGGTGCAGAAGTCTGAGCTGAATGTTCTCTAATTCACTTTCTGTGAGTGGAGAAGTTAAAACATCCTCAATGTGGTTGATTGGGACTTATAGCTTTAGTTTTCTATGGCACTGCAATTAAGCAAGCTTCTTGGAAGACCATAGAGACTTGGAGGAGAAATAATAATTTGAGTGGAGATAAAAAACTACTTGGGGATTATAGACTCTCTTCAGGCCACTGAAGATGAAAACATATTGGTTACATCCCATCAGTTTTTTTCCAATTCTCAGTGGGGAACAAATGTTATTTTCCCTGAAAAGAAAATAAAGTGCATACAACCAAAACTACCAATGAAAGACATGGATTCCAAAAGCATGATGCACATTACATTTGAGCCAATGTCCACCCCAACATACATGCCATTTGTGAATAGCTATTTTCAAGGCTGATTTCTAAGAATTGAGGTAAAATCATTTTCTTCCTGTATGACATATCCTAAACATAACTTGGAAGAAAGAACATTGATTTTATCCAGGGAAGCATGCGTAGTGGACTTGCTTGAAATAAAATCTTATTTAAAATCAGTGGTGCTGCTTCCATCTTTAGGATGAAAATGCTTTAGTAATTTCTTTCAATAAATACAGATCAAGGTTGTACGGTAATTTCATTTTAGCTAAGAAAATATACAGGCATGCATTTGTTCAAGCCCCCAAATGCAGCATAGGCATGCATCTGTCATAGATGTAGTGAAAGCATTACTGCAATGGTCTTCTTCCCAATTTCCAATTCTTCCTCAGCAGGCTTTCAGTTTTCAAAAGGGCAGAGAACCTCCATTTTCACTAAGTTTTAACTTGAAAGAAACAGGTAGACAATTTCAAAGAACACTTGCATCTGAAAATATCACTGTGTTTGAATCACTGTGTCTGAATATTTTATAATGTATTATAAAATAAGGCAGTTACTGGGCATTGTGCTAGATGTCTAGTAGTTTGCTGATTTGAACAAGCCCTTGTCAAAAAAGACATTGTGGAATCCAGTATAAATGGAATATTTTTTCCCCTGAAAAGGACATAATCTAAGATTCATTGACCTTCTAAGATATATGCCAATGAAGCAATCAGTTGATGGGGTAAGATATGACAGTTCAATTAAACAATATAATTTAGCTTCATAGTTTACTGAAGACACCTCACCTACAACAGTGTTCCTGTGTTCTGGCCCATAGAAAAACGCTTGGAGGTTGCACAGGTTCTTATAACAAGTTTTGGTAGTCAAATGAACTTCAATACTTAAACCACTGCCCCCACAAATATCACATGCTGTACTCCCACCCCTCATTCTCATAACCTATTTGGGCCAGCAGCATCAGGGTAAAAATGGGAAATGCCTTGGAACTAGCCTCTTCCACCTTCTCCCAGAACCTGTTGGCTTGCCTGGCTGAGTCAGTACTCGCTTCAGCTTGTAGGGTCCTGATGGGATGGCCTGTCCTGTCCCTGGCTGACCTTCGGAAGGTCTTTTTCCCCTACCCTGAACTACTATGAATAGGGATGTCAGAAGTTTGGCATGAGAGGCTGTATGGTGAATTTGTTTGGTCACAATACCAGAAATGTCCTAAAAATATCAGCAGAAGTTGCAATAAATCCATGGTAGGAGCAGGAACCTAAAATGTGCCCCAAGGGTGATGAAAGGAATTCTTTTGATTTGCCTGAAACATAAATTCAAAATATTTGGATGCAGAAGTGGCCAGCTGGACCAAACAGAACCAGAGAAACTTAGGACATGTTCACTGGTACCAGGCACTGTCTCTTCTGCATTTGGATTTGGGGCTGGAAAACAAAACAAAAATATGTGGATAAATTTGCAATCAAGTATATGGAAGAGGTAGCAGGGAAACATCAAATGGAACACGGGCTGGGTAATTCAGAGACCTGAGGAAACTTAAAACTTGGGTCTGCTTTATGATCTCCTCCTCTGAATTCAGGCCTTGATAATCCATTTCAGCACTTTCCTTGGTGGATATTATGGACTGAATAGAAGTATCTTACTGAAGAATTAAAAGAAATATAACTGTATAGAAGAGCTTGCTTATATCATGTGAGGATTTAGGGCTTGTCTATAATCAGATTGTAGGGTGAACTTTGGGTGTAAATGAAAATATATGCACATTTAATAGAAAGGGTGGGTCTCATATAAGGTGTTTTTCAGCTCATCATTGTGCAGTGATGAGGATCTGTGAGAGACTAGTTCCTATCCAATTTTATCAGGATTGTCATGCTTATCTTGACTAAGCATGGACTTGGATGCAATACATTTCTGAGCTTGCAATAGGATTTATGAACCAAAAAAGCTGCACTTGTCAGCATATTTACATTTTTAAAATGCACATGGAAAAATGAGTATTTTGGAAAGCATTCATACATACACATTAATGGAGGAAATTTCAAAAATTTGCACAACTGATGCATACACCTGGAGAAGATTCAAGTAAATATGCAAAGAGATTAATGCAAAAGAAGAAGAAAGCCCACAATCCTTTATGGATCCTGGTTGTAATGAGTTTTGTGAAGGAAAACAGAGAATGTCAGCAGACCTGACTTTTGCTGATTTTTACAACCATTTCAGTGGTTTTGAAGAACTAAAATTGCTATTATTTATAATGGTGGCATATTGTAGGGTTGGGCAGAAAGTAGTTTTCCATTGGGCTTTATCTACAAGAAGTCCCTACCAGTACAGGCAATGGTCAGGAATGCTGGGAACTGAAGTCTAAAAGATATGGGGATCGACTTTCTGCCCAACCCTAGACTGAATTAGATAAAAGTAATCCCTCTCATGAACCTTTATTATTGGTGAGAGGGTTCATTCATAAAAATCAAATAGGAGGTGGAAACTTCTAACAGATGGGAAAGTAGGATTGTCCTTATAGTTCACAAGATTGAGAGAGAATATCCTGGGAAATACTGCAAATAGGTATTTAAATACTATCATATTGCATTTATATAGTACTTTTTTCCTATTGTGAGGAACTCAGGACTGATTACATAACTCCATTTTATGTTCACAACAGCAACTCTGTGAGCATCCCAAGATCAGCCAGTGAACTTCATGGCCAAGTGGATTTCCAAGGTCCCTCTCCAACACTCTAACCACAACACCACACTGGTTTTCCACATGTAAACTCCCAAGTTGTATGGAATATTTATGTCAGATGAGTTGAGAAAGAATAAAACAACATATATTATGAACGAGCTGGTATACAAGAACACTAACCACTCATTGTCCTTAATACCTTACAAAACACAACGTGCCATCCCCTAGCTGAGAAAAGAGCAATCCAAAAGAACAAGTGGGATTCCATGCATTTCAGTATATTGTATTTCTTTAGTATTAATGCTGGAATAATGGATGCTAGATCAAAGTATAAGTGAAAATTTAGCATGTTCTCATTAGTTATTTTTTCAAAAAAACAATGATGACTTATGCTGGAGGAAACCAGATATTATACTGTGGGTGAGCACAAATATTTCATTATAGATCAAGTCTAATTTACTTGGATTATTTATTTGGCATGCGCAGTCTAAATAGAGGTTAAATGCAACAGAGATAACTTTATTCAGTTAATTTTGTGTATGATTAAGATCGCAGTCTATTTGAAACAAATACGGTGAACTTCTGAGGAAACATACATGAGTTACTTTATATTATGTTATTCTGAAACCAAAGGAGAAAACTTTCATTTCACTAATTACTTCAATTTGTGGCAGCTAACTCTAGCTAGATTAGGCTGGAGATGATTGTATGATTATTTCTTCCTTCTTATTAAATATCTCTTGTTATTTAGCTCAGGCTTCAGTAAAATAATGTAGCATTTGGGAGAAAAAATGCAAAGCAACAATCCAGCACTGGAGCCTAAGATAGCAAAGATCTCCACAGCCACCGTGTATTTGCCCTTGGTGCTCAGGTAAGAGGGAACAAAGGACACCCAAGCACTGCAAAAAGCAAACATGCTGAAGGAAATAAACTTGGATTCATTGAAACTATTCGGTAACTTCCTGGCTAGGAATGCCATCATCAAGCTGACAATGGATAGGAAACCCAGGAAGCCCAGTACACAATAAAACATAGCAGATGACCCTTCATTACATTCCAGGACAATTTCTTCAGGCATTGCATTCATGACTGAATCTGGGAATGGAGGAGATGTTGCAAGCCACACAGTACAAATTACCACTTGAGTGAGGCAGCAGGACACAACGATGGTGCTGGCCAGTTGCTTCCCCATCCAATTCCTTATTTTGGTCCCTGGCTTGGTGGACATGAAGGCTAAAACCACAATGATGGTTTTTGCTAAAACACAGGAGACAGCCATGGAGAAGATGATGCCAAAAGCAGTTTGTCGGAAGAGGCATACCACTTTCTGTGGCTGGCCAATGAACAGCAATGTGCAGAGGAAGCAGAGTAGGAGGGAGATGAGGAGAGTGTAGGTGAGCTCCCGATTATTGGCTTTGACTATGGGGGTATCTTGGTGCTTAATGAAGGTCCAGAAGACTGAAGCTGTGATGGAAGAAAAGAAAAAAGCCACACTCACCAAACTGATGCCTAGAGGTTCTTCATAGGACAAGAAGTGCATATTTTTGGGAATGCATGCATTGTGGACATCATTAGAATACTGATCTTCTGGGCACAGAAAGCAATCATCCATATCTGGAATGGAAAATTTGGGTGTCTATGCATTTCAGTTGCAAATGTTTTTTTTTTAAATTAATTTTATTGTTTTCACTACAATCTAATTTTAAAAACAGCGATTATTTAAAACATCAGATATACTGGGAAGTGGGACTATGCGTAGATTTGAATATGACTATTGACTGTTGAAATGAGGAAGATGTTAACCGCCCTGTGTTTTTAAACCTGAAGTTTTCTTGTTAGGCATTATACCGGAAGATGTCAACAGACAGGAAATGTACTTGATGTTGCACTTAATCACAGTGGTGAGGATTGCATTTGCTCAATATTGGAATAATGAGGAGCTACTCACTGATGAACTGATTGTAAGAAAGATCTTGGACTGCGCAGAAATGGATAGATTTACTTTATCATTGAAGGAGAAAGAGGATACTGACTTCTATCGAACTTGGGACACTTTGTATAATTGGCTGGAGAAACAGGACTTGGCATAATTTGAATTTGATTTTAGAATGTTTAAAAAATATGTGTGTGTGTGTGTGTGTGTATGTAGTAGGGGATTGACCTAGTGAATCTGATGTATGTGATATTTGATGTTTTCATTAGTGTTAGTTTAAAACTTTTAAATATATATATATATATATATATATATATATATGGAAGATGTTAACCCAGTATATCAGTTGCAAATGTATTATACTAAAATGTATTATAGTATAAATGCTAGAAGGACAGCTGCTAAAGAAAAACCTGAAGTATCATTTTGGATCTTTTCATCACATTTAATTGTCAAAAATCCTGCATGAGGAATGCAGGAATTAGGATCCAGTTGACCCAAGAAATATCTTTCCCTATTATTGAAAACATTTCTCACAAATAATAGCAATGCTGATTAAATTTATGCCTTGTGTTTTTATTCTCCAAAATCACTGCAAGCAGGTTAGGAAATAGGGCATAATTACAATGCATTAGCAACAAAGTGAATGTAGCTTTAAAAAGTACAACTAGCAAATTAAGGGTGCCAGTGTCTTACCAATAGCTTTATAAAAAATCAATGTTTAAAGAGAAAAATTGTGCCAATTATGGATTGCTGGACAAATTGCTAGGTGAAAAACAAAAAAGGCAAATGGAAACACAAATACACACAAAAAATCAGCAAAAAAAGCAATTGTTCAAAAAGAAAAAGTCTTCATTTGCTAGAGCATAGATGCAAAGCAAGATGACCAATACTGTTGGTGTAGGAAATTGGGCATATGGGATGCCATTTTGAGAAACCCTGCTGCATCTTTGCAACTTTACCTCTGCAAGCAATGCCACACTGAAGTAGGCTTCAACAGCTGTGCATAGATGCCAGGCAAGTTCATGTGGCAGGAGACAATCCCTAATGGTTGAATGCTTCCCTCACCGCTGGAGTCTTTTAAGGCAGTAAAATTCTCTTAGAATTTTATTTAGAAATATGCCAACAGGCACTAAAAGTGTCATATAAAGGGCACTGAAAGGGTCATGTAATTCCCACTCATTGCTAAGTAAAGATTCCAGCAGCTGCAAATTACATAAGTTGAATGTTTTGGAGTGATTTTAAGGAAAGTCCCACAATTAAAATGTCACAATATTCAAACCAGGGTGCTTTTTGTTCATGTTGTCATATCAGGGGGCACATGTCATCTTTACATGGACACATATTGGATAATGGAAGATATATTTGAATTTCTGTTGTTTCCAGAAATATACCTGTTTGGTTAGAAATTTTCCCATTTGGACATGGAAGACAATCATAGCAGCAAAATTGCTTTCCGTCCTTCTTTGCCTTTCTAGAACCTGAATGGCAGTTGTCATTACACAAGGATAGAGGGAGTGACTGAGTATAAATAAAAGGAAGAAAGTTGGAACATTGAAAAGTGGTGGTGATTTCAGTGATGGATGTAAAATTCATAGATTTATGTTTTCATGTCACAAATGTCTCTTTTGGCTAGTGTGTCTGTACCCATATGAACACAGAAACATAAAACAAAGAAAATTCTGGTTAGCCATAAGTGGCTGTCCTTTAATGCCATCAGTCAATACTTTTCAGTTATTTATTGCCTGTTTTTCATCATGATGTACTATTTGTTTTTTTCCTCATTTAGTCCCTGCAACTATTAATTACAGCAGTAGCTAACAGGTTTGTTATAGGGTTTGTTTTTCCTTTTATGAATCCTGAGGACAAGCCTGCTCACATACTATGCCGAGTAATTTTACTTTTGCTTTTATTTTACTAGGTGAAAATGTTGGTTGTAAACAAGTTATGGTTCACAATACCTTCAACTAGTTATTACACATTTATAATTTCTTATGTCTGGTTTTTTACAAGTTCTTTAGATGATGTAATGTTCTCCCACTTTTGCTTTAATTTTTAGGGAGTAATTTCCCCTTCTTCTCTCCCTCTCCCTCTCACTTTCCTTTCTTTTGATAGTTTTGTGTAAGTTGGAAAAAGATCTAGCTCACCATAGCACATTGTCACCTGAAGAAAGGTAAAGTTCAGATAACAATTGGCTATGAACACATTCACCAATCATCATCAATTGTTCCAAGTAGAAAAGTCTGAAATTTTTTGATCCACTTGTTGAATATTTTAGAAAATACCTTGATATTCCTTGACTTTTTGTGGATCCTACCTGGTTAAACATGCTGGGCCATACAATGGCTTCCTCAAAGATGGAAAGTATGTTGTCCTGAGAGACTGTTGGGTCTACCCATCCAACTTTCTCCTTGTGAAAAGACTGGTTCGGGAATGTTACCCAATTTAGAATATCAAATCCAGCTAAAATTTTCCCATGTTCATCAAGTGAAATCTTTTCCCCAGCACTGTTGTTAAATGAGACTCTTTTCAAAAAGTGGTGGAGCTAACCAGGAGAAAAAGAAAATTTATGTTGTCTCCAACCACAAAAAACATTGTAACAATACATATATCAATATGCAGGCCTGTGATAATCATACCAGTATTTAAATATCAAAAATTAATAGATACTGTATTTCTAGTCACAGACATAGTATTTCATAGATCATCCTGTACATTTTCATATTATTCTTTCATAAAGCAAGAAAGGCAGCAAGACAAAGAATTTTACTGACTCACAAACAGGGATGCGGAAATCATTGTTTGTCTTTTAATATGTATCAGTCTTATTATGAATCACTGTTATTATTGTATTATCAGTATATTTCAGATTGCTTCCTGCTAATCCTAGTTGCAACTGATGGTTTCATTTCTTCCAAGGATATTTCATTTTCTTCTCCATTTTCAATTCCATTATTTTTAAAATTTTATTTCTTTCACACACAGAGACAACTTTTCAGCTCTTTCTGTGCATGACTATCAATGTCATTGATTTTATCCAGCACAACTTATTTTATTAGGCTTTTGAATCTTTGTGTCCCTTCCTACTCTGTTTTAATTGAATTCTTCATTTTATCTTTCTACTAGTTTTGTTTATTTATTTATTATATTGTAACTTAAGCTCTCTGGGCAGTTTAAAATCACACATTAAAATAACAATAAAAGATACATCATATTAAAACATCATAAAAAGTTTGCAATACAAAAATTTAAACTATATATATATATATATATATAATCTTAAGGCCTGTTTAACAGCTAGCAGGCCCCAGTAAACTACTTTAATGGCCTATACATAAGAAAGGTCTTTACCTGGTGCCAAAAAGATACTAAAGTTGGGCCTCAGTGAGGAGTTTGTTCCACTACTATCAGTATAATAATAAACCAGCATTTGTCAGGCAAAAAAAATCCATTATTGTGAAGAAATCCAATGATATAAGCTTAACATTGGTGGAAAGAATAAGTAGGAAAGAAGATAGCCAAAAAAACAAACAAGCAAATCAAATGTGCAAATTATGTGCTAATTATGGCAAATGAACAATAAAAAAATTACAAATAATATTTTAAAAAATCTGTTTGATGCTCAGGAATCATGTAAATTTAGAAGAACTTTAGTGTCAGTGCTAAACTGGATAAGATCAAGAATGATGAGTTATTTTAAATTATAGAATATGGAGAGCAAAGGATGGAATACTGAGAGGAGAAAACTTTCAGTACTACTTTTGAAAGGAATATGCTGTGTCTGAAGGGATATAAGAGATTTGTGAATGGAATAATACATGAAAAATTTCATGAATCTGTTTAGGCACATTTAAGGCCACCTAGGAAGGTCTTGACAGTTATAGCTGGCCCATAAATACATGTATTAATAAATACATATTCAGACACCAATTGCACACTAGATGACAGAGCCATTTAATCCAACTCAGTTTATTCCTAATTGAGTTCTTACTGGCACTCCAACCCAACCAACTATGCATAGCCATCCCATCCATGTATCAGTAAAACCAGGAGTTTTGAAAAGCAAAGGAGAAACTCAGAAATCTTACACTCATTTGCCTGAGATGAACTGAAAATAAAAAACACCACCTTGTTAGTAAAACCAATTTCTACTCATTCTTTGTTCTCTCTGAGCAAACTTTGTGAGCTGTCCTTCACTGCATCCTCTATTCAGAATGTTACCTGCCACAGTTGTGGATTGAGAAGATTCCATTTCCTTCCATCCGTCATAGTTTTCTGCTTCAGCTTGGTTGTCTGCATGGCTTGCAATGCATGGGCCACAGCATAGGCAGCATTGTAGATGCTGTAACTGTGGGAAGTGATGCTTGTTTCAAAAGAAGATCCAGGAAGAGATTCCAGCCTCTCTGCCCCAGTACATACTTTCCCAACCTTCTTGTTCACTTCAGAATTGTGAAATGAGCAGCTAAATGCATGCTCCCAGAAATCTCTGATAAAGCCATCTTCCTTTATTGAGGTTGGAATTTTCATCTGAAGAAATTTCTGGAATCCTAATAATTGTTTTGAATGACTTGAAAAGGATATGGCACCATGGATGAAGTGTATATCCCAACTTCTTTGAAAGGAAAGTGAAGTGAAATCCATCTGGGCAGTCATAATCCATACTTTACCTATGGTTTTTGATGGTATATTTTCAAATTCTGAAATCCTCAGCAATATCCTTACCATAATCATAGTTTCAGTTGCACCATGTACAAGCAATGTTGTGGCCATACTCTCCATGACAATTTTGCATAGTCCAACCACATCATTCACCATTTCAAATGCATTATTGGAAAACTTTTGTTTTGGGAAACGTTCTATGAAGTCAAAGCAGATGCCTTTCTGGGTAAAAATGGGAAGCACATTCTTAATAAGTTTCTGTCCATTGTCATCATTCACATAAAGTGCTCCAATCCATGTCCACCTGAAATGCAGCAGTAACTGGAGAATCCCTTTATTTTGAAGTGAAATACTTGGGAACATTTGGTAGAAGAAATTACCTTGAATTTTATCAACTGCTGGAGCAGAACCATATGTGAGCTTAAGAAAAGCAGAAAATGCATTTTCAGTATTCTCAAAATGCTCTCTCTCTCTCTCTCTCTCTCATTCTCTCTCTCTCCCTTTCTGTGTGCACGTGTGTGCATGCATGTTCATGTGCATGCATGCATGTGTGTGTTCCTCTAGTGTACATATGGATTTTTGTCTCCAGATTTAAACTCTAGATTTCATTTTCTTTGTTGACCATGCAAATCTGAAACACCAAGCCTAAATCCTTTCTGTGTATATGATGGAGTTGCCACATTTTAATCAAAGAATGAACATTGATATAGGTTTAATACCACATGGATGGCAAAGCTGCAGCACAACTGCCACTATGGGCAAAAGGGACAAGAGATTTTAACTCACCTGTGCATGAAGGGGAAGGCTGTTGGACCTCTAAATTGTATAGGTAGACCTCTCATGGTACCAGTCTTCTATTGCTATCTGTTGTATTCCTAGCTGTTGATTTTAGGTATATTTTAAAAAGCTAACTAAATCTGTCCTTACAGGTGATAATATGAACTTATTAAAAACAAAACAAAACAACAACAACAAACAAAACACTGAACAATTCAACAGGGAAAACAATCCAACAGAATGAAGAAATTAGCATCACATTCATAAATCCAAACACTGAAGGCATATATTTAAATGTGCATTACAATTCCTACCACATACATTACTTTTCAGTCGTGATGGACTAACTCTGAGTTGCATCTAATAGCAGTTGACTATTTTAATGCAGTCTTTGTAAATATACCATTTTATTTTATTTTTTAAAGATGTGGGTGTTTAAGTCTTTCTTAAAATTATAATGAAAGAATATTCTGGCACAGAAAATATTATCCCAGAGAAAAACAAGTCCTATAGGAGGGCAGGGGGACTTGAGTACATTAATTTGTTTAAGGTCCAGTTTGGGCTTTGATCCAGTTTGAGATCTTTCTTTACATAAATTTGCCTTTTTAAATGAATTGCAATGGTTTTTCTCTCCACATGTTTAACTCAGCAATTCCAAAGCACATGCACTTTTACTATTGGGATAGCATATAAAAACTTTAAATAAATAAATAAATGTACTCAGATGTCAAGTCTATTGATTACTAGATGTGTGAGCATAAGATTAAGTCATGGACCAACTTCATTATTTTCCTTCATCAGGAATTTACACTGAGTTTACCCTGAGTTTTTCAACCCACCAGCATTTATCTCCACAAATCACCATTGCAAGAGAAGTGTATATCGATAAGTCTGTTCCCATACTCCATGCACCCAACCTACCTGAGGAATCTTGTAGATGCACAGGGTGTCTGCCATATGGTAACCAGTGTCAGAGTTAGGTCCTGCAATAACAGCTACCAGATGGGTTTGGGCATCACACTTGTAGTTAGGGATGAGTCTGCCGGGTGTGGAAAGAAGGTTCAATGTGGCATGAAAGGTCCAGGAGGCAGTGAAATAATTATTATAAATGAGGAAACCCAGGGTGATGTTGGGTAAGATACCAGAATTGTCATTGATCTCCTTTAAAGCAAACTCCAAGAGCAAAATGTGCTGGTAGTTGTGCAGCAATACCCTGCAGGAAGATTGGCATGCAGTATTACCTTGCTTCTGCTTCAAATGCCATTTCCTATATTTCAATTAGATATCCCTGATAAATATATTGCACTTAAAAATCCTAGTCCAGAGAAATGTTGAGTAAAATTAGCAAATGCTGCTGCACTTCTCTGAAAATCAGTCCAACACCAGCACTACCTGAGAACATGTGGGCTGGCACATGTACACACTCCTCAAGACCAAAAACAGTTCTATTGTTCTTGTGTGCATATTGATTGTGCTTGAGAAGTTGTAGTAAAGGCTGGTCAAGGAAAAAAAAATCTATATCTAGCGATGTTTGACCAATAAAATGGAAAACTGTTTTTACAAAGGAGGAAATAAGACACTGCTATCTTTTCTCCCTCCTTTTGGGCTTTTCACTCCCCCCCCCTTTTCATGAGCATTTCAAGGCAAAATTAAAGAGCAAATGGAGTGGTTTAAAGTGTTCAGTGGAACAGAAGGCAACATACATTTACAGGATGATAGAACAGCATGGATGGATGGGAGGATGGATGGAGCTACAATGGACATGTTGTCCAGGCAGCATCAGAAATCAAATGTAGCTTTCTTTCTCTCCACATAGATATCTCAGAAGAATGAGTGTTTCTGAATAAAATATTTCCCATGTTTTTGCTTTTCTTTTACCAGGAAGAAAGGTAGGACATGTCCTGTCACTGCCATTGTATGTGTCATTCTCTCTTCTCAAAGTCTTTTTTAAGGAAACACTTACATGACCACCCCCAAATAACTAGCCATGCAACTATCCAGAGAAAACAAACAGCACCCTATCTCCTTACATACTCCCATATCCTTACATACGGTCATCCTTCTCTTCCAGGGAAGGACGATTTACAAAGGTAATAGGACTGAAAAAGATGTAGAACTGAGAAGTGATGCCACCAATGATGAGATCTCCTGATTGATAACATTTGTGAAGAATAAGAAGAGGTTTACTCATGGTACATTCACCAGCAGGAACGTTGCACACCACTTCAGGCAGCAGTACCAAAACCAAGACCACAAATGCTACCATCTCACATTGAGAAGAATTTTTTTTTTAAAGGATGCATTTCTTCCAACTTTGTCAGTACAGTGTTCACTGACATTACAGTCTGAGTGGAATGACCACCAGCTCAAATGATCTTGAGCAGGTAAATGAAGTGTCCACATGAAGGCTGGCCTTGTCTGTTTTCATTGTGAACATTACAAATAGCCTGTAACACTCATTGGGGACTTGAAGAAATAATAGTCTCATAATTACAGGGGAGTCAATCAGCTGCTTGGTTTGAATGCCTTTTTCTGTGTCATCTACTTGCATGCCACACATTCACACACATACACACACACACACACACGAGATACTAATAAATTCCATTAGAAGCAGGAACTTGTAGATTTCCCAGCAATATGAGACAGGATGAACAAATGTCCACTCCAATGCATTTTCCATTTGTAAATTGTTATATTCAAGCTTGAATTTTTGGAGTGGGGGGGAAATGTTCATGCATGTTTAAGTTTTAGTTAAAAATATACACTATTTACTTCCATTTTTGCCTTTTTCTATTTTGCATTGAACTTACACAACCAAATAATAATTACATCCACGATATCAATATCATCACTGCAGCATTTTCATATCAACTTCTCTTCTAAAAGGCCATCAAGAATGGAAAAGAATAAATCCTTGCAACAATAAGATGAAAGAAAGAAAGTATTAAAAAACCCATTTAAAATGTTAAGATGCCCACATTCTAAAAGTTAAATAAAAATGTCTTTAGTTTTTATAAAAATACTTTTAGTCCATTATTTTTTTTGCAGGATCACAAACTACAGTTTACAGCACTATCTGAGATAGGCCTGTTTGGATAATAGTGTCCTCTGAAGGCAGGCTTTTTAGCTTCATAACAAGCTGCTTAGAACTTGAAAGCTTAAAACTAATTTCTTGAAATGAGACTGGGAAGCAATTGACAACTTCAGTTAGTTCACCCTCATCCACTTGCTAATATTCAATTAGTTTGGCTGCTGCTTTGGTATTAGTTGCCAAGAGCCATAAAATAAAATGCTGTCAGTATATCAGTGACTCCTAATTTAAAGTTCTGTTGGTTGTTTCATATACTTATAAAACAACTTTGGCCAGTGGGTGTGGAGTGGAATATTTAATCCCCAACACTGTCTTCTGGACACAATATGAAAAGAAGAATCACTGTCAAACAGCACTCCCAAGGCCTCGTTAGTCTGGTTAGTCCAGAAATACACCATAGCCAATGGTACTGAATGGCAATGAACAATTCAAGATAATGAATAAGATCACACTCCACCTACCCAGGTTGGTGCAGGTATTTCACAAATGTATCCAAAAACTCTCAGGGTCATCTCCTACCCAAAAGCATTAATTCCCGATACTGAGCTTCAACCAGAAGCAATTAGAGTTGAGGTATCACCAGCTTCTCAAACATCTTAGCCAAACATACTACATTTCACCCTATCTGGTGGTAAGCCAGATTTCATGAGCCAATAGATTTTTTTCTTCCAGCAAAGAGCATCAGTTTCCAGTCTTCTGCATGGCATCAGACCTCCCATGGCTTTTATAGTCAAGTACACAGATGGTGGCCCTCACCAATCCAAATACTCTGGTTCAACTTCAAGATCAACATATCAAAATGAATCTAAAACTACTGGAGGAATTAGACACGGCTACATCAGTCTAACCTGCTCCAATATTGGAATCCAAGTCAAGGCAACCTATGCAACATTTTAATATGCTTATAAGTGAATGCAGTACATTTTACATCCACTGGTGAGGCTATATTCCATTATTCCCTCAGTGAAAGTGATAAGAAGTGTACACATCCACCCAAAGTGGAACACACCCATATTTAAAATACCTCAATCTCCAAATTGTTTTGTTGATCCTCAACTGCAATCTAAGTATAGGTAAGTAAGACCGTGTGTGTGTGTGTGTGTGTGTGTGGTGTAGAGAGAGAGAGAGTTGTAACAGAGAGGTACATTGGTCTCTGTCACATCTAACTAAAATGGCTATATCTCCCATTAGAGTGACATCTATTCCACTTTTAAGAGGATTCACCAGCAGAGGCAAAGATCAGATAACTTGAATAGCACCAGCTATCAGGTGTAAGACACAGGTGGGTACACAAGCCTTCGTAGTGAATCTGCAAAGTGGGGATTTGAAGAAGAATTAGATGATGATAGAGAGGTGGGAGAGAAGAATGGATTCAGAATGGGACTCAATAACAACATAGTCAAAGGTGTGGGCAAGGGCAAGGAAAGATTTCTATTTCTTAAGGACACTTATGAAGCATAAAAAACATAACAAAACCTCAATAAGTACAATCTATCACCAAAAGCAAGTCAAAACAGACCCTTAAATGTTTTGACTACTTCACTAAAGCAAGGGGAAATTGCCTAGAGACTTTAATGCCACAGATCAGTTCTGGAGAATAAACCCTTCTTCGTTCACAGAAGGAACATATTTTGGTGTTGATGTATATAAAAATATGTTATATATTCAAACTACCACAACATTGAACTCATTTCACATGCTAGCAAAGTTAGGCTCAAAATCCTACAAGCTAGGCTCCAGCAGTATGTGCACCAAGAACTACTAGAAGTACAGGCAGGATTTTGAAGAGGGAGAGGAACTAGAGATCAAATTGCCAACATACACTGGATCATGGAGAAAGCTAGGGAGTTTCAGAACTGGGCACAGAGCCACTGATTGGTTCAAAATTGAGAAAGGAGTTCGGCAAGGATGTATACTGTTGCCCTGTCTATTTAACTTATATGCAGAGCACATCATGAGAATGGCGAGGCTAGATGAATCACCAGTTGGAATTAAGATTGCTGGGAGAAATATCAACAACCTCAGATATGCCGATGATACCACTCTCATGGCAGAATGTGAAGAGGAACTGAAGAGCCTCTTGATGCGGGTGAAGGAGGAGAGTGCAAAAATAGGCTTGAAACTCAACATTAAGAAAACTAAGATCATGGCATCCAGTCCTCTCACTTCCTGGAAAATAGATGGGGAAGTAATGGAGGTAGTGACAGATTTTATTTTCCTGGGCTCCAAGATCAGCGCAGATGGAGACTGCAGCCAAGAAATTAAAAGATGCTTGCTCCTAAAAGCTATGGCAAATCTGGACAGCATACTAAAAAGCAGAGACATCACCCTGCCAACAAAAGTGCATATAGTCAAGGGTATGGTTTTCCCAGTTGCAAGGTATGGATGTGAAACCTGGACCATAGGGAAGGCTGAGTACTGAAGCATTGAGGCCTTTGAATTGTGGTGCTGGAGGAGACTCCTGCAAGTCCCTTGAACTGCAAGGTGATCAAACCAGTCAGTCCAAGAGGAGATCAACCCTGACTGCTCTTTAGAAGGCCATATACTGAAGATAAAACTCAAATATTTTGACCCCCTAATGAGAAGTAGGGACTCCCTGAAGAGCCTAATGCTGGGAACAATAGATGGCAAAAGAAGAAGGGGACAGCGGAGGATGAGGTGGCTAGATGGAGTCACTGAAGCAGTTGGTGTGAGCTTAGGTGGACTCCGGGGGATGGTGGAGGACAGGAAGGCCTGGAGATATGTTGTCCATGGGGTCATGATGGGTCAGACACAACTTCACGACTAACAACAAATGTTGTATATGGTGCACACATCTGCATAGATTATGCTCCTTTCCAAGGGACTACTGTTGTCTGTAATGGGATCACGATAGAAAAGGTTCTAAACAATACTTGGTTGATTGCACGAATATTGAAAGGGTGAAAAATCCTTCAATGCGTTTCTCCCCTTGAATAATTGGAATTAATATATTGTATGATATGGTTTAGACTACTATGATGGGTCACGGGTAATTGTGCAGAAAGATGGTGTAAACTAAAGCTATTCAGGACTGTGCAATAGAATTCACTGAAAAAAATTGGAGGGGGCACTTAATGGATATAACGAATTACTCCCATGTAACACTGCTAACTTTAATTAGCTAGGCCACAGACAATTAGAGAGTTTGTTTCTTCTTCCCTATTAAGTGGGCCTTGCTGTTTAGTTCAGGCTTCACTAAAATAATGTAGCATTTGGGAGAAAAAATGAAAAGCAATAATCCAGCACTGGAACCTAAGATAGCAAAGATCTCCACAGCCACCGTGTATTTGCCCTTGGTGCTCAGGTAAGAGGGAACAAAGGACACCCAAACACTGCAAAACACCAGCATGCTGAAAGAAATGAACTTGGCTTCATTGAAACTGTCAGGCAATTTCCTGGCTAGGAAAGCCACCATTAGGGCCTCAATGGAGAGGAAACCCAGGAAGCCCAGTACACAGTAAAACATAGCAGTAGACCCTTCATTACATTCCAGGACAATTTCTTCAGGCATTACATTCATGATGAAATCTGGGAATGGAGGACATGCTGCAAGCCACACAGTACAAATCACCACTTGAGTGAGGCAGCAAGACACAATGATGGTGCTGGCCAGTTGCTTCCCCATCCAGTTCCTCATCTTGGATCCTGGTTTGGTGGAGATGAAGGCTAGAACCACAATGATGGTTTTTGCCAACACACAGGAGACAGCCACAGAGAAGATGATGCTGAAAGTGGTTTGTCGGAAGAGGCATACCACTTTCTGTGGCTTGGCAATGAACAGCAATGTGCAGAGGAAGCAGAGCAGAAGGGAGATGAGAAGCATGTAGGTGAGTTCCCGATTATTGGCTTTGACGATGGGGATGTCTCGGTGGTTAATGAAGGTCCAGAAAACCAATGCTGTGATGGAAGAAAAGAAAACAGCCACAGTGGCCAAATTGATTCCTAGAGGTTCTTTGTAGGACAAGAAGTGTATATTTTTGGGAATGCATGCATTGTGGCCATCATTAGAATACTGATCTTCTGGGCACAGAAAACAATCATCCATATCTGAAACAAAAATTTTAATATAGCCCTGAGTAAATTGCATTTTGCATTTCTACACACCTCCATGACACGTTCTAGATCAGAACTGAATGATCCTATGCCATCTTCTTATCATGTATTTTGGCTAAATGTGTACAGGAGGAATCGCGGAAGCAATTGTTTCACACAAAAATCAATATGCCATAAATAAATCACATTTGTATAACGCAAACAAACAAAAAGTAAAATAAAATACACCAAAACATCAAAAGTAATAAACAAAATAAACCAATAAAACGAAATGATTGCTTAAACTGCATTGATTTCAACTGCTATGCGAAAATTGATAAAAAGAATGATGTGCTTCAGACTTCATGCAGAGAATTTGACAAATGTTGAACCAGGCCCTTATCTGTGGTGTAGGTTGTGCTGTATTTGCAGAGAACACCATCCTGAAGTGAGAAGGCCCTGTTCTTGAACTGCCTAAAATTTCAATACAGAAGAATTCCCTTCATGTATCTGGGTCTCCAAAAGCCATTTGGAAGTTAAGTTTTGTAAATACAGTAAATAGCATACTGTAAATACAGCATTTTGTAAATACAGTAAATAGCACCCTCATGGGTTATACTCCAGGAAAATAACATCTATTTAATACAGACATGCTGGACCACTATCAACACATTGGCATTTTAGACTCCTGTAGAAACATACCTATTTGGTTAGAAATTTTCCCCTTTGGACATGGAAGGCAATCATAGCAACAGAAGGGCTTCCCTTCCTTCCTTGCCTTTCTAGAACCGGAAGAGCAGTTGTCATTGCACAGAGAAAGGGGGACTGACTGATGGCAAAGGAAAGGGAAGAAAGTTTGAACAGTGAAAAGTGGTGACCTTTTTTTGATCAGTGAGATAAGATTTCACTGATCAGTAGAACAAGAATTGATTCATGTTTCCTTGTGTAGGGAACACACTGTCTTCTGGAAAAAGAGGGAAAGGAACACACAGAATTCTGTTTTCCCAGAACTGTTCACCATTTCATGCTATCTGTCAAAGATGGTTTTATATTTTGAATATTCCTTGCCATGCACAATCAGTCTTTCTTTCTTTGGCCATGGATTTTGATTAAAGAAGATGATAAAAAGTTTGCATGCATTAATATGTGTAATAATGGCACTATCCAAGCACTGTCTAGCACTTAGAGAAAATAGAAGTTGGAAACAGAATACAGTATCCTCATGTGAGACATTGATTGTGCATTCATAATGCTTGCTCTCATTTTTATTGTGTCTTTAAACTTTTTCATAATCCTAACATTGTGTTTCATTTGTTAAATGGGAAACGGGGGGAAGCGGGTGACAGCTGAAATACAATGATTAAAACTGTACCAGACAACTTCTCAGGCTTCTGTGGTTGATCCATATTTTGAAAATTTCAGAAAGAACTTGATATAGCATGGCATTTCCTTGGAACCTACCTGGTTAAATATGCTGGGCCATACAATGGCATCTTCAGATGTGGTGAATATTTTGTCTTGAGGAAACATTGGGTCAATCTTTCCAACTTTCACTCTATGAAAGGATTGGTTTGGATAGGTGACCCAGTTGATAATGTCAAATCCAGCTTCTACTTCTCCATTTTCATCAAGTGAAACTTTATCCCCAGCACTGTTGTTAAATGAGATGAATCTCAGAAAGTGGTGAAGCTGGGTTAAAATGAAAACAGTTTCGTTGTACTATACAAAAAGGTGAACATGATGGTAGATGGTCACAAACACTTTCAAACCATTCCTTTCTCTCTCATTCTCTCGATGTCCCATCAGGAGCCTGGATTCTGGGCCATGATAAAGTGGATGGGGGTCTGGTGACCTGAGCACAAGGAATCTATTGGATCCCCAGTCTGGCACAGTGTCTTCCACATCCATGCTCTTAGTATCATTTGACCTCCTAAATGAAATCTTAAAATATCATTGCTATTATAATTTAGTTGGCTCCCTGATTATCACAGTAACAATGGAGGATTTCAGTTCTTCCTGGAATGTGTCATTTCCTCCTGCAAATTTCAAGTACATTTGCCCTAACTTTATTTCTTGCCCATGCTCAGAACCCCAGCTCATGTGTCAGCCTGTTATTTGAGCCTGTTATCATGTTATCATGTGTCAGCCTGTTATGCCTTTTTTCTTCTGTCTGGTGTGCATTCACCTTGCAGTGTCTCTACAGCTCTCTTCCTTTATCAGTTTAACTCTTTTCTACCCCAAAATCTAAGACTGCAACTATTTCTGAATCCTTATTGAGAAAGATGGATGGTGGCCCGAAGGCATATGGGTATGGCTGTGCATACAAGGGTTGCTTTAAGCACTCCTCTTTGCCATCACTGCTTTCTACTGTGTTACTCAAAACTCTAACCAATATATTGTTTGTTATATGGTGGAGCATGTTATTTAAGTGGAAGCTATTTTTTTCTGACTATTCTACTCCCTTCCTTACACCTTGTTTCATTTATTTACCTTTTCTGATTTCTTCTGTTTTGCATGGCTGTCTCTAGATTTTATGCTTTTTCAAAGGGATTTCAGCCTTTTACTTCTCCTCATCTTACCATATTCCTCTTGTGATACTTAAGTTCATGGGCCAAAGCATAGGTGCATTTTGCATCACAATGAGAGCAATGACAGGAATCCACCTTAGGATAGTGATGCACCTAATGGCAGCAATTCCCCCACAGTCTCGTCTGTGTACTGTGGTGAAGTACTGTAAAGCTTTTCCCAATAGCATCCTTTCTCTACAAGCTACCAGCTCTTTCTTGCCACTGATAGACCTGTTTGGGGTGCTCACTTCAAATCTCCACCCCCATGCAAAAGATGTAATATAGCTCCAAAAACCTGGGGATTGAGATAACCTGGTTTTCCTTTGCTCTTGCAAGTTGACATTACCACTATGAAATGGAGATGAGGTATGTGCTCAGATTCACACAATAATTTGAACAAAACTGCTAACAAAAATTCATCTTTAGGAAAGGAATGAGAGAAACTTAGAAATATGTTGTACCAGACCCGAGTGCTTGAGCTTTATACAAACAGTGATTTAAAAAATAAAGACAAAAGCCCACTAATAAAGTGCTGATACTGATAGAGATGGGGTCCCCCTATTGGTCATCTCCAAAGAAGTGGGTACATTTAACTAACAGTATCAGTGAAGTATGAATACGGGACAATGAAAGAGATGCTGAAAACACCTCAGGCACTCCTCTGCTCATCATCAAATGCATGTTAAAGCACACTTTTCCAGCCCCCCACACTTCCTTAAACTCAGAATGTCACCTTCCATGGATGGTGACTCCAAGGCCGCTTTCTGCACCCATCCACCATGGCTCTGTGTCTCCGCTTGGATGACTGCATGGCTTGCAGGGCATGGGCCACCGCATAAACTGCATTGTAGATACTGTAGCTGTGGGCAGTAATGTCTGTTTCAAAGGTAGATGCAGGGAGAGACTCCAGCTTCTCTTCCCCACTGCAGACTTCTTCAGCCTCCTCCTTTGCCACAGGGTTGGGGCATGAACAGCTAAAAGCTTGCTCCCAGAAATGCCTGATGAAGCCATCTTCTGTTGTTGCAGAATACTTTTTCATCTGCAGAAACTTCTGAAATCCCAACATCTGCTTTGAGTGACTTGCCACAGATATAGCACCATGGACGAATTGCACACCCCAACTGGTTTGGAAGGAAAATAATGTGAAATACATCTGGGCAGTCATAATCCAAACTTTACCTAAGCTGTTTGTTTGTATATTCTGCAATTCTGAAATCCTCAGCAATAGTCGTATCCTCATCATAGTTTCAGATGGACCATAAACAAGCACTGCCGTGGCTGTGCTATTCATGACAGTTTTGCATAGATCAAACTCCTCATCCATCATATCACCCAGAAGATTGGAAAATGTTTGTTCTGGAAAGCCTTCTATGAAATCAAAGCAGATGCCACTCTCAGTAAACATGGGAAGGACATGTTTAATAAGCCTTTCTCTATTTTCACCATTTACATAAAGTGCTCCAATCCATGTCCACCTGAAATGTAGGAATAACCGGAGAATACCCTTATCTTGAAGTGAGGTACTTGGGAACATTGGGTAGAAGAAAAGACCTTGAATTTTATCATTCACTGTTGGAGCAGAGCCATATGTGACCTTAAGTAAGGGAGGAAGAGGAAGAGAAGTATTTCTCAAAAAATTGTATGCAAGTGTTACCATTCTAAATATTTAATTATTTGAATATCACGACAATCATTTTGTGATTTTTGCAAAATTTCAGTTTGCTTGTTAACATGGAAATGTGAAACAGTATTTTTCTGTCTTTATTGGAATTATTACTTCAATGTTATGCAACATCCACTGATTAGGGGATCTGGTTGCTTGGATAACATGTCTGCAGCTCAGCTGCCACTGTTGACTGAGCTTAAATCTTTCCTATTTTTAAGCACATACTCAACCCTAGAGATCATTAAACTTATATTTTTGTATATGCCCTTTTATTTATTATTTATTTATTAAAACATTTATAGGCTGCCCCATCGCCACAAAGCCTCGGGGTGGCTAACAACATAATTAAAATACAGTGAATGATAAAACATATAAATTTATCCCCCCCCCCCCATGGTGCATCTTGGCAACAAACAAACAAAAAAATCTCATTAAACATAACCAAAACTAAATAAATTAAAATAAACAAAATCAACTTAAACCAAATATACACAACAAAACCAAATGCAACGAACAACACACATAAATAAACTAAAAACAAAAACTAAAACTAACTATTAAAATAAGACTTAAATAAAAAGGTCTTCACCTGGCGCCAAAAAGCATATAACGATGGCGCCAGGCGAACCTCTCCAGGGAGCGCATTCCATAGTTGGGGTGCCACCACCGAAAAAGCTCTCCTCCGGGTACTCACCCACTTCACCTCCCTCATGGGGGGCTCCCAGAAGAGGGCTGCTGTTGCAGATCTGAGGGGGTGGGAGGGCATATAAGGGCACAAGCGGTCCATTAGGTATCCAGGTCCCAAGCCATTTAGGGCTTTATAGGTCAGCACCAGCACCTTGAATTGGGCCCGGACTTCAATTGGGAGCCAGTGGAACTGACGGAGGACTGGGGTTATATGAGAATAATGCCCAGCCCCTGTCAGCAACCTGGCAGCTCTATTTTGTACCAACTGAAGTATCTGGACCATCTTCAAGGGCAGCCCCATGTAGAGGGCGTTACAGAAATCTAGTCGAGAAGTCACCAACGCGTGTGTCACTGTTGCCAGGCAGTTGTAGTCTAGGAAGGGACGCAGCTGGTGTACCAGTCGAAGCTGCAGGAAAGCACTCCTCGCCGCCATGGTCACCTGGGCCTGTAACGACAGCTCCAGGTCGAGGAGTACCCCCAAGCTGTGGACCTTGTCCTTTAGAGGGAGTGCAACCCCATCCAGGACAAGGCCCAAGTCCCCCACTCCGAGACCCGAACTGCCCACCAACAGGACCTCTGTCTTGTCTGGATTGAGCTTCAGTTTATTGGCCCTCATCCAGCCCATTACCTCGGCCAGACACCGGTTCAGCACAGCCACCACCTCACCTGGATCGGTAGAGAACGAGAGGTAGAGCTGGGCGTCATCAGCATAGTGATGACTCTGCAGCCCAGACCTCCTGATGACCTCCCCCAGCGGTTTCATGTAGATGTTAAATAGCATGGGGGACAAAATGGACCCCTGCGGTAACCCATGGCATAGCTGCCATGGCGCAGAGCCATAGTCCTCCAGCACCACCCTCTGGAATCGGCTGTCAAGGTAGGAGTGGAACCACCGCAAAGCGGTGCCTCCAACTCCCAATCCCCCCAGCCTATCCAGAAGGATACCATGGTCGATGGTATCGAAAGCTGCTGAGAGGTCCAGGAGAACCAACAGGGACGCACTCCCCCTGTCTCTCTCCCTGCACAGGTCATCGTACAGGGCGACCAAGGCAGATTCAGTGCCGTACCCGGGTCTGAAACCGGACTGAAATGGGTCCAGATAATCCGTCTCCTCCAAGAGTGCTTGGAGTTGTCCTGCCACCACCTGCTCTAGTACCTTGCCCAAAAATGGGATGTTGGCCACCGGTCTATAATTGGCGGCCACCTCTGGATCCAGGGATGCCTTCTTTAGGACTGGCCAGACTACCACCTCCTTTAGGAGTGCAGGCACCCTGCCGTCTCTTAAAGCGGCATTGACCACCTCCCGGATCCAGGGTCCAATCCCATCCTTGGCTGTCTTTAGTAGCCAGGAAGGGCATGAGTCTAGCAAGCAAGTGGTAGGGTGTACTCGTCCAAGCACCACTTGGACGATATTTATCACTTTAATATCACATGTTAATCAATAGCTATATTCCAAAGTTCTCTATACCAGTCATAAAATTGGTAATCATATTCTACTTTGCAATTCTAACCTCTGATCAGTCTCACTGAAGTTAAGTTTGATATGATTTCTTTATTATTCCAGCTCTGTTTTTAGCAAATATTGCAAGTAATGCACTTTCAGAGCATACATCTTTATTTTGACTTATTTTTTTAGTAAACTCTTTAAAGATCTTTTTTCAAAATTTCATTATATATTTGCATTCATTCCACATATAGAAATAGGTATCCTCTTCACTACCAGAACGCCAACATAAATTGGAGTGTTCATTATCTATACAAGTCAACTTCATTGGACTTAGGTACCACTTCCATAACAATGTATTTAAAAATTCCTTTATTCTTACTGACATACATTTTAATATCCTCTTCATCTAAATATTTTTTAAATTTTCATTACTGATATCATTTCCCAAATCTGTTTCCTATGTTGTTTTAAATAAATTATATTAATCCTCTTCTGATAATATGAGCAGAGCTGGCTGGAGCCTGGAGTCAGACTAGATGGCACAGGAAGCCCTTTCTGACTTGCTCCATTTCTATGTTCCTATGACCTACAGATTTTATTTACTTTCCTTTTCATCTGTATATCTCTTGTTTTTCCTTTTCAATAATTATATCTTGAAATTCTGCATAATCACTGCATATGTAAGTGAAGCCAGAAAGAACCTTGCTGCACATTTCCTCAGTTCAGATGGGAAGGGAAGGCTTTAGTGCTTGTTCTGATATGAATACTTCAAATGTCCCATTATCCATATTGGTAATGATAAAGATTAATATATGAATTGCAATTAATCACACACAGTCTTGTTTCCAGTTGAAATCCTATGGAAATCTATTCAGATGTAGGGCCTAATTACTTCCAGATGTGTAAGTACAGGATTGCACTATGAATAAAAAATATACTTTCCCTTTCCAGGAATTTGACTTGAAGTATCTCTTATGTTTTGCCTCTTTGCTTTAATTATACCTACATCATAAGAGCAATACAGAATACAAACCAAACTAAGAAAAAGAGGAGAGGAGAGGAGCAAAGACAGAAACACAAAAGTGTCTAGAGGACAAGTGAAGTATGCATGGCTCTTCTGCCCACACACCAGCTGTAGCTACCATACCTGAGGAAGTTTGTAAATGCACAGAATGTCTGCCATTCGCTTGCCAGTATCAGAGTTAGGTCCTGCAATAATGGTTACCAGGTGAGTTTGGGCATCACACTTGTAGTTAGGGATGAACCTGCCAGGTGTAGAAAGAAGATCCATGGAGGCATGCAAAGTCCAGAATGCACTGAAATAATTATTATAGATTTGGAATCCCAGGGTGACATTGGGCAGCATGTCAGAGTTGTCATTGATTTCTTTCACAGCAAATTCCAAGAGCATAATGTGCTGGTAGTTGTGAAGCAACACCCTGCAGGGAGATTGGCATGCAAGAACATTCTGTAGTTCATTAAATGGCATTTTCCATAATATAAATGCATATTTTATTGCATATATTCGACTTCCAAAGCCCCAGTCCTGAAAAATGTGAAGTCAGCTAGGCATATGGAACTACACTTGTAATTTCTCTGCAAATCATTTGAATAGCAGCACTGAGGTGCTCCTGGGTTGCTCTTGTGTGTTTCTCAAAACTAAACAGAGATCTCTATTGTCCCACCAAGAAAGAAAGTGCTTGAGAAATGTCGAGAATACAATTTCTATATCAAGAAATGCTTTACACATGGAAAGGAAGACATAGTTTTGTGGGGGAGGAAATGACATTACGATGCCAGAGGGGCTTGTCATTTTCTCCTTTCTTGCTTTTCCTGAATATTTTAGGTGGATTTTGTAGCACACTCAAACAACAAATTGAACAGATGAAAGTACTCAGCTGACAGGAAAGGAAACTTAAAGTTCCAGGGGCCAGGCAGCATCAGCATTCTGAGGCTGTGATGCTCTCCTCATCTGGTCCCTGGAAATAAAGTTGGAAAGATCAAAACTAAAACATTCCCCTCTTTGGTTTCTTGTCTTAATGGAAGACAATGAAGCGTGCAAATTGTCCTTCTAATCACACTGTGTGTCTTCTCCCCAGTTACCATTTTTTTCCAACTATCCTGCTACCATCACCTATGACCAGTAAAAATTAACTACCTATGAATGGGACAAAGATCTGGGGGAAGTATTTCATGCCCACTTCTAAGGGACAGACATTCTTCCAAAGCAAGCAAAGCAAATTCAAAGCCATGTTGTCCTCAAGTTTATTATTTAAGCAGTGTTTGCTATAAAACAAAGAAAGTGAGAAATCACAGCACCCTGTCTGCTTACATAGGGTCATCCTTCTCTTCCAGGAAAGGAGAGTTTTCAAAAGTAATAGGACTGAAGAAGACATAGATTTGAGTGGTAATGCCAGCAATGATGAAGTCTCCTCTCTGATAATATTTGTGAAGAATAGGAAGAGGTTTACTGACTGTACAGCCACGAGCAGGAAACTTGCACACCACTTGAGAAAGCTGTGCTGATAGCAACACCAAAGAAACTACCATCTTGCATCAAACATTTCCTCCTAGATGTCAATTCATCTCTAGAAGGTCCTTTAATATTTCAGCTTGAGCTGGATGGTCATACCTTATAACTCAGGCCATGCAGATCTGTCTACAGGAAGACTAGTGGAGCCTGTTTGTCTTTAGATTTATCTCAGAATTATGCAAGGGCTATGGATAGACTATGGAACTCCATAGGGACTTGCAGTATAAATGATTGTTGATTTCAAAATTGCAGTGGAAATAATCAGCTACTGGTTGCAACACGCTCTCTGTCTGTCATTGAAGAGAAAAAAATATATTCCTTAATACCAGATAATATCATTCCTCAGGGGAGCAGCAATTGATTGCAATTGCCCATGACCATTAAAGCTCTGAAAAGCATGAGACATGTTTTACCAATGTCCACCTCCACTGCACTTGTCATTTGGGAATAACTAGTTTGAAGTCTGATTTTTAGAATTGGGGAAATGCTTTGGACTCAACTTTAGGTACGTGAGGGGGTGTCACACAGAGGTGAGTAGAGACCTGTTCTTCCCTGCAGAGGAGGGCAGGATGCATTTCAACGGAGCCAAGCTCAGGGAACAAAGGTTCAGTTTGGATGCCAGGATACTTCCTGACAGTGCAGACCCCAGAACGGGCTTCCATGGGAGGTGGTTGAAACCCCATCAGTGAGGGTGTTCAAGGATAGGCATAAGGTAGGCATGTCATGAGTGGAGCCAGCTGGAGCTGGGGGTCAGACTAGATGGCCCAGGAGACACTTCTGACTCTCTGTTTCTATGTTTAAGGTGAACTATATAGAATTACAAACTTCATTGTTTTCCATGTACTTGCAACTCACTTTTTCACTTTCTGCCAGAATTCCTCTATTGAGAAAAAGGCTGATAGCAGGTAGGCAGCTTGCAATGCAGGTGGTTAAGGCTTTGCTTCTTTTATTTCGTTTTTAAAATTTAGTATATCCTTTTAACTTTGTTATGTTACTGGATTTTTGGTCTGGAAATCTTGGCAGATAGGGAGGGGTGAGGGTTAGTTTTCTTCTTCATGCTTTGAAGATGAAGGTTGTTTTGGAGTGTTTTGAAGTGTTTGCTGGCTACAGATGAAGTGTTTGCTGGCTACAATACTACCAGATTATGGGGAATAGAAAGAAAAGGCAGAGGGCCTCTCCTTGCCACAGTTCTCCTACCAAGGGGGCAAAACAGCTGCATTTAGATGAATTAAAGACTTGGGCTGAATCTGAGCTGGAGACTTGTTTAATTTTGCCTCTCCAAATAAATACTTAACCTTAGAAACAGTCCCAGTAAAAAAAAACTGCTTCTCACAGATGGCTGCACCTCCCTCTTACCCAGAAAGGTAACCCACAAGGTTGTGAGGGCCAAGATAAATACTTCATCAGAGGAAAACTCTAGCTGATTAGCCCAAGATACACAAGCTACTAAGGATTGGGATCTTCCTGGAGCACAAATGCTGTCTCATGTGAGTGAGCATTGTAACATAATAGGGGAAACCATTATGGCAATTTTTTGCAAACTTGAACATATTGCCTGTTAAATAGATGCAGTACAGAAGGCGTTAACTAATAATGGAAAAACCCCAAGTCCTATGGCTCAGATGTCCAACTGGAACAGGGGATGAGATAAGAATGGGAACAACTGGAGGAATGAACCTGTAAATGGAATCATCTCATGGTGCTCCAGATGGATCAAATAACTCCTGAGATTGCTGAAAATCTTATGAACAGAGCAAAATGGTTGAATAGGCAAAGGGTATTGAGATCCTTTTGCAGTTTGCTGAGAAAGGAAGCAAAACAAATAGATCTAAAATCAATTGAAATGTTGCTGGGGCCATTAAACAAAATAGGAATCCTCATAAAATTTGCCTTGTCAACAATCCTACTGACACTTCTGAAAATGAGATATTTGAACTCCTTTGACATCCAAGCTAGGAGAATATTCATAGACACAAATATAAAACTGCTGTTGCCAGTGAGAAGGAAACAACAGGCTGATAAATAGCCAGCTTTAAGGTCAGCTACTCTTAAATCTATTAAGATGAACTCTTTCAGTGGAAAAGAAACAGTCCAGCATCAGATGTCCTGGGAAACTGGCTCAGAGTGAGATGATTGATCTGGTTTCAATGACAAGATGCATTGAAAAATCACTTGCTTTCATAAGGGTTCTCCTGCAACTAGCAATCTAGGCTCAATGGAACTAATCCTGGCAGTGACCATTCAAGAAACATCTCCAAAGATTCTCCAGCAGCGTTTGGATGTTCAGGAGAAGGGGAAGGAACTATAGCTAGTAAATGGTCCACAACAGGTTCCCCAGGTGCATAAAGAGATTAGGAGGGTGGTTACCCAGAGGAGGGCCTTCTCTGTGGTGATGCCCCAATTATGGAATACACTCCCCAGAGAAGTTCACGTGGGGCCAATGCTTCTTTCTTTTTGGCGCCAGGTGAAAACCTTTTTATGTTCACATTATTTTAATGTTTTTGGTTTTAATGTGTTTTATATTAGTGTATAACTGCATGTTGCGCCATTTTAATTCCTATTTTTACTTCTTGTTTGCTATAAACTGTCCTGAACTGCCAGTAGAGGGACAGTCTATGAAAACTTTAAATAACGTAAAATAGCAGTATGACTATACGCAACATGAGTCCAGGACTATGACCTTCTGCACTGTTCAGATGGGATGCTAGTTCACTTATAAAGAGATTAAACAAGGTTGATGCTAGGATACATCCTCATTTCACTCCCTTATTACTTGGAAATGGTTGGGTTAGTTCTACTGTCCATGATTACCTGACTTAGCAGAATGCATCTGAATATGATGTTATTATGATTAGAAGGAGTCTTTTATCAATTCATTGCTTTTGTAGCTTAACCCAAAGGCTATCCCTTTAACCAAATCGAAAGCTTCCTGTAAATCAAGAAAGATGGTGTACAGTCTAGAAATTGCTTTTCCCACCTGTTTATGTATAAGGTGGGATAATATTACACAATTGCCTATTTCATATTTGCCTTGTCTAAACCCTGCTAGCTCTGGGACAAGGATTTTTTGTTCATGAATCCATGAGTGAAGTTTGTGTAACAGATATTTCCCATAGACTTTTCCCACTACCAGTAACAGACTTAATGGTCTAAAGTTAGAAGGCTGGTTATAATCGCCTTTTTTAATAAATAGAAACTGCAATAGCCTGATTCCAGGATTTATGCATTTTCCCTGTTTCCTACCATTGTGAACAGAAAAGCAAGACTCAAGGCCCACCAATTCAGATTGTATTTTAACGTATCAGGTGGGATAGCATCTGGCCCAACAGCTTTCTCCAATTTTAGCTGCAAGATTAATGCCCTAATTTCTTCCTGATGGAACAAGAAATGAGAGAGGACCAGGGTTACGTGTCCAGGGTGTTAGAGGTACTGCAGGGACTGGCAGGATGCTTATGAAGAGGGGGCCAGTATCAGGAAATCTGGGAGAAAGGAGGAGGCCAGGAAACCCAAGGAAAGAGATTTGTGGGAAGGTGCTGAGATGCATGGATAATAAGCAGAAAGAACTTGAGGCTCTCCTGGGAATAGGAGAGTATGACTTGGTGGAGATCATGGAAACTTGGTGGGATGAAAGGCACTATTGCAGTAATTCTCTCAGAATCGTGCATAGGTTTGAATTGTTTGATTGACAGCAGCACTGAATATTTGGGAAAAAATGGCCTGCAACTAAATTATGGCAAATCCAAACTAATGGTCTTTGCCAAAACGTGGGGAGAACATTCCTTGAAATTTAAGGGTAACATTGTAGAACAGGTTAAGCAATTCAACTATCTGGGAATTAATTTTTATTGTAAGAACTCCTGCATCTATCATTGGAAAGCTGTACATAATGAGGCCCAGCTTTCAGCTCAGTCCATTATAAGATTCTGCTTCAACACAGGGAATAGCTATGTGGTGGCTGCGCTTCCAATTTTCAAAGCAAAAATAATACCCAAAGTATTATATGGTGTCAGACTCTGTACTTCCAATACAGAGGGACCTCCTCACCTGTCAAGGGACCTCCTCACCTGAGAAGGGAGGGACCTCTTCACCTGTCAAGAAATTGTGGATATAGACCCTGATCAGTTAGGTTTTCTAAGTCAAAAACAAGCTTTCCAAGTGATTAAAGAGAATCTGGACATAGAATTCTAGGAGTTGTTGAGTGCTTCCAATAAAACATATTCCCCTCTGTTCCTACACATTTCAATCAAAATAGGACAAACAGCTGTGTTTTTTGCCATTCTTAAAGGACCACAAGAGAGCAGGGCATAGTCTTTGGCAAGATGCAATGTCATACTGTCCACCCTAATGCATAGATTCAAGGGGGTGCCATATATTGAGAGGCACTGCCAATGTGGGTGAGGTGTGGAAACAATATCTCACATGCTTTTGGGCTGCTAACTTTTTGAAGAGTTGCACACCAAGTATGTGGATACAATATGTATCCATATGAGAGCTCATTCAGACCATGAAATTATCTGATTTGTCCTATTCACAGAGTTGGCTGCCATAGTGGAGAGAACAGCAGCCTTTCTGTGGGAGATTGTTGAGTCAAACTAGCACCCATCAGCGATGTTGTGCTTGGGGATTCTCTGCGGAGCTGTGTGGATTTATGGAGATTTGTATTGTTATGCCTATAAAGGTTCCTCCTACTACTACTACCACTACTACCACCACCTTCTGGCATGTAGTATGATTCTTCTGCTTTGTTGTTGTTGCTGTTGTGTGTGTTTTTGTTGCTGAAAGCTGCATTTGAGATTCTTACCTTATTTCTGCCACCATTTGATTTTGATTCTTTCCTGTGATGAATAAAGAACCATGGAATGATGGTTATATTGATAGGTTCTCAGTGAATTCTGGTTGATCTAATTCAATTGGAATGTTCTTTATGTCCCCTTATTGCCTGTGGTACATCTTCCCTCAGTATTAGAATCATTTCTGAGTTTGTCATTACTGGAGTAAAACACTTTGTGTTTTCTGACTGACCATGTCCCACTTCAGTTCACTCCAGTCTGCTAACAAAAACACTGTGATGTTAAAGTCTTCCATTTCTTGCTTTACAGTTTTCAGTTTGCCTTGATTCATACTTCTCATGTTTCATGTTCCAATCTTATGTGTTTGAAGCACTGAACTTTCCTTTAACCACTGATCATGTCAGCCATGTTTGGTTTTGACAAACAGTGCTGTTCATACCTGTCTTTTGTTTTTTCTCAGCAGCTGGGAGAGTGCCTTCATTTTCTATCATGTGTGACATGTATGGTAACCTTTATGAAAACAAAAGAAAACAGCAAAGCCAAGCACTACCACAATTTCACATTTGGAAGTAGGATGCACAAATGAAGAATAGAAGGCTGCACAATAACGAGGTTGAAATCAGGGAAGCCTTGTATGTTTGATTTCTGTGAATTAGTTCATCAGATTTCCAAAGAACCAATGTGTCCTGAGCCTATAAGGAATCGCTAAAAATGCAATAAGAAGTTTGAGTTTAAAGCAAACATGAGGCCATTTGAACCTAACAAGAGACCTGCTGGATCTCTTGATCCAAACAAATTAACATAGGTGTTATTTGGGGTTGGTTTCTTTGGCACTGTGTACTGTATGGTGTATGATCAAACACATGAGTTCCAAGCTGGGGATCGTTTCCATGTTGTTTTGTTTCTTATTGTACCATTCAGGTTCTCTCAAACCATTCATGGATTTCTTTAATGAGAAATCAGGAAACAGAGAAACAATTTTCTTCCCAGGTGATATGAAGGCTCAAGGCAATTAACAAGGGAGTGGGTTGTTGTTCAGATACACTCGTAGCTCTATTGCAATATCTGCACATTTCCTCTTATATTTAAGAAAGCCATGACTCTCTAATCCATTCTTGGCAATCAGTTGATTACCTCCGAAGAGGAGCAAGAACATACTTTTCAGGAAAGCAGTGTAAAAGGACTGTATAAAATCTGAAGTCAGGGTCTCTGGCACAGTGGACTTTATATCCTTGACAATCACCTAGATCAAAACCCACCATGAAGTTCTTCTCTGTAGACCCTGCACTATGCATAAAGGTCCCATCAATTGTGGCTGGGCTTTCAGAGACTAACTTCATAGGGGGTTCCACCCCTCAGATTTTCACTCTGGTTATAATTTATTCACTGCATCTGAACTGAGCAAGCTTCATGCATGATCAAAATATGGGCATGTCATCACATTGATGTTTGTAATGCTTTTATCCTGATCATCCCCTCTACCCTAGCACAACCACAAGTCATTATTTTCCAATCACAACCAGGTTGGAAAATATTGACTTGGCACTGAAAAAGAAATAAATAGCTCATGGATGAATTGTTTTTGTTGTGCTAATTGCAAGGACTATTAGGGAGACAACCAAATTTCCCAGAGGGTATTCTGGATTCAGCCTACTACTGGAAAAACAAAATCTTCAACCATAATTAATAGTAGAGAGTATAGAGCTTACAAAATGATTGTGGCTATGATAACGTCCGTTGTATGCATGCCTTTATTCTTTATCTTCCAGTCATGGGACACCACACATTTCGTAATATTTTTCATTTGATCTTTTTCATTCTGTTTTAAGAATAATGCTGACATTCAAAATTATTAATCTTTTTCAGCTTGTTTCCAGAAACCTGGAGAATCAAACAAAGATTACTCATTTCATTCTGATGGGTCTAACAGATCAACAAGAGGTTCAGAATATCCTATTTGCTCTCTTCTTGATCCTCTATCTTGCAAGTGTGCTGGGTAATGGGACCATTTTGTATGTGGTGATGGCAGAGACCCAACTTCACACACCTATGTATTTTTTTCTCAGCAACCTCTCTTGCCTGGACATTTTCTACTCTACTGTCATCCTTCCAAAGATGTTGTCTGGCTTTCTCTGGGCCCATCAAAGAATCTCCTTTGCTGGATGCATCACTCAGCTCCATTTCTTCCATTTCCTGGGCAGCACTGAGGCTCTTCTTCTAGCTGCTATGGCTTACGACCGCTATGTGGCCATATGCAAACCACTCCACTATGTAGTCATCATGTGTAGACAGAAGTGCCTTCTGCTGGCAGCTACCACTTGGGCCACAGGGTTCTTCCATGCCCTGATGCATACACTAATGACAGCTCAGCTTGATTTCTGTGGTCCCAATATCATCGAGCATTTCTTCTGTGACATCAAGCCACTACTGAGATTGGCTTGCAGCAGCACAGAGCTCAACCTACACCTCCTCAACATTGTCACAGGATCAATTGCCACAATCTCTTTCTTCCTAACTCTCCTTTCTTACCTCTACATTATCTCCTTCCTCCTACTGAAGATGAAATCACACAGGGGGAGGTGCAAGGCCTTCTCTACCTGTAGCTCCCATCTCACCATTGTTGGCTTGCTGTATGTACCTGTACTGTTCAATTACCTTCCCCCTTCCTCAGGAAATTCACCAAGAAGAGACATGGTAGCCACCCTCATGTACAGTGCAGTTACCTCTGTTCTGAACCCCTTAATTTACACACTGAGGAACCAGGAGATGAAAGCAGCTCTGACAAAATCCCTGGATAGACTATTGGCCTCTGTAAGGGTGTGAATAATACTGTGACATCTATTGTTTGGTTTGTATTGCGATCATCTTGAAGTGGGAACATGAGATCTCATGTAGAAAAGAGCTCCAGAGAAAATTTGGGTATGGAAAGGTAGGCCTTTTGATCTTGGGAAATTGTGTGGGGATGGGGGTACCATGCTTAATTTTTAACCTTAGCTGTTAGGCAGATTGTCTTAAATGAGTTTCCCCCTGTACACACTAATCATATTTTCAGCTTCTTGTATGTTCGTTATCAAGATTCGTGTAAAATGTACATCTACAATTGAATCAGAAAGGTTGCCAAAGCAATCTCTAATACAACAAAGGATCACTTTCATGCCTTTCCATTTTGGAAGATGTCAACTCTTACTTATACTCATCCTTGTTATGATGAATGATGCATATATTCTTGTTCTGTGCAGATAACCTATCCTTTCATTGTTGCAAGGTGTGGAACCTTCTTCCTTGGTACTTTCCACAATGTTTTGAAGCCCACTCTTTCTTCTTTTTGCTCATTTGTTTTTGTTTAGCTCACATATTATTTATCACATGGTTAGACTTTTTAGGGAAAAAATGGAAGATGTCCTACGCATCATTAATACAATGTTTTCATACAATCAGTTGCATTCATTGATGGAATACAATGCTAGCTAGAGATGTGATGATCCAGCTGGAAACTGGACTTCTTTCACTTGCTGCAAGCCCTTTTGGCTCTGGCCTCTTGGCAGAGCAGCAGAGCAGCAGAGGCACAGGCTGGGAGAGAGTGCTGAGTGGCCAGGGGACTGGCGAAGGCAAGGTAGGAGCTGGGCAGGTAGGAGCAGAGGGCCAGGAGCAGCAGAGAGGAAGGGAGTGGGGCCAGAGAGGCTAGAACAGCCAGGAGGAAGCAGACAGGTGGGGCCACTGGCCTGAGGGACTAAGGCCAAGCTCAGCCATTGGTGGCGCCAATGGATGCAGTGCCAATGGCGATGCATTAAGGGCGATGCATCAAGGGCGTCGTCCCTTGTCTGGGTCCCTTAGCTGTGGTCCGGGCGGTCCAGAGACTCCCTTTCCTGAGACAGAGAGGTTTGTTTGTTTGTAGTTTTGTTTGTGCTGTGCTTTGCTGTGCTGTGCTTTGCTTTGTTTTTCTTCCAATTTAAATTTAAGTTTACTTTATCCTTGTGTGTGTGCGCGAGTGGGTTTTTGTCTGGGAGAACTGGGCGAGTGAGAGGAACTGCAGGACTAACAAGGCAGGGGATCAAGGTAAGTTCTCGGAAGGGTTACCGATGGCAGACCAGGAGATGGTCTGGGTGGGAGTCATGGGTGTTGCTGTCCACTGCGAGAGCTGCGATATGTTCACCCTTCTCCACCAGGAGAGGCAGGAATACACTTGCCCTTGGTGCAAGATGGTGACCCTGCTAGAAGAGGAGGTGAGGTGCCTGAGGGCCGAGAGAGCTTTCCAGGCCCCCCCCCCCGGAGCAGCCCCCCTCTCGACAGAGCGCTGAGGGAGAGACCACGGGAAGAGCAACTGTGGAGACATGGAGGTATGTCACCCACAGGAGGAGGAGGCCAGCATGTCCTCCTCCTTCTCCTGGCACCAATCTGGAGCTGGGAAACAGGTTCTCTCCACTTGGGGAGGCTGGGGCTGATGAGGCCTTGGGGGACCAGCAGGACCCCCAGCCTGGGACATCAGGAGGCAAGGGGGCCACTGCAGGAGAGGCGAGGGCTAGGGCACAGCTGCCCACCAGCACCGGGAAGGTACGGCGGCAGGTGATTGTTGTTGGGGACTCCCTGCTGAGGGGCACTGAGGTGGCAGTGTGCCGCCCCAGCCTTGAGACAAGGGAGGTTTGCTGCCTGCTGGGCGCACACATCCCACATGTGAAGGACAGAGTGGAGCGTCTTGTTCGCTCCGGCAGTCACCAGCCGCTCCTGGTGATCCATGTGGGCACAAACGACATGGCCAGGCAGGGTGTGGTTGGGATCACTAGGGACTTTGAGGCCTTGGGGAAGAAACTCAAGGAGCTGAAGGCCCAAGTGGCCTTCTCGTCAATCTTACTTGTCTGGGGGTTTGGGCCAGGCAGGGACAGGAGGGCCTCCGAGGTGAACGACTGGCTTAGGGTGTGGTGCCAGAAGGAACGCTTCGGGTTCCTCGACCATAGCACTTGTTTTCTTGCTAATGGACTTCTGGCAAGGGACGGGTTACACCTCACGAGGATGGGGAAAAGGTCCTTTGGAGATGCTCTAGTGAGCTTTGTCTGGAAGACTTTAAACTGAGCCAGTGGGGGGTGGGTTCAGGCCCCCCAGTAACGTGTCTGAACTGGACAAGTGTGGGGGGAGGATCGGGGTTCTGGGAGCAGGGCTTTAGATATACTGCAGGGACTGACAGGACTTCTACAGAGAGGGGCCAGGTACCAGGGAAGATGGGAGGAAGGAGGAGGCTGGGCACTCCAAGGAAAGGAAGCAGTGGGAAGGAGTTGAGGTGCATGTACACCAATGCTAGGAGCATGGGTAATAAGCAGGAAGAGCTTGAAGCTCTCCTGGGAATAGGAGGATACGATCTGGTGGGAATCACAGAAACTTGGTGGGATGAAAGGAAAGTCTGGAATGTGAACATAGAAGGGTATCACCTTTTTAGAAAGGACAGGAAGGGAAAGAGAGGTGGGGGCGTGGCTTTATACATCAGGGAAGGGATAGGATGCAGTGAGATAGAATGCAGCAAAGATGGGGATTCGGTAGAGGCAGTCTGGGTGAAACTTAGGGGTTTTGACAGGGAAAGAGACCTGACAGTGGGGGTATGTTATCGCCCTCCAGATCAACTTGAGACCCTGGATGATGTCCTGACAGGCCAGATTCTAAGGATATCTCGGGGGAGAGACACAGTAATTATGGGAGATTTCAATCTCCCAGATATTACTTGGGAGACTCACTCGGCGGTGACAGCCAGGTCACGTGGCTTCCTAGAAGCTCTAGAGGGTGGGTTTTTCACACAGAGGGTCCGAGAGGCGACGAGGGGGGGAAACATCCTGGACTTGGTCTTGACCAATAGGGAGGAGCTGATAGATGAAGTACAGATTAGGGGAGCTCTGGATGCGAAAGATCACTCCATCCTTTGCTTTGAGATCAGGGGACTGGGGACGTGCAGCAGGGTGAGCACTAGAAGCTGGGACTTCAAGAGGGCCATCTTTGGCCAACTGAAGGCCAGACTGGGGAAAGTCTCCTGGGATAGGTTGCTGGAAGGTAAGTGAGTTGAGGAGGGGTGGATGGCATTCAAAAGGGAGGTTTTGGAGGCGCAAGACTTGACGATACCTCTAGTCAGTAAGGAGGGGAGGCGGAGGAGAGTGCTGCCATGGATGTGAAAGGAGGTGGTTAGAGGGATTATATGAAAGAGGAGCCTCCGTAGGAAATGGGTACTGGGGGAAGTAGACAAAAGGGTATACCTAGAGGAGGAGGCCTGTTGCAAAAGGATTCTTCGCAAGGCTAAGGCTGATTATGAGCTGAGACTTGCCAAGAATATCAAGAGCAACAAAAAGGGCTTCTTTCAGCATGTAAATAGGAAGAGGAAGGGGAGACAAGTGGTGGGACCACTAAATAAGGAGGAAGGAGATCCAGTGACTGATATGAGGGAACAGGCACAGATGCTAAATGAGTATTTTGCCTCTGTGTTCTCCCCAAAGCAGGATGGGGGATATCCACATAGGAGATTAGATGAGGCTGGGGACATAGGAGCAAAGATTAGAGTCATCCCCCTTGAAGTCGAGGGGCTTCTCAGGGCATTGGACATTACAAAGGTGCCAGGCCCTGATGGGTTACACCCAGGAGTACTTAGAGAATTGGCAGGGGTTCTCTCACGCCCACTGGCCTCCATTTTTGAGACCTCGTGGAGAATGGGTGAAGTTCCAGAGAACTGGAGGGTGGCATCAGTGGTCCCAATTTTCAAAAAGGGTAGTAGAAGGGACATGGGGAATTACAGACCGGTTAGCCTTATGCCCATTGTAGGAAAAACAATGGAAAGGCTTATAATAGAGAGAGATCTACTGATGCTAGATAGGGAAGGGAGGCTGACAGCCACACAACACGGCTTCTGCAAAAACAGGTCCTGCCAGACAAACTTTGTGGAATTCTATGACAAGGTTTCAAGATGGCTAGATGGAGGGGATGCAGTGGATGTGATATACCTGGATTTCAGCAAGGCCTTTGACAAAGTGCCCCATGATATCCTGGTGGAGAAACTGAGGAGTTTTGGGATACACCAAAGCACTGTCTGGTGGATTAGGGCATGGTTGACTGACTGAAAGCAGAAGGTAACCATTAGCGGGGAATCGTCGGGATGGCAGCCAGTGACAAGCAGGGTCCCCCAGGGCTCTGTCCTGGGGCCGATCCTGTTTAATCTTTTCATTAACAACATGGAAGAAGGGGTGAACAGTCTGCTGATCAAATTCGCAGATGACACTAAAACTGGAGCAGTGGCCACAACTGAGGAGCAGGTACTCCAGATCCTTTTGGATCTGGACAGACTGTGGAAGTGGGCAGGAGACAACAGGATGGCATTCAATGTGGATAAGTGCAAGTTCTTGCACTTGGGGCATAGGAATAGCTGTCATAAGTACAGGTTAGGTGACAAGTGGCTGGAGAACAGCACTTGTGAAAGGGACCTCGGGGTACTGGTTGACCGCAGGCTAAACATGAGTCAGCAGTGTGATGTGGTGGTCAAGAGGGCGAACACCACCCTTGGTTGCATAGCCAGAAATGTGGCTTCAAGATCGAGAGAGGTATTACTACCACTCTACAGGACTCTGGTGCACCCACAACTGGAGTACTGTGTTCAGTTTTGGGCCCCTCATTACAGAAAGGATATAGCCAGATTGGAGTCAGTGCAGCGTTGGGCCACAAGGATGGTGGCTGGTTTGCAGGGGATGCCGTACGAGGCAAGACTGAGGGAACTGGGTCTCTTCAGCTTGAAGAAGAGGAGACTCAGAGGGGATATGTTGGCGACATACAAGTATGTGAGGGGGTGTCACATGTAGATGGGTAGAGACCTGTTCTCCCCTGCAGAGGAAGGCAGGACAAGTTCCAATGGAGCAAAGCTCAGGGAGCCAAGGTTCCATTTGGATGCCAGGAAGCACTTCCTGACAGTCAGGACCCTGAGGGCATGGAATGGGCTTCCACGAGAGGTCGTTGAGGCCTCATCGGTGAGGGTGTTCAAAGACAGGCTGGACATGCTCATGGTGGGCATGTCGTGAGTGGAGCTGGCTGGTGCCGGAGATCAGACTAGATGGCCCAGGAGGCCCCTTCTGACTCTCTCTGTTTCTCTGTTTCTATGTTTCTATGCTGGACTACTTTCCTTTACTCAGCCCTGATCAGATAGTAAGCTGAGTCAAGAAGATCAAGTTTGAGAATACTCAGGATTGCTTTTGGATTACTTCTTTGTGCAAAATAGGCACAGTATACAAAAGCCTACAAGTCCCATTTGCACATGCTGTATGGGCACCCACACAATCATGTGGTATAAGGCAAATTTAGGGCAATGAGAAAGCAGGGTGGAGTCCAGGGAAATCTGTTTTCAGGTTGAGTAGATGGACTGATAGGCAGCTCCACTTTCTGGAGTCTCTTACTCTGTCACCAGCACTCAGAACTCTAGTGTCCCAGGACTTACAAAAATCAGTGGTGGTACATCTATACCTTTACTAATGGGATGTTCAAGTTGGAGAGTAAAATGGTGATTCTTCCTATTACTCAAAGACAACAATGAGAGCATAACACTTTTTATAGGCTGAATTCAGATGGATGGAGCAATCTGAAGCCACTGATCTACTTGTTCTATCAGAGTAGAATGGGATGAATGTGCCCAATAGCCAGCAGAAAAGAACTCCCATAGTGATGGTTGGAGTGGATGTGTCTGCCCACTCCAAAAACTCAATTATCCCTGTGAAGAACAGGACCCCAGACCTATGCCAGCTTGAAGCTGGGGGATTCAAAATAAAAAAAGGTAGACTGGGCTGAAAAACCAGGAAATACTACCTACACATTAGATTTTGCAGAACTTTGGATGAGGTAGGAAATTCATTGTTTCATATATGCCCCACCCAATTCAGATTACACCGTAGATTACAGTAACCACACAGAAATTAACCAAACTTAACTTGTCCTGTTGATTTTAATATATCTAATCTGGATCCAACTCTTAATTAATATATCTAATCTGGATCTGCATGACTAATCTGGATCCAACTCTTAATTTGAAATCCATATTATCCAAACTAGTGTGGCATATTTAGATTACAAAGGCTTATGCATCAGCCACCAGGATGGCTAAATTAATAAATGGTGATTATATCACCTGAGAATGGAATTATAATGGAATTATATTGAGAGCTTTATTTACCAACTTTAAAAGCCACAATTGAATTCATAATTCACTCCCTTTCACTATGCACAGTAATTGACCTGGAGTGCATGCCATTTTTTCCTGGTTCAGGAATGATTAAACCCATCTGCATGTTCATACAAACTAGTTTTCACCATTCTCAAGCAAGTATATAATTGTAAGCATTCCAGGTCAATTAGTGGAATGTGTTCATAAACACCTCTTCGATGCGTATCTTAATGTAGTGTAGAGGTCTGAGATAATCAGAGAAGAAAGTGCTTTCAGGAAGCCAGGAAGGTCTAATTAGTCTGGTCTCCTTTCAAAATCATCCAAAGTGGAATTGTCAAAACTAAGACACCTCTGAGCCCAAGAGGTACCATCCACCCTCTTAGGGAAGAGCCATCACAGCCAGAGAAAATATTGGACATCTTTAATGGGGATGTGGAAGAGAAACCCCTGAAGGGCAGCTACTGGACAATAGTGGTAGTTGAAGACAACACGAGCAGAGGATCTTTCAAAGAGAATGGCAGAGATTCTCAGGCTAACTCTGGTTAGTATTGCACAGAAAAAGATAAAGGTAAATCACTTTTAAATATTACTAATCCTATGATGAAGCCATCTAAAATGAAACAAGAGATAGTGCCAGAATATGATATTCTTTTTAATATTTTTATTAATTTTTAAAAAGTAAAATACCTTTATAAGAAAAGCATACAATAAGACTAAAACATACAACACTAAACATACAATTAAAAAAGGAGCACATCTTTATTTATTTATTTAAAATTTTTATATGCCATCCAATACTAAAAGTGTCTGGATAGCTTACAAATCTTTGCTTTGAAGGTGCAAAGATCTTTAATTCACTCTGGGAAAAGGAATATTTGTGGGCAGGTTTCCAATTTATGTGCATCTTAATCCCAGTTTAGCCCAACTTGTGCAAATCCCTGCATATGAACATAGAGTTTCTGTTGAAGGGTGAAAATTTGGATAGAATGGATGTCTATTCTCCAGTCAACCTCTCAAGCTTGGCATCATGCATTTGAACACATTTATGTCATTTGATCAAATGCTTTGTTTGTTTCATCATGTTCCTATTATTTTTATTGGATAAAGTTACCACAACATAGACTCCTACACTACATGAATAGCTAACAACCACAATTTGTGTAATAAAGGGCACTTTATATTTTCTTTTCCAAGCTCAGGTGGCTGTAAATTAAAAACTACAAAGATCCTTGTTCAGACAACGGACTGGGATTCATGCATTGATATAGGCCACTTGGATTAACTGCCTTCTTGTTTGAAGCTGGATTGGACTCTCTCCTGTTGTAAGTTATGCCTCTTAAAATGGCATGGTCAGAAGTTTTTGCCAACAAAACCTAGGGACCTGGCTGGAGCAGGTGAATGAGTGAGAATGAAAGTTACCACAAGTTGAAGATCCATTTCAAAATGTTTAGGAACCTGAGCCAACTAAAAATGGTCCACAACTTTTCTACAAGGAAGTATCACCTTCTGAGCCTACATCTTTCCAAGACTAGTTCCTTTCCTACTTATTGGGGTTGAGGGTAGTGTTCTGTCTGTGGGTCACTTCACGCTTTCCCTTATTGTCCCAGTATAAAGAATTATTTTTAATGAGATAAAATAAGCAATGCTATTTTTTCTTTACTGCAATTTCATAGACAACCTATATTCAAATAACTGATCATCTTCCCTGTAATTAACAAAATGACTATTATTACTTATAGCAGTTTTCTGAGTCCCTAGGAAGTTCCAGTGGCCATATGCAAACCTACTAGGTAAGATATGAAGGATGTTATTATTTTATTTTCCATTCAAAATGAAGTTAGATACAGACACTGCTCTGTCCATCAACCATCCAAGCCAAACTGCATTAAGGGACACTTGAGTAACAAACTGGGTACAGCAGGTTTCTAGAAGGAAACATTTTTCTGCAATATGATGGCATTTGTGATGACATTGGCTCTGCTGCCTCAAGTGGAATGCAAAAGTAAATGCAAAAGCAGCCACCCTCTTCCTATTCTGCATAAGTATTATGAATCCGGAGAACTCACAATTGGTGGCATTATTTGTCAGTCTCATATATTATCTAATGCTCTGTCCTTTGAAAATCATCCCTCCCCAGATGACTTTGATGATGTTGTGTAAGGAGTTATAATTTTAAACAATGTTCTCTTCCTCTCAAAATTTGTCTCAATATTATTCTCATAGGGTTTCACTCTATTTGTGCTGCATCATTTTCCTTGTTTCCAGAAAATCTTTTTAGCCCTGCCTCAACACAAACAACTCTGAATTTAGATAAATTGGTTTATAACCAGACTTGGACCTACATAAAGTAGAAATCAATGGATCCACTCTCAATATGCCTAGATCTGAATTCAACTTGTAATATTTCTGATATACATAGTAATATTCCAATTGTGACAGAGTAGGCATGAAGGACAACTAAGCAGATCAAGGTTATTTAACAATCATTAACTTTGGGTGGTATAATTTTATATGTCTATTCAAAATATATTTACTTGAAATGAATAAAATATTTAGAAATTGACGCAGTATGATGTAATTAACTCCTGTCACAGGATACTCTCTCAGAACTACCAGCATGTCCTAGCCATGTCACTTGCTGTAAAAGATCAATGGAAATCCTGAAATCTTACCAAACACCACCCTGGGATTCCACATCTATAACAGCTATTTCAGTGCAAGCTGGACTTACCTTGCTTCAATGCACCTTCTTTCCACATGGGGCAGATTCTTTCCTAACTACAAATGTGACTTCCAGGACAGCATGGTAGTAGTAATTGGAGGACCAAACTCTGATGTTTGCCTCCACATGGCAACCATGCTGTGCATGTATAAGATTCCACAGGTAAGATTTACGCAATGATCCTAAAAGTTTAAAAAGTTATTCATAAGCTTTGTGCAAATTTGCCATTTCAAGTAGTGTCAGACAATAAAACAGTTCATGGTCTGACTCTCTAAGGATACCTGTTTTATTATGAAACTATCCAGGAAAAGCCCAGTTGAGGACACCATCACTTTAAAAGGTCCTTTTATTGAGGTTTTCTGCTACACTTCCTACAAATTAAGGGATGAGTTACAGTTTTGCCTTGCTGCCTCTCAGCTTAAAATGTTGATGCTGAGGCAGGGACTGGGGCTGATGTTGATAAACATTTCAAGTTCACCTTTTACATTTCTTTTCTTTATTTTTATATTTATATTCCACTTTTGTATCCTTTCAAAGATCTCAAGGTGGTCACGTAATTCTCTTCTCCTCCCAATCTTATCCTTGCAACAACAGCCCTGTGAGGTTGGTTGGACTGAGAATGCAAGTGCTCCAAAGTCACCCAGAGAGATTCTTGGTTGAATGGGGATGTGGTGGTTTAAAAAAATGTTACATTTCTGATTTACCAGGACTTATCGCTGATCTTTATATTTTCTTAATGGTATTGCATTTTAGTTTTATGTGTTGTATGGAAAGGCAATATAAAATATTTGAAACAAAGAACTATATCTGTGGGATTGGCATCAGGATTTCCAAAGTGTTCAACACTCACAGTTTTATTTTGAAGTCCACTTTCTCCTCTTTTTGCTCATTTGTTTTTATTTAGCTCACATATGGCTCAGCTACAGCAATTCATAATACCATCCAAGCAGCTTTCTTTCACTGGATGTTTCCAAATGAGGTGCATCAATATCAGGGAATTATCCAGTTACTCCTGCACTTTAAGTGGACATGGATTGGGTTAATCTGTCATGATGATGAAAATGCAGATAGATTTGTACATAATGTGCTTCCCATGTTTTCCCAGAGTGGTATCTGCTTTGCTTTCATAGAAAGATTTCTCAGGCTAACTTTTTCCACAGAGAACACCAACAAGGTGGATAAGCAATTTGAATCTTATGAGCGTGTGGAGAAAAGCACTGCTAGGGTGTTGGTTATATATGGTGAAATCGAGACCATTGTTATTCTAAGACTGTTTCTCCAGATGTCAGAAATTGATGACGTACCAAGGAGGTTACGAGGTAAAGTCTGGATTATGACAGGCCAGATGGATTTCACATCAATTCCCCTTCAACGTAGTTGGGATCTAGACTTCATGCATGGCTCCTGATCCTTTATAAGCCACTCAAAGGAACTAGTGGGATTCCAGAATTTTCTCCAGACAAAAAATCCAATTTTAGAAAAAGAAGATGGCTTTATCAAAGATTTCTGGGAGCAGCTGTTTAACTGTTTGTTCCCCAACTCCATGGTAGAAAAGACCGAGGAAGTCTGCACTGGAGACACTTCCTGGATCTGTCTTTGAAATGACCACCACTGCCCACAGCTACAGTATTTACAATGCAGTCTATACTGCAGCTCATGCATTGCATGCTATGCATGCATCCAAACTGAAACCCAGATCTTGGGCAGATGGAAGAAGAGGGGAACTTCTAAATCTACAGCCATGGCAGGTAACCTTTGGAACAGAGTGCTGAACATGGAAAGCCATGCTTATTGTATCACATTTATTAGCAAGGTATGAGTAACCTGATTTGGGGGTAGGAATCTGTTGTATTTTATCGGCTCAACTCCATGTAGTCCAAACAGCTTTCTCTCTGCCCTAAGTCTGACCTGTGTTGAGTGTGCACACAGGTGTCTAGCAGGAAGTGACTCCAACTTCTGCATATTTCATAACAAGTGCACATGTATAACTAGCTAGGCTGGCTTGCACACATGTCATCCAGGTACCTACACCACAAGCAGATTTCTATTTCCACACACATGACTTGCAGGCTTGACATACTTAGTGGGAGAATAATTCAATTTAAAGGAGGGGCTTACTATGATTCCTGTGCATTCACATAATTAATCCCAGCTCAGCTCACTTCCAAGGCCAGGGCTGAGCATGGGAAAGAAGTCCAGTGAGTGCAATAGAAGTGGATTCCAGGTGGATCTTTGCATCACAAATGCCTGAAGCCTTGTTTTGTTGCTGTGGAGAAGTGTTGTAGTAGTTGCTTAGGGACATTCTGAAAGCAAAGAGAGAGAATTATTTCGAATAGTGTTTAATGGGGACTGGATTAGGTATATTGGTTGAGGATTCTAGCTAGTTGGAAAAGGGTGGCTAGGAAAGAACAGCTGATGTTGGTAGTTGGATTTACCTTATTTTTTGCTCTATAAGACTTTTTCCCCACTCAAAAGTAAGGGGAAATGTCTGTGCGTCTTATAGAGCGAATATGTGTGTGCAGTAAGTCTGTCAGATGTGCAGCCCATGGGGAAGTGATGGGGAATGTGCCTGTGATTATGTGCCCATTTGATTCAGAATATTTTTTTTCTTGTTTTCCTCCTCTAAAAACTAGGTGCGTCTTATGGTCAGGTGCGTCTTATAGAGCGAAAAATACGGTAGTTATCCTGAGGTACTCACAGAAACTTAAGTCTGCTGGCTGTCATGAGGTGTTTTAAAAGATCTAGCAGAAAGCTGAGAAAAAAAGTGATAACTATGCCCTGAATGTTATGCTTTTTCTCTGTGGACTAACCACAAATGACTGGTGAAAATGAGGATTGGGGAACAGCTGTCCATGTTATGCAAGGAGGCTGTCCTAAGATCTTTCAAGAAGGTTACACAAACGGGAACCAGAAGCACAAATAAACTGCCCAACTACCCAGGAAGACTATAGTTGAGAGGAAGACTATATTCAAGAGCTGGACCTGGGAGTGTTTTGTGGGGGCAGAGGTTTAAGGGATTTGGCCTGTGGTAAAAGAAATTAAGAGTTTTGGAATAGCAACATTGTCTCTTGTGTCCTGAAGAATTGTGATTAAGCAGTCTTTCAAATACCCCAAAATAAATATTAGTCAGGCAGTCACCCTTTATTGTTCATAACCATTGACAACCATGATTCCAAATAAACTATAATACAAATGTAAATCAAAATACAAATTGATTTAAAATATGGTGCAAATACAAACCATTAAAAATATAGCAAGGTAAAACTACAGATGATTTTTTTTTAAGAATGTGTATAGGCAGTAATAAAAATGGCATAGCTGAAATCATACTTCCTTTCCACAAGAACAATAGTAGAACACAGCCTTCTCCATTACTTAAAATAAAACTACAGTACGCTGCCTAGTCCTTAATATTCTAGCAGAATGAATTACCTTTGCATCCTGGGCCATAATATATGCATTATTGTCTGTGAGCTATTTACAGATCTGTTCCAGGAAAGGTTTACTTCATGGAGAATTGAGAATATGATGAGGAAATTTATACCCTGGTAACTCATACAAGGGACAAAGGAATAAACAGTGCTCAACATCCTCATCTTCATGACTCACAAATACCAAGTCATGGATGGGCTAGTATATTGCTAAATCTTCCATTAATATAAACACTGTAATCATAAGGCTGTGAAAGATTTTCATAAAGGAGCCACAGTAAGATCTTCAAAAAATATCTGAACTATAGATGCAACCAAGCTGACCCTTTGGGGTTTAAAAAAATGCATCGGGGAGTGTATGAAATGCACACAGCTTTACTATGTTGTTCTTCATCCTTTCTCACCCTACTTTATTTTCTTGTGTATACCCACACATTCCTATAATCTCTCTCATCGCTACTATTTTTGAATAGGAAAAACTGTAAACTGTCTTTACATAGTTGCATTGTAGAATATGCAAACTACTGTTGCTGTTACTACTACTATTACTACTGCTGCTTCATTTTAGCTATTTAGCTGCAGTACTGCCACTCCCTACCAATGCTACATAAACTCTTTACAATGACCATAAATCAAAGCAGCCACAGTGAAAATATTATCCCCCTTTTGTTTCTCCATCAGCTCCTGAAGGTTTTGAGGAATGCCTCATTTAACAACAGCATGGGGGAAACTCTTTCCTTTGACAAAAATGGAGAGATGATAACTGGATTTGACATTATCAACTGGGTCACTTTCCCAAACCAATCCTTTCTTAAAAGAAAAGTTGGAAGGATAGATGCATGGTCTCTCCCGGGCAAAACGTTCACCATTTGGAAGGATGATATTACATGGCCCAACTGGTTTAACCAGGTTGGTTCCATGTACATTTTAAGGTGCCACTACTCCTTTCTCCAACATTGCTAAGTTATCCGCAGCCTTGTTGTGTTAATGCACTGCAAGGAAAATTAGACACTTGTTTTTGGGTAAACTAGGGTCAATGAATTTTCTGAAATTTAAGTGTAAACCATTTGACTATGTGGGACATTCTCATACTGCAATTGACAACCCTCGTAATTGACATCCATGCCCCATCTCTGCTTTAACTTGGGATGCATGTGATCTGCAAAATACATACTGATCTGAGTGGGTAGTCTGCATGAACATGGTAGGCATGTCATGAGTGGAGCGGGTTGGAGCTGGGGGACAGACTAGATGGCCTGGGGGACCCCTACTGACTCACTCTGTTTCAATGTTTTTATGCACCTCTATCTCTTGAGGGTGCTGCTACAGTGCCCCAGGAAAGCTGTACTGCTAGGCTGCCTGGAGCCCCTGCTCTTTTCATTTCAGTCTTGTGCCCATGCAGATATACCAAGAACAATTGTGGACAGGACATGGGCTTATATAACTTTTACTCCAAACATTGCATGAAGATATAGATGATTCTACATACTATGCTGCTATGCTGGGCCAGATGCAACAACCCCCTACCTCCACTTAGGCAGATAAAACATGGTTCTGTCCATTCAAACAACAGTTTGCAATCGACATTGTCACACAACAAAAAATTGAAGAAAAATCAGGGAAAAATATGGTCTGAAGGCACAGGTATCATCTATCATGTTGAAAGTAAGCAGGTGACCTGAGCTTGGAGGGGAAGCCACCTCAGAACTGCATGTAGCAGTAAATAAATAAATATTACTTTAGAATGTTGTGGTCACTCTGTGTTAAAGATTCTAAATCCACCATCATTGGAAAACAAGGTACAAGAAATATTTTAAGCCAAAGCCCATACTAGAATGAAAAATGAGTCACAAGATGAAACCATGTGTTGATACATGAGTGATGCATAACCAAGCAAACTTCACCAATTGCATAAAAGGATAGTCATTTGCAGACAACTACACTTTGATGTGTGCCACTGGACTAAGCCTTCAGTCAGTGGATATCTGGGATCTTCATTGTATTTTTCAGAGATTTCAGTCATGGACAGAGGTTTCAGATATTCTGGTAGTATTGCTGTCATACACTGATATCAAGAACCTATGTTAGTAGAATAACTAGTTCATAGATTCTCTAAAAATAAAAAGAAAGTTAAAATACTATTCTCCTTCCTTTATGATCAGACACAGCCCCTTTCTTTGTGTAATGACCAGTGCTGTTTGGGCTATAGAAAGACAGAGAAGGAAGGACAGCCATTTTGCTGCTATGATTGTCTCCCATGTCCAGAAGGGAAAATTGCAAACCAAACTGGTAAGATATACCATGTAGTGATTTTTCTGTTTTGTTTGTATGCTTGTTTAATGCTGTGAGTGGGCGTAGAACTGAAAGGTTTTGGGGTGTTTTAAAGGGTTCTGTGATCAAGGTTATTACACAAAGGCAATCCTCTCAGATACTCATTTCTGTATGGGTGCCTAGTTTGTATCTCCCCATTTAAATAAAATAAGTGGAAATCTACCTTTTACTACCTTTTATTGGACTTTGAATAATTTTTGAAATATTGCAAAAGGAAAGCAATCCTGAACATATCCACAATCCCAATACATATATTTCTCATCCATTACTAGTAAAGATTGATATACCATCCAGTTTTGATACAGAAGTCCTCATTCAGGTATTAATTATTTATGAATGAATTGCTTTAGGGATGGCATGCAAAGAAAACCCACACTTTCTTTTTTCAGATATGGTAATTTGTTTTCAGTGTCCAGAAGACCAGTATTCTAATGATGGCCACAATGCATGCATTCCTAAAAATATGCACTTCTTGTCCTATGAAGAACCTCTAGGCATCAGTTTGGCCATTGTGGCTGTTTTGTTTTCCTCCATCACAGCTTTGGTGTTAAGGACCTTTCTTAAAACCCGAGACACCCCCATAGTTAAAGCCAACAATCAGGAACTCACCTACACGCTTCTCATCTCTCTCCTACTCTGCTTCCTCTGCACATTGCTGTTCATTGGGCAGCCACAGAAAGTGGTATGCCTCTTCCGACAAACCGCTTTCGGCATCATCTTCTCTGTGGCTGTCTCCTGTGTGTTGGCAAAAACCATCACTGTGGTTCTAGCCTTCATCTCCACCAAACCAGGATCCAAGATGAGGAAATGGATGGGGAAACAACTGGCCAGCACCATCATTGTGTCCTGCTGCCTCACTCAAGTGGTGATTTGTACTGTGTGGCTTGCAACATCTCCTCCATTCCCACATTCTGACATGAATGCAATGGTTGAAGAAATTGTCCTGGAATGTAATGAAGGGTCATCTGCCATATTTTACTGTGTACTGGGCTTCCTGGGTTTCCTCTCCATTGCGGCCTTAATGGTGGCTTTCCTAGCCAGGAAATTGCCTGACAGTTTCAATGAAGCCAAGTTCATTTCTTTCAGCATGCTGGTGTTTTGCAGTGCTTGGGTGTCCTTACCTGAGCACCAAGGGCAAATACACGGTGGCTGTGGAGATCTTTGCTGTCTTAGCCTCCCGTGCTGGATTGTTGCTTTGCATTTTTTCTCCCAAATGCTACATTATTTTACTGAAACCTGAGTTGAACAACAAAGGGCAGTTAATAAGGAGGCATAAAAATATCTAATGGTCTCTCCTATCTTGCTAACATTAGCAATGATAAATGGGATTAAGCAATAACTCAAGGCTTTGCAGTGTTCTTGGGTGCAAAGCTTGCAAGTTTAGGAAGATAGGATTGTTGAAAACTTCCCAGGAAATCCCATGCTGGCATTTTAAGCCACATGCAATCTCAAACATATACATGTTTATCTGGAGAGGGAGATGTCTTTTTGCTGTAGCATTTATTCTATTAGTAGGCGGTATATGTAGTAGAAACTAATTTGGGGTGGCCCTACATTAAAATATTTGCACTGTGCCAGAGAATAACATTATGGCACATGGACATATAGGATCTATGAAGCAGATTCCACAGCAGTTATTTTTTTTTAATCAAAGAAACAGTTCATGGACATTAATATGCTCTTTTTGAATGGATACCACCTTGCATCAGGTACCTTTAATTCTTGACACATCTACAATCTCCAGCTGCTTCCTGAGTGCCTTCCACAATATAGCCAAGACTTACAATGCAACTACATTTTCTTGCTCTTCAGAACCAGGCATACATCTGATGGATCTGTAACTGGTCTGTGAGATTCACCCTGGAAAGTGGGGCTTTGGCAGTGGCTGGGGAATTAAACATCAAGACCAGAGGGTATCAAGAAATAACCAGCTCCAAAAAATTCTCCCCAAAAATGTGATAACATGCCCAGCTTGTTCTGATTTGCCCTTACATTGACATCCAGAATGATCCAGCCATTTTAAGCTATGGAGACAAAATGCAGTTTTTGTCTAGCTATCTGTTGATCCATATTGGGGGGAAAAATGGTGAAAGAGGCATATTCAGCATTCCTGGATTGCTGCTAAACATTGAACTGTTCTAGGGAGACACTGTGGAACACATGAGAACATATGTTGAGAGCTCATTGTAATGAACTCCTTGCTCTGGGGGAGCAAATCTGTTTCTTTGAAGCCAAAGTTACTCAGCTAGAGAAACTAAGAGATGCAAAGAGTCTGTTTATCATGAACCCCATGAACTATGGGGTCCAAATTGTGATTCCCAATGCCTGGGCAACAGCTCCTCTGTTGAAAGTCCACCTTGAATCACATTTTGCCTTTTCAAACAGCTTCATGCAAGCATTTGTCTTCTTGTTCCTCTCACTGAGTAAAGCATGTGGGAGGAACTTTTAAAAAGGGAGGCCTTTTTAAAGCATGCATTTCTCTTCTGAATAAATTGAGCAATCATAACTTTCAGATTTGATCTAGATGTATTCACATTTGCATTTAGGGATGAAAATTCTGATTGAAATGTTAATCACAACAAAATTTATTAACATCTACAGCTAGAGATATACTGATTTCTAGCCGCAAATTTCACCACATTCCATGTTTCATTTGGGGACATGCATGTCAAGCAAATGTTTTAAAAGCAAAAATAGCTACAACAAGCAAATTACTCATACTTTGTCTGTTTTGGTGAGCAGACCAACTGCAGCTGAGATCTACCACTTTGTCCCTCTCAGACATCCAGCTGCAAGGAAGTGGTGAAGCTAGATAGATAGGCATAAGATTCTGTACCCCAGGCATATCTGTTAAAGGAGCAAGTGTCTATTTTCTGGCATTTTTTTCAATTGCATATTAAAGCAAATACGGGACGTATGAAGAGCTGAGAGCAGGTCCATCCATGCTCAGAAACATGAACAGCAGCTTTTTCACACGAAGTGCACAAAGTAGACATTCCTTGACAAAATAGGTAAAGTAGGCAATTCTTTGTGCAAAGTATGCAAAGCCTGAAATCCTGTGTGTGAAAACAGAACTCTGCTTGCAGAATGGGCATGGGCCAGTGTCTGGCAAGCCAGCCTTATGGGCTCATGTGGACTCCCTTTTGGTGGACACCACCATGAAGTCAACTTGCAAGGCCATCTTAGGGCAGAGAACGAGTGGTCTGGAGTCCAGGGAGTCAAGCTGAGCAATATCAACAAATTCCCACCCCCAAACTGATGTCCTCACACATCCCCACTGCAAGTGCATGCTGTAGCTTTAGTATTCACAACTGCTGCCAGAACATGCTAATTTACTGTATTGTAGGGATTGGAGTAGGACTGCAGGTGGCACAGTCGTTTAAACCGCTGTGCTGCTGGGCTGGTTGATCAAAAGGTTGCCGGTTCGAATCTGCACATGGGGTGAGCTCCCATGTGCCGTCCCAGCTCCTGCCAACCTTGCAGTTCGAAAGCATGCAAATGCAAGTAGATGAAAAGGTACCACTTCGGTGGGCAGGTAACAGCGTTCCGTGCACTTCGGTGTTTAGTCATGCCAGCCACATGACCACAGAGACTGTCTGCGGACAAACGCTGGCTCCCTCGGCCAGGAAACGGAGATGAGCACTGCCCCCTAGAGTCAGGTATGACTGGACGTAACGTCAAGGGGAAACCTTTACCTTTACTTTACCTTTAGGGATTGGAGTACACTTGCCATGCCTGTTGGGTGATAGAGGAAGAGTGAAGATGATGATGAGGAGGAGGGGGAGGGGGAGGATTATACTGAGATATGCCAGAACTACTGACATTTTTCAAATAAACCAGAGTGAACTATGGTGACCAGGAGCACAGTACATTTCTTTCACTTTTCCATGTTTTGGCACATGATCACTTTTAAGACACCTTTGACAGAAAGAATGGGTGTGCCAAGGCACAATACCCCAAGTTTTTATTTTTATTTTGGTTGTTGTTTTAATTACAAGGGGATATTCAAGGAAATGCCTTCTGCATAGACATTAATTACTCAATTACTTCCAGTTTCTGGTCTGGAGAGGAGATGGACTACTGGATACTGCAGATGACAGCCACATAGCACTCTGAGTCATGCTGGCATCATGGCTTTCCCCATGCTATTTGGGGCTGCTTCCATTTCTCATCTTTTAATTTTTTGTCACATCTGAATATATAGTTTTGGGATCTCAGAGAAATGGTTCTGTGGCCCCAGTGCTATCCAGAACTTCATCTATTGCTTACTTCAGGTTTGATTCTGTCAATGAATCTTCTGAAAGGGAGACAGCTTTGAAGTCTCTAATTCAGTATGGTTCAGCCTAAAAGGGAAGCCGCAAACATTTTCCCCACTTCTAAAACTCTGACTTGAAACTAGCTATGCCCAAGTGCCCAGTGCATTGAGGGTGGGCATTAGTATAACATGCCTCATCCATCTGGGAAATTATAAGGTCATAGTAGATTACAAGCACTTGCTGCCCCATTAAGTATCAAAGAAGATATCATCTGGCACTAAGGAATCTGTTTTCTTTCT
>JAIXND010000782.1:3845084-3857995 GCA_023646645.1 Varanus salvator macromaculatus | reverse complement strand
CTCTTCTCTTCTCTTCTCTTCTCTTCTCTTCTCTTCTCTTCTCTTCTTGTTTAAGTTTTGCTATATTAATTAATTCATGGTTTTTATTTGGTATCTCCTGTTAATATCATGGTTATCATTTCTTGCTGTTAACTCTACAGTCTGGTGTTATAGAGTCCATTGGAGATTGCTTTGGCATCAAGTATTCTGGATCTTCTTTTAACTCTCATTAATACGTAATTAATCTGACTTTTAACAGTGATGTCATTCCATTAATTCCATGTATAATGTTGTAAGTCTTGATGTTCAAAAAAGTATTAGTGATAAAAAGATGCTGTTGGCTGCATAAATCCAGTATCCATTGCCCATTCTCATTCCTTTTGCTGTTCTTATTTGGTTCGAATAGTTATTCATGTCTTCTATGCGTTGTGCTATGTTGGGTATACTAGGAAGCCTGTTCCATTCTTTGGGGTGGTTCTTCATGAGCAAATTAATATCCTTTATGAATTTTCTTACTACCATGTCCTTAGTGTCATATATTGGCTAGCCCCTCTTCTTTCCATTAGTTCTACATTTGTTCTGTTATTTCCCAAACTGGATGTGTTCAAATTTGCTATTTTGTAATTCGCTGTCCTGTCTCTTAGTCCATTGACATTGCCATGGTCATTTCTTGTCTGTTTGTTTCTCATGTGGATTTCTGGGGCAGCATCCTATCCATTACCAGCTTGTTGGACCTGTTGCAACTTCACAAGAGCCCTTTCACCAGGTCATTTCAAGGTGGCCCAGGATGGCCTTCATAGCTGTCATAGCAGTCCTATGGAACAGGACTCTGCCCAATCCTAGCAAACCCTTACTTGTCCTGATACCACCTCTCGTAATGTAAATGTGGACTTTCAGAGGCTCTGATGCACTGAAATATCCATTAGATATTTTTTGTTTTGTTGGCTGTTTCAAATGTGTTAAGTACATTCTTTCAAATATCTTGGCAGAGAGCAATGTTATTGATTCATTTGTATATTAATAGTAACAAACAAATCAACAAATGTCTTTTGCAGCTAACTTATTGAGGTGAAGGAGGCAAATAGTCCTGCAAAGAAAAGGAAAAACCAGGGCAATGCATCGATATAATGGCCTTTCAAGTTCTGTATAATTTGGTGTAAATCTTCATCTCCCTGTGTCAACATAGGCAGTTGAACTGCAGATGATCCTAGTGGTCAAATCTCCTAATTAATGGATGTTGTACAACACTGATGTTATTATTCCAATATATACACCAAAGTACTGTTTCACATTACTCTGTTAAACTAGCAAAAAGAAATTTCAATTGTGACATCCAAATGTTCATATATTTACAATGCTAACACTTGCACATCATGTTTGGAAATATATTTATCTTCCTTTTCCTCTATTCCTTAAGGTCACATATGGCTCTGCTCCGACAGTGAAGAATAACATTCTAGGTCTATTCTTCTACTGGATGTTCCCAAGTACATCACTTCAAGATAAGGGGATTCTCCAGTTGTTGCTACATTTCAGGTGGACATGGATTGGAGCACTGTTCGCAAATGGTGACGGTGCACAGTGGCTTCTGCAGAATGTGCTTCCCATGTTTACCCAGAGTGGCATCTGCTTTGATTTCATAGAAGGATTTCCAGAACAAACATTTTCCAATTTTGTAGACAATATGTTGGCTGAGGAGATTAAGCTATGCAGAACTGTCATGAAGAGTACGGCCACGGCTGTGCTTGTATATGGCGCATCTGAGACTATGATTAGGTTAAGAATGCTGCTGCTGATGTCAATATTGCAAAATATACCATCAAAGAGCATAGGCAAAGTTTGGATTATGACTGCCCAGATGGAATTCACATCCTATTCATTCCAAACTAGCTGGGATGTACACTTCATCCATGGTGCTATATCTGTGGCAAGTCACTCAAAGCAGATGCTGGGATTCCAGAAGTTTCTGCAGATGAAAAAGTGTTCTGCAACAACTGAAGATGGCTTCATCAGGGATTTTTGGGAGCAAGCCTTTGGATGTTCATGCTCCAACCTTGTGGCAAACAGTGAGGCTGAAGAAGCCTGCAGTGGGGAGGAGAAGCTGGAGTCTCTCCCTGCATCTACCTTTGAGACAGACATCACTGCCCACAGCTACAGCATCTACAATGCTGTCTATGCAGTGGCCCATGCCCTGCAAGCCATGCAGTCATCCAAGCAGAGAAACAGAGTCATGGTGGATGGAGGCAGGCAGAAGCCTTGGAGTCACCATCCATGGCAGGTGACATTCTGCGCTCAAGGAAGTGTGGGGGTTGACTATGTTGGCAGCAATAGTAGAAACCTGGGGCACTAATGGACAATGTGCTTTAATTTGCATTTGACAATGAACAGAGGAGTGCCTGAGGTGTTTTCAGCATCTCCTTGATTGTCGCCCATTCATACTTCACTATTAGTTGAATGTCTGTACAAAGTTTGGAGCTGACGGATAGGGAGGACTCCCTCTCTGTTAGTCAGCCCTTTATCAGTGGGCCTTTGTCTTTGTTTTTTAATCACTGTTTGTATAAAACTGAGGCAGTTGGGTCTGGTACAATGTATGTTCGACCTTATGCAAACATTGCCAGTCAATGCATTTGGGTGAGTGGTTCATGAATTTTTAGCGGCATCTCCCACTTTCTCTAATTCCCTCTAATGTATTTGTGCTATCAGTTTTCTTCAAATGATGCTATGTCTATGAATCTGACCACATACCTCAACTTTATGCAAACATGCAAATGATGATGATGATATAAGACTTGATCAAGGATTGAGATGCCTAATACTAGAATCTATAAATGATAAAGCCAATGTCCAAATAAAATTAGGGGAAACATAATTGAAATGTGGAGGAGGAAATGACACATACAGGGAAGAACTGAAATCCTCCATTGTGACTGTGATTACCAGGGAGCTAACTAAAGTGTAATAGCAATGATATTTTTCAGATATAAATTGGAGGTCAAATGATCCTAAAAGCAGGGATGTGGAAGACTCTGGGCTGGGGGGGGGGGGGAGGTCCAACAGATTACTTGGATTCATCTCAACATCCACTACGTAAAAGCCCTGAGTCTAGGCTCCTGGAAGGTCATAAAGAAAGGAAATATATCAAGTAACCATCAACCATCTTGTTCCCCTTTTTGTAGGATACAACCTAACGATTTTCTTTTTCGCCCAGCTCCACCACTTTCTGAAGCCCTTCTCATTTAACAACAGTGCTGGGGACAAGGTTTCACTTGATGAAAATGGCAAAGTACAAGCTGGATTTGACATTATCAACTGGGTCACCTATCCAAACCAATCCTTTCATAGAGTGAAAGTTGGAAGGATAGACCCAGTGTTTCCCCAAGACGAAAAAATATTCACCACATCTGAAGATGCCATTGTATGGCCCAGCATATTTAACCAGGTAAATGCCAAGGAAATGCTATTGTATATCAAGTTACTTCTGAAATGTTCAAACTGTGAATCAATCAAGGAAGGCTGAGAATTTGTCTGGTGCAGTGTTAACTATTGTATTTGATGTGATTCACACCCTTAACCTTCCTGTTGAACAAATGAAACCCAATGTTAGGATTATGACAAAGCAGAAAAGGCAGTATAAACCTAGGAACAAGATTTGGAAATGCATAATCAATGTTACATGCTGTATTCTGCCAGTATGTTTGGATAGCTGAAATGGATTCTTCTTTTAGTGATCATTGCTATCTTATCTCCTTCCCACAGAGAAGCCACCACTTATCACTGTTCAAACTTTCTTCCCTTTCCTTTGCCATCAGTCAGTCCCACTTTCTCTGTGCAATGGCAACTGCTCTTCCGGTTCTAGAAAGGGAAGGAAGGAGGGGAAACCCTTTTGTTGCTATGATTGCCATCCATGTCCAAGGGGGGAAATTTCTAACCAAACAGGTATGTTTCTGAAAGTATTTAATGTGCCAATATGTTGATAGCGGTCCAGCATGCCTATATTGTATAATTGCCATATTCATGAAATTTAGCACGCTGCCCATTTCTACTCTAAGTGCCATTTGGGTGCTTTGTTAAGACCTGAAATTTCTAAGTCTCTTGAGAGACCCAGATACACGAGGGATAGTCTCTACCCTATAGTGAAACTTCTTGCAGATCAAGAATGTCAGATGCTCCCCACTCCATTATGGCCTTCCCTGCACCTAAAACTTTGGTTCCAAAAGTATGATCTTCCCTACATGCAAAGGTATGGTTCCACATATGCTTAATTCTCTGCACATAACTGAAAATAATCTTTCTCTTTATCTATTTTCCCACAATAGCTGAAGACATTGCTGTTTAATTGTATTGGTTTATTTCTTGCTTTTAATGTTTTCCATTTTTTGTTTTGTTTCTTTTCTTGATTTCAGTTTTCATTATTTTTAAGAATTGTGATTCATTGGTTACACATTTATTTATGTGAAAAGCATAGTATAAATTGAATAATTAAAAGGAACAGAAGAAATTATTACAGCATTGCACTTTATTCACACATCTTGCACAGCCAATGAAAATATTACAAGAGTGACGGAATATGAAGACTCAACAGCTTTCTTGCACTTGTAAAGATTTGGTTTTGCCGGAACAGGAATTACCATAATATAAGTACTCAAGAATAAGGCAGTAATGATTTTTTTCTTTTTATTATATCAAATGAGGAGGGGGAGAACCACAATCAATTACAGAAGCTAAGATCCCTTTTGCCAGTGGGCTCTAGATTCCAGGGCTCCTCCATTACTCATTTAACCAAATTAGCTGATAAGAAGGTGCCACATGATCATTCAGTTCTTATCTAGCAGGCATCATAGAGACATGTAAAAATGCAAAATACATTACTATGCAATGCATAGAAACTCACATTTTTCTGTTCCAGATATGGATGATTGTTTTCTGTGCCCAGAAGACCAGTATTCTAATGATGGCCACAGTGCATGCATTCCTAAAAATGTACACTTCTTGTCCTATGAAGAACCTCTAGGCATCAGTTTGGCCATTGTGGCTGTTTTGTTTTCCTCCATCACAGCTTTGGTGTTAAGGACCTTTCTTAAGAACCGAGACACCCCCATCGTCAAAGCCAACAATCAGGAACTCACCTACACACTTCTCATCTCTCTCCTACTCTGCTTCCTCTGCACATTGCTGTTCATTGGCCAGCCACAGAAAGTGGTATGCCTCTTCCGACAAACTGCTTTCGGCATCATCTTCTCTGTGGCTGTCTCCTGTGTGTTGGCAAAAACCATCACTGTGGTTCTAGCCTTCATCTCCACCAAACCAGGATCCAAGATGAGGAAATGGATGGGGAAACAACTGGCCAGCACCATCATTGTGTCCTGCTGCCTCACTCAAGTGGTGATTTGTACTGTGTGGCTTGCAACATCTCCTCCATTCCCACATTCTGACATGAATGCAATGGTTGAAGAAATTGTCTTGGAATGTAATGAAGGGTCATCTGCCATGTTTTACTGTGTACTGGGCTTCCTGGGTTTCCTCTCCATTGCGGCCCTAGTGGTGGCTTTCCTAGCCAGGAAATTGCCTGACAGTTTCAACGAAGCCAAGTTCATTTCTTTCAGCATGCTGGTGTTTTGCAGTGCTTGGATGTCCTTTGTTCCCTCTTACCTGAGCACCAAGGGCAAATACACAGTGGCTGTGGAGATCTTTGCTATCTTATCCTCCAGTGCTGGATTGTTGCTTTTCATTTTTTCTCCCAAATGCTACATTATTTTACTGAAACCTGAGTTGAACAACAAAGGGCAGTTAATAAGGAGGCATAAAAATATCTAATGGTCTCTCCTATCTCACTAACATTAGCAATGATAAATGAGATTAAACAATAACTAAAGACTTTGCAGTGTTCTTGGGTGCAAAGCTTGCAAGTTTAGGAAGATAGGATTGTTGAAAACTTCTCAGGAAATCCCATGCTGGCATTTGTAAGCCACATGCAATCTCAAACACATACATGTTTATCTGGAGAGGGAGATGTCTTTTTGCTGTAGCATTTATTCTATTAGTAGGTGGTATATGTAGTAGAAACTAATTTAGAGTGATCCTACATTAAAGTTTTATTAAGATATTTACATGGTGCAAGGCAATATCATTATGGTATCTCCAGAGATATCGGATGTATTAAGCAGCTTCCCCAAAAGTAATAGATGATGAAAGAATTAGTTCTTGGATTAGTTTTCCTCTTTGTATCCCCTGCAATTCCTGACATGTCTCCATTTTCCAGCTGCTCCCCAATTGCATTCCATGACTTAGTCAAGTTCTTCAATGCAACTACACTTTCTTGCTTTTCATAACAAGAGATACATCTTATCTTGAGATTTGTCCAGGAAAGTAGGGCTGGGGAACTGAACATCGAGGTGAGAGAGAATGAAGGAATAGATAGCTGTAGAATATTCCCATAAGAAAATGTGGTAATATGCACATCATGTTCTGACCTGTGGGGGCATCTGTGTCCCAACATTGACATCCAGAATGATCCAGCCATTTTATGTTTTGGGGGAGAAATTGTATAGATTTTGATCCATATTGGGGGGGAAAATGGTGAGAGAGGCATATTCAGCATTCCTGGATTGCTGCTAAACTGAACTGTTTTAGGGAGACACTGTGGAACACATGAGAGCATATACTGAGTGCTCATTGAAATGGGCTCCTTGTTCTGGGGGAGCAAATTTGAAACCAAGATTGCCAACCTAGAGAAATTAAGAGATGCAGAAAGTCTGGCAAACAAGACCCATAGGGTTCCAATTGTGATCCCCAATGTCTGTGCAACAGCTTCTTTGGTGTTATGAAAATGGGCTGTCATGAGGAAGGAGGATTCTTATATGTTGGAAGGGACTTGTTCTTTGGAATATGAAGAAATATCCACTCACACTGTTGTGGTAATATAGTATAATTCTTCAGACAAAGAAATGCGCGATAGACCTGTGGCATCCCTTTAACATCCTCTCTGTAAAGCAGAGATAGAGCATCAAGTCTGGTTTATTTACTGGGGGCATCCTTTTTCTTAGGCTAGAAATATGATTGGGAGAATCAGGGAGTCTCCACATAATCAAGACCTTCAAAAGTCTACCTTGAATCACATTTTGCCTTGTCCAAATAGCTTCAGGCAAGCATTTGTTTTCTTGGTCCTCCCATTGAATAAACAGTGAAAATGCACTTTTAAAAAGGTTAGAAAGTGGGCTGGAGTCTGGGGAGTCAAGCTGAGCAAACTCAACCTGAATATTCACAGTGCCACAGCTTGAATATTCACAATGGCGGCCAGCATATGCTATTGCATTGTCTTGTATTCTAGGGATTGGAGTACACTTGATAGAGAAAGAGTGAGGTGATAGAGAAACAGTTAGGATGATGATGATGATGCGGAGGAGGAGGAGGAGGAGGAGGAAGTGGAGGTGGAGGATTATACTGGGATATGTCAGAACCACTGACATGGGTCAAATAATCCAAAGTGGACTATGGTAACCATAAGAACCATTCTTTTCCTGTTCCAGTACATGAACAATTTCAAGACAATTTTGGCAGCTCAATAACCGAAGTTTTAATTTTTAATTTTGGTTTTGGTTTTAATTACTATGGGATAGTCTAAGAAATGTCTATTGCATAGCTCTAAATTTCTCCCATTTTTTTAGCTCAAAAAGAAGATGGTCTCCTGGATGCTGCAGACCACAGGCATGTAGCTCTCTGAGTCATGACGGCATCACTTCTTGCCTCATGCTACTTGGGGCTACTTTTGTTTCTAATTTTATTTTTATTTCTTCACCCCTGATTACACAGTGTGGGGATATCCCAGATATGGTTCTGTGGGCCCAGTGCCATTCAGCACTTCATCTATTTCTTACTTCTGGTTTGACTGTGTAGGGGAATCCTCTAAAAGAGAGCCAGCTTTGAAGTCTCTAATTCAAAATAGTTCACCTTAAAAAGTGAGTCAAAAACATTTCCACCACTTCCAAAATTCAGACTTGAAACTAGTCATTCCCAAGTGGCCAGTGCATTGAGGGTGGACATTACTATAACATGCTTCATCCTGTTGGGAAATTATATGGTCATGGGCTACTACAAACACATAATGCCCCACTGAGTATCAGAGGTTTTTTCAGGCATTAAGGAATATGCTTTTTGTCTTCAATGACAATAATTTATTCTACAATCCCTACAGAGTTCCACAGTCCATCCATAGACCTGATATCATTATGTGATAGCTGTAAAGACAGACAGACTCCCCCAGGCTTCCTGTGGATGGATCTGCATGGCCCTAGCTGTACAATATGCCTGTTCAGCTTAGGTTGAAGATGAACTGACATCTAGAAGGAAATCTCTGATGCAAGATGGTAGTTTTTTTGCTCTTGCTATCGGCACTGCTTTCCCAAGTGGTGTGCCAGGTTCTCGCTCGTGGCTGTAAAGTCAGTAAACCCCTTCCTATTCTTCACAAATACTATCAGTCAGGAGAGTTCATCATTGCTGGCATTACCTCACAGTTCTATGTGTTCTTCAGTCCTTTTAGTTTTACAATCAGTCCTTCCCATGACAAAAAGTATAACCTCATGTAAGGATGTTTTATAGGATGTTTTATTTCAAGGGCTGCTCAAATACTAAGTCTAGGACAACATGGCTTGAAATCTGGTTTGTTGTCTTGGAAAGAATGTCTTTCACCTGGAAGTAGGGGTGAAATACTTCCCCAAATACTTGCCCAATTCATAGCTAGTGAATTCTGACTGCCTTTTTTATATTTAGATGATGTGACCATTTGACAGCTAACTGTGGCTAGCCATCTCAGTAGCTGGAAAAGAACTTGGCAAAAGAGAAGAAGACATGCAGTATGATTAAAAGTACAGGTCATATGTTTCATTGTCTTCCATTAAGAAAAGGAAACAAAAAGGGGGAACTTTAAGCCTTGATCTTTCCAGCTTTCTTTTCAGAGACCATGTGAGGAGAGCATCAGAGCCTCAGGAAGCTGGTTTTGCCCATGGTGTCCCCCCCACTCCCTGCTAGCATCTTATGCCCCCTTTCTGGTCAGCTAGGTGCATTCATCCCACTCCCTTCATTTATTGCCACTGAAAGTGCATCTTATACCAATTTTCACTTATTTCTTGACTGGCAGTAAATTTTATGTCCATCATCCATAGGACTTCCCACTGATGGGATGATATTTCTTATATGAAATTTGGAATTCAGCTCTTCATTTGAATATCTGTCATGTGTCTTATTGTCAATATTCCTGTTTGAGCTTGAGTTTCCTTTTTAATCTTGGGAAAGTTAATAGTAGAGAAACCATTTGATATAAAATTTATATTTTTGACCTTTCTCCACTTGCATCCACTCAAGCACTTTCAATTTCAGTATGACAACAGAGAGCTATGTTTCATTTTGTGAAATCTACACAAGCAAATCAGGAGCATCAGTGCTGTTATTCGGAAGATTTGCAGAGGAATCAAAGGTGTAGCTGCATGTGCCCATCTGACTTTCACATTTTTCAGGACTGGGACTTTGGAAGTCAAATATATGCAATCAATATTTATTTATAGTATGGGAAATGCCATTTAATGAATTGCAGAATGATTTTGCATACCAATCTCCCTGCAGAGGGTTGCTTCACAACTACCAGCACATTCTGCTCTTGGAGTTTGCTGTGAAAGAGATCAATGACAATGCTGACGTGCTGTCCAATGTCACCCTGGGATTCCAAATCTATAATAATTATTTTAGTGCATTATGGACTGTCCATGCCTCCATGGAGCTTCTTTCCACACCTGGCAGGTTCATCCCTAACTACAAGTGTGATGCCCAAACTCACCTGGTAGCTGTTATTGCAGGACGTAATTCTGATACTGGAAAGCAAATGGCAGACATTCTGTGCATTTACAAACTTCTTCAGGTAAGGTAGCTATTCTCTCAGGTGTGTGGGCAGAAAAGCCATGCATACTTCTCCTGTCCTCTAGACATTTCTGTGTTTCTGTGTTTTTTGTTCCATTTCTTTTCTTTTCCATTTACAAACTGATAGTGCCTCAAAATATAACAGTGACATTAAGACTGTACCATAATTAAGATGCAAAGATGAGGTTGCACATAATGCACATCCAGTGCTATGACTGCAGTATTCCACACCAGTGCTGGGCTGAAATCTCTACTGGACATTTTTATTTGCATTTCGAATGCTGTTTTAAGTACATTCTATCCAAATATTGCTTTAGAGAACAATGTAATTAATTCATTTTTATATTGGTAGGAGCAAACATATCAAGAAACATCTTTTGCATCTAGTTTATGGAGGAGAAAGAGGCAAAATAATTCTGCAAAGACAAGGACAAACCAGAGCAAGGCAGGGATGCAATGGCCTTTCAGGTCCTGTACATCTTGGTCAACGTCTTTGGCTCCCTGTGTCAACAGTGACAGTTGAGCTGCAGATGTGTGATCAAATGGGTGATTCTGCTAATTAATGTTTGTTGCATCACAGTGATGTTATTATTCCAATAAGGACACATAATTCCAATACAGATGCAAAACTACTGTTTCACATATCTATGTTAAAAAAGCAAAATAAAATTCTGATTGTGATATCCAAATATTTATAATGGTAACACTTGTGTAATTTTTTTTTGGAAAAGTACCTCTCTTCCTCTTCCTCTGTTCCCTAAGGTTGCATATGGCTCTGCTCTAACAGTGAATGGTAAAATTCAAGGTCCCTTCTTCTACCAGATGTTCCCAGGTACCTCACTTCAAGATAAGGGGATTCTCCGGTTATTCCTACATTTCAGGTGGACATGGATTGGAGCACTTTATGTTAATGGTGGAAACAGAGAAAGGCTTATTCAGAATGTGCTTCCCATGTTTACCCAGAGTGGCATCTGCTTTGATTTCATAGAAGGATTTCCAGAAATAGAATTTCCCAATTTTGTAGACAATATGTTGGCTGGAGAGATTAAGCTATACAGAACTGTCATGAAAAGCACAGCCACAGCAGTGCTTGTATATGGTGCATCTGAGACTATGACTAGGATGAGAATATTGCCACTGATTTCAGTATTGCAGAACATACCATCAAAGACAATAGATAAAGTTTGGATTATGACTGCCCAGATGGACTTCACATCCTATTCATTCCAAACCAGTTGGGATGTGCACTTCATTCATGGTGCTATATCTGTGGCAAGTCACTCAAAGCAGATGTTGGGATTCCAGAAGTTTCTGCAGATGAAAAATTGTTCTGCAACAACTGAAGATGGCTTCATCAGGGATTTTTGGGAGCAAGCCTGTTCATGCTTCAACCTTGTGGCAAACAGTGAGGCTGAAGAAGCCTGCAGTGGGGAGGAGAAGCTGGAGTCTCTCCCTGCATCTACCTTTGAGACAGACATCACTGCCCACAGCTACAGCATTTACAATGTGGTTTATGCAGTGGCCCATGCCCTGCAAGCCATGCAGTTGAACAAGTGGAGACACAGAGCCATGGTGGACAGAGGCCAGAAGAAGCTTTGGAGTCACCATCCATGGCAGGTGACATTCTGAGCTCAAGGAAGTTCCTAGTGCTCACTACATTGGCAGCAAGAGTAGAAACCCCTGGCACTAATGGGCAGTGTGCTTTAACTTGTATTTCATGATGAGCAGATGAGTGCTTGGGGGGTTTGAACATCTCCTTGATTCCCCCACATTCATACTTCAGTAATATTGTTAGTTAAATATACGTGCACATTTGGACCTCATCTCTGTTAGTGAACCCTTTATCAGTGGACTTTTGTCTTTTTTCAAACCACTGTTTGTATAACCTCAAGCAGTTGGGTCTGGTACAATGTATGTTCAACCTCATTCTACATTGTCAGTCAATGCATTTGGGTGAGCGGCCCATGAGATTTTAACTGTATGTCCCAGTTTTTCTAATTCCCTTCCTAACTGTTTATTTGTATTATCCATTTTGTTCAAATGAGTGTGTGTCTGAATCTTACCACAGACCTCATCTTCATCCAAAAGTGCAAATGCTGACTGCAAGAAGAAAAGAATGCAAGTTTTTAAAAACTATATTGCATCTATTGCATGGCGAGTTGAAAGTGGGGACCCAAAGCTGGTCTATCAGTGGCCAGAAATAGCTGGTGTATTGATGGTCAGCTACTGGGGAAAGTTTTGCAGCCATTCACCCCAGTAATTTGGTCTGGGGGATGGGGATTGCTGCCATTAGGTAAATCACTACACTAATGTGGATTCCTGTCATTACTGTTACTGTGATGCAAAATGAAACTGTCATGTGTGAATACATACTTTGGCCCTCACTTGCAAGGATCACAAGGGGAATAATGTATGATGGAGAGAAGATAAAAGGTGAAGTTCCTTTGCAAAGCTTAGAACCTAGAAATAGGCATGCAAAACAGAAGGGAGGGGAGGGGAGGGGAGGGCAGGAAACTGTCAAAAAATGCAACTTTCATATAAACACCCTCCTGAATATAAATAATAGTGAATTCCACTGTTAACGGTTCAGGTCAGTGGTGGTTGTTTTCAGGCTGAGCATTCCTAAAACATGGAGTTGCATGTGCCATTGTCAAAAAAATAGATGCAGTGTATTTGGGATTTCTATATCTACACTATATGAGTGCATAGTAATGGTTAGAGAGTTGAGTAAAGCAGTGGAAAGCTGTGATTGCAACAAGGAGTGCTATAAGCAACACCGGCATGCTCAGCCATACTCACATAGTTTTGGGTTGCCAGCCATAAGGATTCAGTAATAGAAGCAATGCTAGAGTTTGGAGCAGAAAAGAGTTAAATACATCAGGGAAGAGATCCATAAAGACACTGCAAATGTAATGCACACAAGACAGAAGAAAAGAGACATGCCCCATGTATGCCACAGAGCACTGAAGATATGCAGATGAAGAAGAAGAAGAAGAAGAAGAAGAAGAAGAAGAAGAAGAAGAAGA
>JAIXND010000782.1:3762300-3845074 GCA_023646645.1 Varanus salvator macromaculatus | reverse complement strand
GAAGAAGAAGAAGAAGAAGAAGAAGAAGAAGAAGAAGAAGAAGAAGAAGAAGAAGAAGAAGAAGAAGAAGAAGAAAGGCTTGATGAAGCAACCATGCACGTGCCTAATATAGAATCTACAAATGATGAAGTCAATGAACATGGACAGTCTCACAAAAAACAGGATGCTTAGGCTGAGGGTCTAACAGATTCCTTGGGCTCAAGTCACCAGACCCCCATACACTTTGCCAAGGCCCTGAGTCCAAGCTCCTGGCAGAGTGGAGGAGAAAGAGAGGGAGAGAGAGAGGGAGAGAGAAAAGTAATACCTCAAAGGGATTAGTAACCATCAACCATCATGTTCTCCTTTTTTTATGGTACAACCTAATGATTTTCTTTTTCGCCCAGCTCCACCACTTTCTGAAGCCCTTCTCATTTAACAACAGTGCTGGGGACAAGGTTTCACTTGAAAATGGCAAAGTACAAGCTGGATTTGACATTATCAACTGGGTCACCTATCCAAACCAATCCTTTCATAGAGTGAAAGTTGGAAGGATAGACCCAGTGTTTCCCCAAGACGAAAAAATATTCACCACATCTGAAGATGCCATTGTATGGCCCAGCATATTTAACCAGGTAAATGCCAAGGAAATGCCATGGTATATCAAGTTACTTCTGAAATGATCAAACTGTGAGTCAATCAAAGACAGAGGTTTTGTCTGGTACAGTGTTAATTATTGTATTTATTCTGTTCCCCATCCTTAGTTTTCCTGTTTAACTAATGAAACTCAATGGTAGGATTCTGACAAAGCAGAAAAGGGAGTATAAAACTAAGAACAGGATTTGCAAATGCACAATCCATGTTACATGCTGTATTCTGCCAGTATGTTTGGATAGCTGAAATGGATTCTTCTTTTAGTGATCGTTGATATCTTATCTCCTTCCCACAAAGAAGCCACCACTTATCACTGTTCAAACTTTCTTCTCTTTCCTTTGCCATCAGTCAGTACCACTTTCTCTGTGCAGTGGCAACTGCTCTTCCGGTTCTAGAAAGGGAAGGAAGGAGGGGAAGCCCTTTTGTTGCTATGATTGCCTTCCATGTTCAAAAGGGAAAATATCTAACCAAACAGGTATGTTACTACAGGAGTTTGAAATGCCAATATGTTTATAGTGGTCCAACTTGTTCATATTATATAGACATTGATTTTCTGGAGTCTATCAGGTAAAGGAATGCCATACAGAAGTTGCGCTATGCTATGACAATGTGGCCTGATATGCATCAGGTACTTGTTGACCTGATGAGAGTAACATGCTGCATGGCAGACTCCCCTGACACCTCTGAGACATAGTAATTTGTACAGAATTTGTTGCAGTATTCTTGACTTCTGGAAAGAATTGAGATTACATAACTCTTTTTACTTCATTCATTCATTCATTACATTTATATGTATCTTATTACTCTATCATCGATACAGGCTGCCCATGTCTACTGTGAGTGCCATATAGGAGCTAGGTTAATACATTTAACTTGCAAATGTCCAGGGAGAGCCAGATACATGAGGGACAGTTCTTTCTGTTGTGCAATCTTTGGCAGTTCAAGAATGGCTTCAGAAGGATGTTGCCTGCACATGCAGAATCATTCAGATAAGGGCATTGAAAAGCTTGGTTCCATGTATGTCTTCTCTGCACCAGGAATGAAGCTAAGCTTTATATCTCTCCTCATAGCAATTGAAGGCATTGCTGTTTAAGCAATCATTTGATTCTATTAGTTTCTTAATTTTAATGCTTTCCCTTTTTGGCTTTGTTTCTTTTGTTAATTTCAGTTTTCATTCTTTTAAGAAATGTGATTTATTGGTGACAGATTGATATTATAGAAAATAATAATGGGAAACAGAATGCAAACCAAAACAGGAAAAGCAAAGAAAGAAAAAGAAAAGAAAAATAACAAACACAGAAACACAAAAACATCTGGAGGATATGTGAGGTACCAATGACTTTTCTGTTCGTACACCAGTTGCAACTTCCATATCTGAGGAAGTTTGTAAATGCACAAAATTTTGCTATTTGCTTGCCAGTATTAGAGTTGGCTCCTGCAAGAATAAGAAACAGAAGAATTTATTACAGCACTGCATTGTATACACATATCTCAAACAGCCAATTAAAATATTACATCATTGTTATTGCATATTGAATAAGGAAACCCAAAAGCTTTCTTGCACTTTCTTGTGAATTTATTAAGTGCTGCAATGCATAGAAACATAATTTTCTGTTCCAGATATGGATGATTGTTTTCTGTGCCCAGAAGACCAGTATTCTAATGATGGCCACAATGTATGCATTCCCAAAAATATGCACTTCTTGTCCTACGAAGAACCTCTAGGAATCAGTTTGGCCATTGTGGCTGTTTTGTTTTCCTCCATCACAGCTTTGGTGTTAAGGACCTTTCTTAAGAACCGAGACACCCCCATCGTCAAAGCCAACAATCGGGAACTCACCTACACGCTTCTCATCTCTCTCCTACTCTGCTTCCTCTGCACATTGCTGTTCATTGGCCAGCCACAGAAAGTGGTATGCCTCTTCCGACAAACTGCTTTCAGCATCATCTTCTCTGTGGCTGTCGCCTGTGTGTTGGCAAAAACCATCACTGTGGTTCTAGCCTTCATCTCCACCAAACCAGGATCCAAGATGAGGAAATGGATGGGGAAACAACTGGCCAGCACCATCATTGTGTCCTGCTGCCTCACTCAAGTGGTGATTTGTACTGTGTGGCTTGCAACATCTCCTCCATTCCCACATTCTGACATGAATGCAATGGTTGAAGAAATTGTCTTGGAATGTAATGAAGGGTCATCTGCCATGTTTTACTGTGTACTGGGCTTCCTGGGTTTCCTCTCCATTGCGGCCCTAATGGTGGCTTTCCTAGCCAGGAAATTGCCTGACAGTTTCAATGAAGCCAAGTTCATTTCTTTCAGCATGCTGGTGTTTTGCAGTGTTTGGGTGTCCTTTGTTCCCTCTTACCTGAGCACCAAGGGCAAATACATGGTGGCTGTGGAGATCTTTGCTATCTTATCCTCCAGTGCTGGATTATTGCTCTTCATTTTTTCTCCCAAATGCTACATTATTTTGCTGAAGCCTGAACTTAACAGCAAGGGCCACTTAATAGGGAGGAAGAACCAAAGCATCTAGTTTCTGTGGCCCTAGCTAACTAAATTTTGCATCTTTAAATAAGAGTAATTAGACATAGCTATTGGGTATCTTAATTAATAACTAAAGGTCTGCAGTAATTCCAGGTGCCATGCTTGCATGTTTAGAAAGAAAGAAATGCTGATAACTCCCAGGAAATCCATTCCAAGGTTTATCCTGAGAGGGAGATGTATTTTGCTGTGGCTATTATTTCCCTATTGGGCAGTACATGAAGCAGAAACTAATTAAGGTTGGCCCTAAATTAAAGTATTTGCAGTGTGCCAGAGAATATCATTATGGCCACCATGGATATACAGGATGTATGAAGCAGATTTCCCAACCGTTATATATTATCAAAGAATCAGTTCTTGGAAACCAATGTGTCCTCTCAGGATAGACACCAACTTGGATCAGACAGCTGCAATTCTTGATGCATCTACATTTTCCAGCTGCACCCCAAGTGTCTTCCATGACACAACCAAGCTCCACAAGGCAGATATAGTATGTGATTTTGCCTGGGATGTATGTTCACATGTTCATTCAACACTGAAAAATCTGATTAAATTCTGATTAAATTATTCATCAGAACAACTTTTTTTTTTCACATCTGCAAAGATATACTGATTTCTGGCTCCAAATTACCCCACATGCCATTTTTCATTCTGGGACATTCACATCAAGCAAATGTCTATATTCTATACTATACGCATATGATTCTATACTAAATGCATTGTGTCTGAAAGGGAATGTCTTTCACATGTGCCGCATTTCTCACTTGCATATTAAAACAGCATTTAATTTTAATTAGGTATAATTTGTCCAGAGACCATGAGCTATTGGGCAGATTTAAAATCCAATTAGATGGTTCTGTTGGTCAATGGAGCAGCATATAAATCTGGAAATTTAAAAAAAATGCATTTAACAGTTTCATGAACAAATACAGCCATCATGCTTTGTCTGTCCCATGACTGAGTCCTGCAAATGTGCAATACCAGTATTGTTGCTTTTGCAGATTTCCTTTCATATTGATTCTCATTCTGCATGGCATCAAAGCTTCATATTGGTCACCCTTCCATGATGATTTGCAAAGGTTTCCATTCATTACGGAATGACTGAGGAGACACAAGTGCAGGTGCTCCTTCCCCGTTCTCTGAGAAATGATACTGCCCATTGGCCTGTGTTGCACCACCACTGATTATGGGAGGAGGTGGATAGTTTGTGAACCACAGCAACTGCCCATCAGGAGTGAAAAATCAGGTTGGAAATTGGCTCTCTTACACTTGCTGGACTTCTTCTCCAGACTTGTTTCTGGCTGGGAAGCAAGCAGAGCTGTGATCAGGTCTGTGCATGCTCAGAAGTGCAGAAGCAGAACCCTGCTTGTAGAATGGATGTGTGGGCACTGTCTGGCAAACCAACAATATGGGCCCACTTGGACTTCCTCCTTGGTAGACACTCTCCTGAAGGCACCATGCAACGCCAGCCTAGGGCAGTTAGAAACTGGGCTGGAGTCTGGAGAATGAAGCTGAGCAAATGCAACAAATTCCAATCCCAAGACTGCATTGCTCACACATCCCTACTGCAAATTCTGCACAGGGCATGCATATAACGCCAAAGTCTAGCAAGTGCCAGAGACGGCTTGAATATTCATTTATTGTATTTTAGGGACTGGTGTACACTTCTAGCAGCTGTCAGGTGATAGAGAAATGAGGAGGAGGGGAAACTTCTGGGATATGCTACAACCACTGACATGGGTCAAATAATCTAGAGTGAACGATGGTAACCATGAGAACAGTTCATTTCCTTCACACTTTTCCTGTTCCCTGTGCATGAACAATTTCAAGACAGTTTTGGCAGTTATATATGTGCCAAGGCTCAATACCCCAAGTTTTTGTTTTTATTTTGGTTGTTGTTTTAATTACAAGTGGATATTCAAGGAAATGCCTTCTTCATGGACTTTAACTACTCAATTTTTCTCAGTTTTTGGCCAGGAGATAAGTTGGTCTCCTGAATTCTGTACACAATGGCCACATAGATCCCTGACTCATGCTCGCATCATGGCTTGTCCTGTGCTACTTGGGATTAATTGGGCTTCTTCTGCTTCTCATTTTTTTTTTCTCTTTTCCTTCACCTCCCAGATATGGTGTTGTGCCCCCAGTGCTATCCAGCACTCCATCTTTTTCTATTTCTTACTTCAGGTTTGACTGTGCCTCTGAAAAGAATGTTGGTATAACTGTATTGTAAATGTGAGAGAGAAACACACACACACACACACACAAAGGTAGCTTGTCTATAACTAGATGGATTTCTTTTTTCCTATCATCATGTGTGTAATACAGACAGAGATATAATGGAAAGTCTTCATTGGGAACTCAGGAGTTCTCAGGAGTATGTTAAATATTTCCCCTGGGGTGGGGATTAAAATAATTCAGTCACTGGCCACAAACTATTTGCTAGCTGTTGAGTCACAGGAGAAAATAGAAAAAAAAATTAAGACACAAACCTGAGATAAAAAAGTATACATGGAATTGTAAACAAAATTACATTGTTTGTAACATCAATTTTCCTAAATGTTCCCTGTCCTAATGAAGGACAGCAGAACTAAATGGCAGAAGATGAGGAACTGAGTTTTATGTACTGTATGTGGAAACTTTGAAATGTATAATTCAATATAGTCCATCTAAAAAGGTGAGCCAAAAACATTTGCCCCACTTTGAAAATTCGGATTTGAAACTAGCCATTCCCAAATGGCCAGTGCACTGATGGTGGGCATTGGCATAACACGCTTCATACTTCTGGGAACATTAATAGTCATGGGTGATTGCAAGCACTTGCTGCCCCACTGAGTATTAGGGAATGTATTACTATTATCTGTCATTTGATTTTTTTCCCTTATCAATGACACAGAGAATGCCTGTGGCACTCAGCAGTTGATTATCTCCCCTGTAATTTTGAAATCAACAATAATTTATCCTACAAGCCCCTATGGATTTCCACAGTCCATTCATAGTCCTGCATCATTATGAGATAAATTTAAAGACTGATAGGCTCCAGTAACCTTCCTGTGGATGGAACTACCTGCCCCAAACTATACATCACGATCATCCAGCTCAGGCTGAAATACTAAAGGACCTTCTAGAGATGAACTGACATCTAGAAGGAAATGTTTGAAGCAAGATGGTGGGTTTTTTGGTCTTGCTATCAGCACTGCTTTCTCAAGTGGTGTGCAAGGTTCCTGCTTGTGGTTGTACCATCAGTAAGCCTCTTTCTATTCCTCACAGATATTATCAGTCAGGCAACTTCATCATTGCTGCCATTACCTCGCAGATCTATGTCTTCTTCAGTCCTATTAGCTTTGCAAACCGTCCTTCCTATGACAAGGAGGATAACCTCATGTAAGGATGTTTTATAGGATGTTTTACAGCAAAAGCTGCACAAATAAACTCAAGTTCAACATGGGTTGGAATTTGGTTTGTTTCTTTGGGAAGAAAGTCTGTCACCTGGAAGTAGGAGTGAAATACTTCTCCCAAACCTTTGCCCCATTCACAACTAGTTAACTGTTGCTGACCATTTCATAGCGAGATGATGTGGTAATTTGATACCTAACTGATTGCGGCTAGCCATCTCAGTAGCTGGTAAAGCATTTGGCAAGAATGCAGAAGACATGCTGTACAATTAAAAGGACAATTCATATATTCTGTTGCCCTCCATTAAGACATGAAAACAAAAAAGGGGATCTTTCAGCACTGATCTTCTCAAATTTCTAAACTGAGTCCCTGTGAGGAGAGCAGCAGAGCCTCAGGGAGCTGGAATTGCCTGGTCCTTGGAATGGTACACCCCCTTTCTCATCTGATGAGTACATTCATCATTCCCCTTCATTTTCTTGTTTGAGTTTGGTTCAAAATTCAAACAACTGAGTTTGGTTCAAATTCAAACATTCATCATTCTCCCTTCATTTTTCTTGTTTGAATTTTGATGAATGTACAAAATTCATTCAACAGGAAAAGCAAGTAAGGAGAGAAAGGGAATGGCAACAGAATGTCATTTCCTCCCCTACAAATGGTCTTTTTAATATTTGATCAACATTTGAAAATCTGTCAAGTGTCTTATTGTACATCCCCTGTTTGAGCTTGATTTTACTTGTTTGCTCTTGAAACCAGTTGACAGTAGAAAAACCATTTTATATGGAATTTGTATTCTTGATCTTCCTCCTCTTGCATCCACTCAAACATTTTCAATTTCAATATGACAACAGAGACCCCAGTTTGGTTTTTGGAAACACATGTTAGCAAAACTGAAGCATCCCAGTGCTACTATTTGACTGAGTTGAGAAGAAATCAGAACTTTACATGCATATGCCAAGCCTACTTCACATTTTTCAGGACCGGACCTTTGGAAGTCAAATACATGCAATGAAATATTGAATGTATTTAAATGCATTTAAACAACTTTTAAAGTACGGGAAATGCCATTGAATGAATTGCTGAATGATCTTGCATGCCATTCACCCTGCAGGGTGTTGCTTCACAACTACCAACACATTATGCTCTTGGAGTTCGCTGTGAAAGAGATCAATGACAACTCTGACATGCTGTCTAATGTCACCCTGGGATTCCAAATCTATAATAATTATTTCAGTGCTTCCTGGACTTTGCATGCCTCCATGGAGCTTCTTTCCACACCTGGCAGGTTCATCACTAACTACAAGTGTGATGCCCAAACTCACCTGGTAGCCATTATTGCAGGACCTAATTCTGATACTGGCAAGCAAATGGCAGACATTCTGTGCATTTACAAACTTCCTCAGGTATGGAAGCTGCATCTGGTGTGTGGGCAAATGAACCCTAGATACTTCTCTCCTCCAGAGACATTTGTGTTGCTGTGTTTGTCCTTTTCCTTCTTTTCCTCTTTTGGTTTGCATTTTTTTTTTTTTTTTTTTTTTTGTAAGCTGTAGGTCTAGTTGAAGCAAGCAGACAAAATTTGAATGATGCTTCAAAGTCAAATTCTAGAGAGGGAACATGATTACTTTTGTTCATACTGCAATCCTGTATTTACACAGCTGGAAGTCATTAGGCCTTGCATATGAGTAGCTGTTGTAGAATTTCTATGTGAAGCATGTGGCATGGATATTTAATTGCAATTCATATATTTATCCATTTAACCACAAATATGCATAAACGGGCATTCAGATTATTTGTATTTTAATTCAGATCAAGTACTAAAGATCTCCCATCCTCATCTTTGGTTTGTTTGCTGTTTTAAATGTTGTTTTAAGTGCATTCTACCCAAATATTTCTTTAGAGAACATCCTAATTAATTCATTTTTAAATTGATAGAAGCAAAGATAGCAAGAAATGTTTTCTACATCTAGTTTATGGAGGTGAAAGAGACAAAATAATCCTGCAAAGACAAGGAGAAATCAGAGCAAGGCAGGGATGCAATGGCCTTTCAGCTCCTGCACAGTGTGGTACTCTTTAGCTCCCTGTGTCAACAGTGGCAGCTGAGTTGCAAATGTGTGATCCAAGTGGGCAATTCTACTAATTAATGGATGTGGCATCACAGTGATCTTAGAATTCCAATATAGACACCAGAATACTGTTTCACATTTTCCATGAAAAACTGAAATATTGATTGTGATGCCTAAATTTTCATATATTTATACTGGTAACACATACCATTTTTGAAAAGTACCTCTCTTCCTCTTTTCCCTAAGGTCACATATGGCTCTATTCCAACAGTGAATGATAAATTTGAAGGCCATTTCTTCTATCAGATGTTCCCAAGTACATCACTTCATGATAAGGGGATTCTCCAGTTGTTGCTACATTTCAGGTGGACATGGATTGGAGCACTGTTTGCAAATGGTGATGGTGCACAATGGCTTATGCAGAATGTGCTTCCCATGTTTACCCAGAGTGGCATCTGCTTTGATTTCATAGAAGGATTTCCAAAACAATCATTTGCCAATTTTTTAGACAATATGTTGGCTGAGGAGATTAAGCTATGCAGAACTGTCATGGAGAGCACAGCCACAGTAGTGCTAGCATATGGCGCATCTGAGACTATGATTAGGTTAAGAATATTGCTGATGATTTCAGAATTGCAAAATATATCATCAAAGACCATAGGCAAAGTTTGGATTATGACTGCCCAGATGGAATTCACATCTTTTCCCTTCCAAACCAGTTGGGATGTGCACTCCATCCATGGTGCTATATCTGTGGCAAGTCACTCAAAGCAGATGCTGGGATTCCAGAAGTTTCTGCAGATGAAAAAGTGTTCTGCAACAACTGAAGATGGCTTCATCAGGGATTTTTGGGAGCAAGCCTTTGGATGTTCATGCTCCAACCTTGTGGCAAACAGTGAGGCTGAAGAAGCCTGCAGTGGGGAGGAGAAGCTGGAGTCTCTCCCTGCATCTACCTTTGAGACAGACATCACTGCCCACAGCTACAGCATCTACAATGCTGTCTATGCAGTGGCCCATGCCCTTCAAGCCATGCAGTTGTCCAAGTGGAGACAGAGAGTGGATGGAGGTGGGAAGAAGCCTTGGAGTCACCATCCATGGCAGGTGACATTCTGTGCTCAATCAAGTGTGGGTGGCTGGCTACCTTTTCAGCAAGAGTAGAAACCCCTGGCACTAATGGGCAGTGTGCTTTAACTTGTATTTGATGAGCGAGGAAGTGTCTCCTTGATCCCCGCCCCCCCACAACATTCATACTTCACTGGTTGTATTAATTGAATTTGTGTACAAATGATGGAGTTGATTGATAAGGAGGGCCACATCTCTGTTAGTGAGCACTTTATCAGTGGGCTTTTGTCTTTGTTTCTGTTTTTGTTCACGTCTTCTAAAAGGTCAAGTGCGGTGGGGCTGGAGGCAGAGGAGAACTGAGATAAAATGGGTCATAGGGGAACAAATCATGTATTATTACTGATACATATTAAGCAACTACTTTCTCTCTCTCTCACACACACACACATGCACACACACATATCTTTTTATGCTAGATTGAGTGCCAAATAACTTTTCTTAATTCTTTGGTTCCAGTCAATCCAGAGTGCTGTCTGGTAAGTTCTATATAGTAAATATGGATTGAATCAATTAGTGGCACAGTATATTCAGGAACATATTTTCAATTTTGGATAAGGATCTCAGCTATACTTTAAGAAATTCACCCCAGTATGCATACGAGGTGGGTCTGTGGGGGGATTGCTGCCATTAGGTGGATTGCTAATCTAAGGTGGATCCCTGTCATTATTCACATGGTAATGTAAAATGCACTGATCAGACCTGAGTAACTTCTTTGGCCCTCACTCACAATTATAACAAGGGGAACAGTGTAAGACTAGGAGTAGATAAAGGCTGAAATCCCTTTGCAAAAGCTTTGAACCTAAAAATCAGCATGCAAAGCAGAGAAAAGCAGGAGGGGGGATGAAACAAGGAGGGAAGAGAACAGTCAGGGGAAAAAAACCAGCCTTTATACAGAAATATACACTCAACAGTATAAATTATAGCAAATCCCATTATTAACAGTTCAGGTCAGTGATGGTTGTTTTTAGGCAGAACATTACTAAAACAAGGAATTTCACCTTCCATTGAGAGAAAAGAAGATGCAGTGTATTTGGGATGCCCATTCCTACACAGTATCAGTGTGCAGTAGTGGTTAGAGTCTTGGGTAAATCAGTAGTAAGCAGTGATGGCAAAAAGGAGTGCGGAAAGCAACCCAGGCATGCTCAGGCATACCCATATATCTCTGGGCCTCCAGCCATATTTCTCAATAAGGATTCAGAAATAGAAGCAATGCTAGAATTTGGGCTAGAAAAGAGCTAAATACATCAATAAAGATATCCATAAAGTCATTGCAAAAGTAATGCACACCAGACAGAAGAGACATGTCGTATGCATGCTACAGAGCACTGAAGATATGCAGTTGTTGTTGATGATGATGATGTAGAAAGGCTCGATGTAGTACAGATCCAGATGCCTGGTAGTTGAATCTATAAATGATAAAGTCAAGTGCAAGGAACAAGATTAGTAAAATTAAAATTAAAATGTGGAAGAGGAAATGACACATATTTTGAAGATATGAAATCCTCCATTGCAACTGTGATTACCAGGAAGCAATCTCAAATATAATAGCAAGGAAAGTGTCAGATTTAATTTAAGAGGTCAAATTATACTAAACCAAGGATGTGGAAGATTCTGTACTTGCACTGGGGATCCACCAGTTACCTTGGGCTCGTGTCACCATTCACTTTGTCATGGACCTGAGAGATAGGTGAGAGAGAGAGAGAGAGAGAGAGAGAGAGAGAGAAAGGAAATATATCAAAGGGATTAATAATAATTAGCCACCATGTTCTTCTTTTTGTAGGGTACAACCTAACTATTTTTATTTTCTCCCAGCTTCACCACTTTCTGAGACCCTTCTCATTTAACAACAGTGCTGGGGACAAGGTTTCACTTGATGAAAATGGTGAAGTACAAGCTGGATTTGACATTATCAACTGGGTCACCTATCCAAACCAATCCTTTCGTAGAGTGAAAGTTGGAAGGATAGACCCAGGCTTTCGCCAAGACAAAATATTCACCCTGTTTGAAGTTGCCATTGTATGGCCCAGCGTATTTAACCAGGTAGGTTCTAAAGAAATGCCTTGCTATAGCAAGTTATTTCTGAATTTGTCAAACTGGGAATCAATCAAGAAGATTGAGATTTTGTCTGATAAAGTGTTAATCATTGTATCTGAGCTGCCCCTCCTCCCTTGCTTTCCCATTTAACAAATGAAACACAATGTTAGGTTTATGACAAATGTTAAAGGCAATATCAAACTGGAATCACAATCAATGTTTCAAGTTGTTGCATTCTGCCAGTAGATGCAGATAGCTGACATCATATCCTGTTTCCAACCTCCCTTTTCATTCAGTAAAATTAGAAGTTAATTACTTGACAGTACCACTATCACATATAATATATGCAAAAGTCTGAGCATCTGCTAATGAAAGACACTCTTTTTCCCCAACACAATGAAACATGAACTGATTCACTGATCAGTGATATCCTATCTCCATCTCACAAAAAAGCCATCACTTTTCACTGTTAAAACTTCCCCTTTCTCTGTGCAATGGCAACTGCTCTTCCGGTTCTAGAAAGGCAAGGAAGGAAGGGATGCCCTTTTGTTGCTATGATTGCCTTCCATGTCCAAAGGGGAAAATTTCTAACCACACAGGTATGTTCCTAAAGGAGTTTAAAATTAATATATGTGTATAGAGGTGAATATTGTATAGACATTGTTTTCCTGGAGGATAGTCAATCAGGGAAAATGGCTACCACAGACAATATTGTGGCAAATGATTGCTATAAGGGGCTGTGCTCTGCTATGACCATGTGGATCTACATGCAGGAGGTAATTCTTGACTTGATGAGAGAAATGTGATGCATGGCAGACCCCCCCTGATATGTTTGAGACATAGAAACTTGTACAGGATGCGTTGCTGCAATCTTGATTTCTGCAATGAATGGAGATTATATAACTTTTATTAATTTAGCAAAGGCACACACTGCCCATTTCTATTGCGAGTGCCAATTAGGGGCTAGGTTAACACATTTAATTACTAAATGTCCAGGGAGGGCCAGATACATGAGGGACAGTGAAAATTTTGGCAGTTCAGGAATGGCTTCGGCATGGGGTATCCTGCACATAGACAATTACCCAGATCAGGGCATTCAGAATTTATGTTCCACATAAATTTTATTCTCTGAACAAAGACTGAAGCGAATCTTTATATCTCCTTTCTCATCCCAATTGAAGGCATTGCTGTTTAAGTAATCATTTGATTCTATTGGTTTATTTCTTGCTTTTAATGCTTTCTATTTTTTGCTTTGTTTCTTTTGTTAATTTCAGTTTGCATTCTTTTAAGACATGTGATTTATTGGTGGCAGATTGATTTGTAAGAAAAATATAATATGGATCGAATAATAATAATAAGCAGAATAATTTATTACAGCACTGCACTTTATCCATACATCTTATGCAGCCAATACTGCATTTGAATATGAAAACTCAAAAGGTTTCTTGCACTTTCCTGTGAATTTTCTTAGGGCTACAATGCATAGAAACTCACATTTTCTGTTCCAGATATGGATGATTGTTTTCTGTGCCCAGAAGACCAGTATTCTAATGATGGCCACAATGTATGCATTCCCAAAAATATGCACTTCTTGTCCTACGAAGAACCTCTAGGAATCAGTTTGGCCATTGTGGCTGTTTTGTTTTCCTCCATCACAGCTTTGGTGTTAAGGACCTTTCTTAAGAACCAAGACACCCCCATCGTCAAAGCCAACAATCGGGAACTCACCTACACGCTTCTCATCTCTCTCCTACTCTGCTTCCTCTGCACATTGCTGTTCATTGGCCAGCCACAGAAAGTGGTTTGCCTCTTCCGACAAACCGCTTTCAGCATCATCTTCTCTGTGGCTGTCTCCTGTGTGTTGGCAAAAACCATCACTGTGGTTCTAGCCTTCATCTCCACCAAGCCAAGATCCAAGATGAGGAAATGGATGGGGAAGCAACTGGCCAGCACCATCATTTTGTCCTGCTGCCTCACTCAAGTGGTGATTTGCACTGTGTGGCTTGCAACATCTCCTCCATTCCCACATTCTGACATGAATGCAATGGTTGAAGAAATTGTCCTGGAATGTAATGAAGGGTCATCTGCCATGTTTTACTGTGTACTGGGCTTCCTGGGTTTCCTCTCCATTGCGGCCTTAATGGTGGCTTTCCTAGCCAGGAAATTGCCTGACAGTTTCAATGAAGCCAAGTTCATTTCTTTCAGCATGCTGGTGTTTTGCAGTGTTTGGGTGTCCTTTGTTCCCTCTTACCTGAGCACCAAGGGCAAATACACAGTGGCTGTGGAGATCTTTGCTATCTTATCCTCTAGTGCTGGATTATTACTTTTCATTTTTTCTCCCAAATGCTACATTATTTTGCTGAAGCCTGAACTAAACAGCAAAGCCCACCTAATAGGGACGAAGAAACAAAGAATCTAATTTCTGTGGCCCTAGCTAACTAAATTTTAGCTGTTTAGTTAGACATAGCTATTAGGTGTCTTACTCCAAAATCTTTGAAGTAATCTCAATATGCAATCCTGTGCATGTAAACTCAAAAGTGCATCATGTTAGATTCAATTTGACTTACTGCAGATTAGTATGCATGTCAGTGAATCCTCATCATGCACATTTTTAACTGGATAAAGTTGCAATCATTCTCCCAGTAGACTGTCCAAGCAAAAAACATGGTGGGATTGCATTAGAATGGATTTTCATCTCAATTTTCACAACCTTCCCAAAAATAACATTCTGGCAACTATGACTGTAAGGGGGTTTTACAGCATCTTTTTGCACAATCACCCATGATCTAATGTAGAAATCTAAAGCATATAGTACAATATATGCCATAATATAAACAAATATATTACTTCTAGTTCTAGCACACTTGAAGAATGTTTTATCCTTTCAATATTCACTTAATAAACCAATTATTGTTTTAAGGTGGGTCTGTTGTTATACCATAATATTCCACAGCAGTCTCTAGGAGCAGACCATAGTCTATGTGGAAATGAGTACAGTATGCAATTGACATAATATGTATCTTATCACCAGAATGCATTTCCTCCATGAGCCAGGGTTTAACCCCAGAACTGATCCTCAAAAATTACTTTGCTTTGTGAGAAAAGGAATTTGTTTGATTGATTTTCCTGTTTAGTCCAGATCACTATTTTTTGTGCCCTTAAGCCTCTAGCCAGTATTCCCTCTCTTTACTTAAAATGCTGATCCTCTCACCCCTCTCTCTTTTCTTCCTCCACAAAAATATTGTGGAAATTTTGGAACTCTATTTGTGCTTGGTCCCAGTTTTATTATTGCTTCACTGCCATGCATGTAGCCTTCACTGTAGACTGCTCTTTATGTTGCTGCTGCATCTCTTTATACCCTTATCATTAGAGACTTGCTCACTTTAGGAAGGCAAAATAAAAAGAGAGGGAAAAACATTTAAAGTATATTTATTTATTTAAAGCTTTTATATACCATTCCATTATTGACATCTCAGGATGGTTTACAACAGGTGAAGTAGCTAGGTTTTACTGTCTCAGTTCATCATCACACATCCATACATTCTGCCTCAGGAGGGGTTTGATTGCCTTTGGGTGCAGGTTTGGTCAGATATCACAAAGAAGTAATGGACCAGTGATAAGGATTGCTTAGAAAAGTATAACCATCCTCCTAGCAATCACTACATAAGTGATAATTACTGGAATGAATATAATCAAGAAGAGGTGAGAGAATTCATGGGATTTTGTAACAAAAAGGACTCCAAAGCATAGATTGTATTTCAAATCAGAGTTTTTACTTGTTAAAATGTTACACTGCAATGCTGAACCTTTAAAACTTCTAGGTTAAGTTATTACAAATTTCCAGCATTTGTCATTCTGATAGATATAAATATTGGTGTATGTATGTATCTCTGACAAATATGCATTAAGGGATTCAGAAATGCAGAGCTCCTTCCAAATGATGGTGAAAGACTGTCCATTACAGTCTATATGTCCCTCCCTCCCTTCCTCCAGTGACTTCTGATCTCCCAACTGTGAAACAGATCTTTCCTCTTTACGAATTTTGCCTATCCATTTTGTTATCATTCAACTATCTTTTCATAGATTCTTCTTGCTTTTGGCTCTGGCCTCTTGGCAGAGCAGCAGAGGCACAGGCTGGGAGAGAGCGCTGAGTGGCCAGGGGACTGGCACAGGCAAGGTAGGAGCTGGGCAGGTGGGAGCAGAGGGCCAGCAGCAGCAGAGAGGGAGGGGGTGGGCCAGAGAGCGAGAGCAGCCAGGGGGAAGCAGGGGGCGGGGCCACTGGCCTGAGGGGCTGAGAGGGCCCAGCTTGGGCGGCGTCCCTTGTCTGCGTCCCTGAGCTGCAGTCCAGACGGTCCAGGGACTCCCTTCCCTGAGACACAGAGGTTGTTTGTTTGATTGTTTGTTGTTGTTTTTTTGTTTGTTTTGTTTGTGTGTATTTGTTTTGTTTTGTTTTGTTTGCACTTTGCTTTGCTTTCTTGTGCTTTTTTTTTCTTTTTTTCTTTCAATTTAAATTTAAGTTTATTTTCTCCTTGTGTGTGTGTGCAAGTGGGGTTTTTGCCTGGGAGAACTGGGAGAGTGAGAGGAACTGCAGGACTTACAAGACAGGGGACCAAGGTAAGGTCTCGGAAGGGTTACAGATGGCAGACCAGGAGATGGCCTTGGCGGGAGTCACGGGTGTTGCTGTCCGCTGCGAGAGCTGCGACATGTTCGCCCTTCTCCCCCAGGAGAGGCAGGGATACACTTGCCCTCGGTGCAAGATGGTGACCCTGCTAGAGGAGGAGGTGAGGTGCCTGAGGGCCGAGAGAGCTCTTCAGGCCCCCCCGCAGCAGCCCCCCTCTCGACAGAGGGCTGAGGGAGAGACCACGGGAGGAGCAGCTGCGGAGACATGGAGGTATGTCACCCACAGGAGGAGGCAGCCAGCACGGCCTCCTCCTTCTCCTGGCACCAATCTGGAGCTGGGAAACAGGTTCTCTCCACTTGGGGAGGCTGGGGCTGAGGAGGCCTCAGGGGACCAGCAGGACCCCCAGCCTGGGACATCAGGAGGCAAGGGAGTCACTGCAGGAGAGGCGAGGACCAGGGCACGGCTGCCCACCAGCACCGAGAAGGTACGGCGGCGGGTGATAGTTGTTGGGGACTCCCTGCTGAGGGGCACTGAGGCGGTGGTGTGCTGCCCCAGCCTTCAGACAAGGGAGGTTTGCTGCCTGCCGGGCGCACGCATCCGGCACGTGAAGGACAGAGTGGAGCGTCTTGTTCGCTCCGGGGGTCACCAGCCACTTCTGGTGATCCATGTGGGCACAAACGACGTGGCCAGGCAGGGGGTGGTCGGGATCACCAGGGACTTTTCGGCCTTGGGGAAGAAACTCAGGGAGCTGAAGACCCAAGTGGCCTTCTCGTCAATCTTACCCGTCCGGGGATTTGGGACAGGAAGGGACAGGAGGGCCTCTGAGGTGAACGACTGGCTTAGGGTGTGGTGCCAGAAGGAACGCTTCGGATTCCTCGACCACGGCACTCGTTTTCTTGCCAATGGACTTCTGGCAAGGGATGGGTTACACCTCACAAGGATGGGGAAAAGGTCCTTTGGAGATGCTCTAGCGAGCTTCATCCGGAAGACTTTAAACTGAGCCAGTGGGGGGTGGGTTCAGGCCCTCCAGTAACATGTCTGCACTGGACAAGTGTGCAGGGAGGATCGGGGCTCTGGGAGCAGGGTTTTAGAGATACTGCAGGGACTGACAGGACTTCTACAGAGAGGGGCCAGGTACCAGGGAGGATGGGAGGAAGGAGGATGCTGGGCACTCCAAGGAAAGGAAGCAGTGGGAAGGAGTTGAGGTGCATGTACACCAATGCTAGGAGCATGGGTAATAAGCAGGAAGAGCTTGAAGCTCTCCTGGGAATAGGAGGATACGATCTGGTGGGAATCACAGAAACTTGGTGGGATGAAAGGCAAGTCTGGAATGTAAACATAGAAGGGTATCACCTTTTTAGAAAGGACAGGAAGGGAAAGAGAGGTGGGGGTGTGGCTTTATATGTCAGGGAAGGGATAGGATGCAGTGAGATAGAGTGCAGCACAGATGGGGATTCGGTAGAGGCAGTCTGGGTGAAACTTAGGGGTTTTGACAGAGAAAGAGACCTGACAGTGGGGGTATGTTATCGCCCTCCAGGTCAACTTGAGACCCTGGATGATGTCCTGACAGGCCAGATTCTAAGGATATCTCGGGGGAGAGACACAGTAATTATGGGAGATTTCAATCTCCCGGATATTACTTGGGAGACTCACTCGGCGGTGACAGCCAGGTCACGTCGCTTCCTAGAAGCTCTAGAGGGTGGGTTTTTCACACAGAGGGTCCGAGAGGCGACGAGGGGGGGAAACATCCTGGACTTGGTCTTGACCAATAGGGAGGAGCTGATAGATGAAGTACAGATTAGGGGAGCTCTGGATGTGAGTGATCACTCCATCCTTTGCTTTGAGATCAGAGGACTGGGGCCGTGCAGCAGGGCAACCACTAGAAGCTGGGACTTCAAGAGGGCCAACTTTGGCCAACTGAAGGCCAGGCTGGGGAAAGTCTCCTGGGATAGGTTACTGGAAGGTAAGCGAGTTGAGGAGGGGTGGAAGGCACTCAAAAGGGAGGTTTTGCAGGCACAAGCCCTGACAATACCTCTAGTCAGTAAGGTGGGGAGGCGGAGGAGAGTGCCGCCATGGATGCGAAAGGAGGTGGTTAGGGGGATTAGACGAAAGAGGAACCTCCATAGGAAATGGGTACTGGGAGAAATAGACAAAAGGGTATACCGGGAGGAGGAGGCCCGTTGCAGAAGGATTCTTCGCAAGGCTAAGGCTGATTATGAGCTGAAACTTGCCAAGAATATCAAGAGCAACAAAAAGGGCTTCTTCCAGCATGTAAATAGGAAAAGGAAGGGGAGACAAGTGGTGGGACCACTAAATAAGGAGGAAGGAGATCCAGTGACTGACATGAGGGAACAGGCACAGATGCTAAATGAGTATTTTGCCTATGTGTTCTCCCCAAAGCAGGACGGGGGATATCCACATAGGAGATTGGATGAGGCTGGGGACTTAGGGGCAGAGATTAGAGTCACCGCCCTTGAAGTCGAGGGGCTCCTCAGGGCATTGGACATTACAAAGGCGCCAGGCCCTGACGGGTTACACCCAAGAGTACTTAGAGAGTTGGCAGGGGTTCTCTCACGCCCGCTGGCCTCCATTTTTGAGGCCTCGTGGAGAACGGGTGAAGTTCCAGAGGACTGGAGGGTGGCATCGGTGGTCCCAATTTTCAAAAAGGGTAGTAGGAAGGACATGGGGAATTATAGACCGGTTAGCCTTACGTCCATTGTAGGAAAAACAATGGAAAGGCTCATAATAGAGAGAGATCTAGTGATGCTAGATAGGGAAGGGAGGCTGACAGCCACACAACACGGCTTCCGCAGAAACAGGTCCTGCCAGACAAACCTTGTGGAATTCTATGACAAGGTTTCAAGATGGCTAGATGGAGGGGATGCAGTGGATGTGGTATACCTGGATTTCAGCAAGGCCTTTGACAAAGTGCCCCATGATATCCTGGTGGAGAAACTGAGGAGTTTGGGATACACCAAAGCACTGTCCGGTGGATTAGGGCATGGCTGACTGACCGAAAGCAGAAGGTAACCATTAGCGGGGAATCGTCGGGATGGCAGCCAGTGACAAGCGGGGTCTCCCAGGGCTCTGTCCTGGGGCCGATCCTGTTTAATCTTTTCATTAACGACATGGAAGAAGGGGTGAACAGTCTGCTGATCAAATTCGCAGACGACACTAAAACTGGAGCAGTGGCCACAACTGAGAAGCAGGTACTCCAGATCCAAAAGGATCTGGACAGACTATGGAAGTGGGCAGGAGACAACAGGATGGCGTTCAATGTGGAGAAGTGCAAGGTCTTGCACTTGGGGCATAGGAATAGCTGTCATAAGTACAGGTTAGGGGACAAGTGGCTGGAGAGCAGCACTTGTGAAAGGGACCTCGGGGTACTGGTTGACCGCAGGCTAAACATGAGTCAGCAGTGTGATGCGGTGGTCAAGAGGGCGAATGCCACCCTTGGTTGCATAGCCAGAAGTGTGGCTTCTAGATCAAGAGAGGTACTACTACCACTCTACATGACTCTGGTGCGCCCGCAACTGGAGTATTGTGTTCAGTTTTGGGCCCCTCATTACAGAAAGGATATAGCCAGGTTGGAGTCAGTGCAGCGTAGGGCCACAAGGATGGTGGCTGGTTTGCAGGGGATGGGGTATGAGGCAAGACTGAGGGAACTGGGTCTCTTCAGCCTGGAGAAGAGGAGACTCAGAGGGGATATGTTGGCAACATACAGGTATGTGAGGGGGTGTCACATGGAGATGGGGAGAGGCCTGTTCTCCCCTGCAGAGGAAGGCAGGACGCGCTCCAATGGAGCAAAACTCAGGGAGCCAAGGTTCAATTTGGATGCCAGGAAGCACTTCCTGACAGTTAGGACCCCGAGGGCGTGGAATGGGCTTCCACGGGAGGTCGTTGAGGCCCCATCGGTGAGGGTGTTCAAAGATAGGCTGGACATGCACATGGTGGGCATGTCATGAGCGGAGCCGGCTGGTGCCGGAGGTCGGACTAGATGGCCCAGGAGGCCCCTTCTGACTCGCTCTGTTTCTATGTTTCTATGTTTCTATGTTTCTTCTTCTTCTAGATTCATTTTTAAGAGATGCATACATATTCTTTTTTGAAACAATATTTCTGTCTCCTCTGTAATTCTGCCTAGAGGGTTGAATTTATATCTGGATTTATTTTAGTAGGTGCTCATTTCTGTGGCCACCATTTGTTCATGATCACCTAACTCTGTCATTTTGTCTGATTTCCCATAACTGTGAACAGGCTAAACTTAAGATACTGCCAGAAGTACTTTTCTTTCTAGCCCAGAATGTGCTCATAGATTCTGCTACTGTGGCAGATGAACCCTCAAACTGCTTTCAAATCTGTGTCAAACAAATGCCTTGGAAGGATGCTTTAACAACAGACACTATGAAGACTAACCTTTTATCATTGGTGATATCCTATCAAATTTTCTTGTTATGGTTGGGAAAAATAATACATTTGAACAACAACCTTCCTTTATTTACCTGATGCTGTGTAAGCAAAATTACTAAAACAATTTATCTGGAAATTGTGACTTAATGGTTTGAATCCAGGGTAATGTAATAGACAAGAGAATCACATCAGAGAGACATAAGTTCAAACCACCACTCCACAATGAAATACATGAAGGATCCAATCAAATGTTTGAAGTATTAACATTTCCCTGCCTTAGAATTGTTTGCCCTTTGAAAATGCCATTTGCTGATTATTAGTAGCAACACACACACATGCACACATACTTTCACATGCAGGAATGGACCCAGATTGTGATACAGAGCGTTATTTAGATAAGGGAGCTGTGGCTACTTGGAACTGTGATCTTCAGCCACAACAATCCTGCCCACCTCAAATGGCTTAATCTTACTTATGCTTGCATTACTTTATAGGTGGTCAGTAAGCAATGGATTCCAATTTTAGTCTAATCAACATGTTCAGAATTTTCTTGCTCATTTTTGGCTGTATGAATTACAATTAGTATACCTCTTCTAGATGGTTCAAGTTTGGACATATTTGGTGATGAATAACAAACATTTGTGAATGACCCATCATAGATAGGACACCATAGACAGGAGTTTCTTCTGTTTCCTCCACTAAGTCGGACTGGAATGCTTCCCCCACCTTCCATGGACCTGCATCACGGCAACAGCATTTGTTGGCTTGTTAGCTGAAAAACACTCACAGAGCCCTATTCTAAGTGAACATCATATGGATTGGACAGATGGTAAAAACTGATAGTAGAAGATAACAAGGAAGAAGGTGGAATTATTTGGAGCAGCTTCCAGCAAGATAAGAGTAGAATATGATGATAGAATCAATCATGGTTAACCAATAATCAATCATTACAGCCATGATTACAGTAAACATGATAATCCCCCCTCCAAAAAAACAAAGGAATAAAATTGAATTTTTGGTATATCCTGAGATATTTAGTTATTTTCTAGGTCACTTTGAGCTAAAATTCTTAGAAGGAACTTCTCACTGACAATGTAATGAGACTTTACAGAACTGAAAGCTGGTGCAGACATTGAACATAATTCATGTGTTCTCTTCGCCAACTGTGGTTGAAACATAGGGATTTGCTCTGATGACTAAAAACAATTTTTCTTCCAACTTTATTTCTCAAAATCAGAAAGCTTACAGTGCTGTGCCATAGATTTCCTTGGAACTTTTTTCTACTTGAGCTCTTATGTTGACAAATGTCCCATTTCAAGATACTAGTGATACAAACCAGACAATAGATTTCACAGTATTATTCACACCCTTACAGAGGCCAATAGTCTATCCAGGAATTTTGTCAGAGCTGCTTTCATCTCCTGGTTCCTCAGTGTGTAAATTAAGGGGTTCAGAACAGAGGTAACTGCACTGTACATGAGGGTGGCTACCATGTCTCCTCTTGGTAAATTTCCTGAGGAAGGGGGAAGGTAATTGAACAGTACAGGTACATACAGCAAGCCAACAACAGTGAGATGGGAGCCACAGGTAGAGAAGGACTTGCACCTCTCCCTGCGTGATTTCATCTTCAGTAGGAGGAAGGAGATAATGTAGAGGTAAGAAAGAAGTGTTAGACAGAAAGGGATCATGACAATTAATCCTGTGACAATATTGAGGAGGTGTAGGTTGAGCTGCGTGCTGCTGCAAGCCAATCTCAGTAGTGGCTTGATGTCACAGAAGAAATGCTCGATGACATTGGGACCACAGAAATCAAGCTGAGCTGTCATTAGTGTATGCATCAGGGCATGGAAGAACCCTGTGGCCCAAGTGGTAGCTGCCAGCAGAAGGCACTTCTGTCTACACATGATGACTACATAGTGGAGTGGTTTGCATATGGCCACATAGCGGTCGTAAGCCATAGCAGCTAGAAGGAGAGCCTCAGTACTGCCCAGGAAATGGAAGAAATGGAGCTGAGTGATGCATCCAGCAAAGGAGATTCTTTGATGGGCCCAGAGAAAGCCAGACAACATCTTTGGAAGGATGACAGTAGAGTAGAAAATGTCCAGGCAGGAGAGGTTGCTGAGAAAAAAATACATAGGTGTGTGAAGTTGGGTCTCTGCCATCACCACATACAAAATGGTCCCATTGCCAATCACACTTACTAGATAGAGGATCAAGAAGAGTGCAAACAGGATGTTCTGAACCTCCTGTTGATCTGTTAGGCCCATCAGAATGAAATAAGTAATCTCTGTTTGATTCTCCAGTCTTCTGAGATAGAACCAATTTCAACAAAAGCTGAAAAAGATTAATAAGTTTGAATGTCAGCATTATTCTTGAAGCAGAATGAAAAATATCAAATGCAGGAGTTTAAGAAATGTGTGGTCTCCTACTTATTCAAGATAAAGAATAGAGGCTTGCATGCAAAAATCACCATAGCAGAGATCACTTTCAAAACCCAACATCCTCTACTTTTTAGCAGAGAACTACTATTCTTTGCCACCCAAACCCATATGTATGTATGTACGTATGTGTACTGTATATACGTTTACCCATTATTAATCACTTTTCAGCTTATTTAGAAGGCCAAAGGACAATTCCTCTTTCAATTGAAGTGACCTTAGGAAAACTTAATCACCTAAGGTCACTTCACCATATAATCACCATATAAAAGTGTGGTATCAAACATTTATCTCAGGAGTTGCAGTAGCTGCAGGGGAATGAAATTCCAACAGCATGCATTTAGACACTGTCCTCTGGCACATTTTTCCCATGTTGCTCTAATGATCCTTATACTAGCATGAAAGGAATTATTATGCCAGCACCAATGTAAAGCCTGGGATATTTTGCTCTTATTAACCACCTTTTTAAAATTCTAAATGGAGCTTTGGTGAATGGTATTTGAAGGATAACTCCCAGACCACTGTATGTGATTAAAACTTTTGATGTGGACATAACTTTTTCCATATTCATTTTCAGTCTGCCACACTGGTGAAATTAGCAGGATATATTTTGTGGATAGCCAAATTCTACCTAAATAAATAATAAAAAACAATTTTGGGATTCCTGTTTAGCAAAGCAGGTAAAGGAACTTATCTGAGCAGTTTCAACCAAGCCTAGTCTAAAATGTTGTGCTTCAATATGAGACACTCAGATTTGAATTCCCCTTCAGCTGTACACTTGATAAGGTGGTTTTGGGCAAGTCTTACATCGAACCCTAATTTTTAAAGATGTTTAAAATTCTTTCTGTTGTGATTATGCATGAAACTGACATAGCCCAAATGCTGAGAATACATGGTCACCACAGTGAAATTCTGTATATGTGTATGTGTGTGTGTAAAATTATTTTCTTAAAATAAATAAGATATAGAAAGAAATAGAGTATAAGAAAAGAAGTGAAATATATCATTAAGGGATGCTAACCCAATATAACCAATACATTCATAACCAGCAAATTTCCAAAAACACCAATTTGTCTATCTTTTTGTCAGCCAGTACTCTGTTGAAGATTCAGAAAATTCTAATCACTTCACATCACTTATAAATCAACAACATTTTAATGAACTTCCTTTTACATCATATGAATTATACTGAATATAATAGAATTTCCATTATCATTAAATTCTTCACTCAGTCTTCTGTTTACATAATTAGTTTTGCCATGACCACATACTCTGTGAACTTATTTTTCCAGTCTTCAATTCTTGGAATCCTGGTCTTCTCCATTTAGAAGCAATTAAAATTCTTGCTTCAGTTATCATATATTTGAATAATTCTGACATGTTCTTTGAAAACCGGAGTGAAATTCTGTTGGGTAGAACCCCCTGTGGAGATTGAGAGGAACCATATGCACAGCTTGTGGGTTGCAGAGAAGGACTTCATGGTGAATTTTGGTCCTGAGGTTCTCTAAATCTAAAGTTCATTGTGCCAGAGACCCTGGTTTCAGATAATGTACAGTGCTTTTGCATCAAGTACCTGCAATATGTGTTCTCTCTTCTCTTCCAATGTGCAAGAGTGATGGCCAAGAATGGAGCGAAGAGTCACCAGAAGCTCAGGCAGAGGAATGGGAATTCATTGCTTTGGTTCATCCAAAAACTAATCCTTCCCCCTGGCCTAATTATCACACCTCTAGGGAAGAAAAATCCATCTCTATTCTCCATATTCTCATGAAAGAACACTATGAATCATTTGAGAGAACTTGAGTGGTAAAATAGAAACAACAGAATATTTTCCAACTTGAAGGGCAAAATGTAGGATAATTTTCTAAATGTTAAGTTAATAAATGGTCAATTTCTCATTACTTTTCTCAGCAAATCTCCAAGATTTCAAGGTTCACATGTGGTTTCTTTGACATTTGAAAGCACTGGAGACTTTGAGGTGTATTCACACTCATACGGGGAAGGTATTGGGCAGAGATACCTCTTGCAAATACCAGATCAGGGGTTGGTGCTGGAGGCCTCAGGCACATGTTTCCCCTGATATCCCAATCGCAGGTCACACACTATGCAGTATGCCCCCCTCACCTCCCCAAAATCTTTAAATAAACAGTTTGTCACCAAAATTAAGTGGCAATCTTTTGATTTAGGTATTTTCCAAGCTAAACTGAACTGTTAGGGGAAAGTTGTGGCTCCAAAACATCTAAAAGACCACATTTTGTTTGCAAACAAACTAAGATTGAACATCCCATAAAGGCTATTGAAGCCTCCATATCTTTTGTTTGCAAGGGATGTAGCTGTTGTGATGGGGAGTACACTGGCAGTGGCAGGGACCAAACATTGTCAATGCCCACGCTAGAAATTATGCCCAGCTTCACATCCACAGAAGGAGCTCTTCATGCATCTCCCAGGAGCCTTGATAATTCATCCAGTATAAAAGCAAAATGACCCTAGGTTCAGCCTCTCTGCCAAAGGGCTGAGGAATGGCCAAAATAACATCAACTTTAAAAACAGGATCCAGGGTGATCTAAAACATTACAGGATGATTAATAGAATATCTGTGCTGGGTAAATTAGTGAAAGTGGTATTAAAAACAAAATCTTTGAGTATGCAGGAAAAGCCCTGCTGATAGAGAATCCACATCATTTTCACAAAGCTAGGTCTTGTCCCACTAACCTATTCAAGTTTTTTCAGACTGTCAAGAAAATATGAGCAGGAGCTTTATGGAAGACACTGCTTATTTGAACATCTAAAAGGCTTCTGACAAAGTTGCTCACCAAAAACTACTGAGCAAACTTAATAACATGGATGAGGCTTGGGAGAGGGGACTCTTATGGATCAGGAACTGGATAAAGAACAGAAAGCAGAAGTCAGAATCAATGTCAATTTCTTCCAATGGAGGGATGTAACCCACAGGGTTCTGCCTTAGGACTAATGCCTTTCAATGTATTTATAAATGATCTCAAATTAGCAAAAAGCAGTGTCCAAGTTTGCTGATTGCACCAATTCATTTAGGAAGGCAAAACCCACAAGGGATTGTGATAAGCTTCAAAGAGATCTCCCTAAGGTGGGTGAAACATGTTTGAATATTTTGTGTACAAAACCATTTCTCATAAATCCATAATTTGGGGGTTAACAGCACTAACTCATACAATCCCTGAACCAAAACAATACATTACCATGCCACAATATGCTCTTCCTTCATCCTGCCTATCGACAGTGTACTCTGCAGATGACTGTTCTTAAGACTACCAAGAAGTCCTAATATCAATGGACAAGTACACACTTTCTTCTAGAGAAGGCCTGAGATGATGTGAAGTGAGATTGACTGTTCAGGAGCTAATTGATTTGGTCCAGCACTGGCTCTTATTGTCTTCACATGATGGAGATATAATAGGGACATAGACAATAATGGAAGTCACAAGATCAAAATAATATAAGGTATGTTTCATTTGATTGGATCCTACATGACAGTTATGTTCATAAGACCTTATGTAACTCTTTGAGAATACCTGGACACATTGGTTATCAGAAAATGTTCTCATGAAATAATTGGCAAAACACAAACATTCAAGTGACTTTCAGTGACTTTCATTTTTTAAAAAAAACACATGATTCTGCACCCTTGTATTCCTTATTTGTGCAGCCCAATTCCAAATTTGAGATTGTGGCATTCCTCCACCCACAAAGGTTAGTTTACATGTCAGCCATAAGAGAAAGTAAAACAACAATTCTGCATGATTACCCTTCACTTAAGTCCCAAGACTTTAAAAATATGCCTTGGGAATCCCATTACATCACCAACACCTTGCAGTTTTTCATATTTAGAGAAGGATATCTCATGCATATCCCCTGGGTAATCATTTTGACTAATAGAATGTTATGCTCTGGCTTATTTTCTTGTCTCTCAGCAGGTGACCGGAAGTTATCTCAAAACTGAACATTCTTACAGAATGGAATGGTGTATTATGATAATAAGCCTTGCTTTAAAGAGAAATGTTTTAGACATTACAGAAGGTTTATCTGCAAGGAGAAGTTTGACTTGATGGATAATTAGGGCATGCTGAACTTCATCTTTTGTACATAAAGGTAACATCTATGTTAAGTACATAAACATACATTTATGATTTCTTAGCTTGGATTTTCTTGAAGAGAAGGATTTTCAAGGAAAACTTTAATATAGTGTTCAGACTGTAATACTATATAACATGTATAAAGCATGCATAGTTGTTTCTGACATTCCAAATTCAGTACACTTCAATTCTTTTTTTTTTTTTTTAAACAAACAGAATTTTCTTTAGGGAAGAAATAATAGTGTTGTCTAACCTAGTATCTTAGATTGCCTTACAAGCAACCTGAAGATTAATATTATTAGCCCACTTTTATCAAAAAGGGAAATTGAGAGTGTGAAAGTGATTACTTTTTCAAGGCTATTTTCTGAGTCTTTGGTGACATTTGAAATTGAGACTTCTGGCTCACAGTTGGTGTTCTGTTGAGAGTGGGGGCCCGCCGGCCCAGGCACTCTGGTTGTAATTAACCACATTTACAAGGCAATAAAACTAAATCTATTTATTGCCAGTTATCTACAAGATTTACAACTCTACTGTAAAGCTGCTCCAGAAATGTCTTTGTATCAGAGATGTTCTCCTCTGAATGGCATCTCTCTGTTATGTCATATCCTCTCCCCGCAGCCGTTCCTCCCACCTTTGCTTCTCCCTTTGCATTTTGATTTGATAAGACCTTATCAATTTTCTCTGAGAGGCATCCTTGTAGTTCACATATCCCATCACTCCCTCTGCTTCTGGCCCTGTCAGTTCCACTTCAGAAGAGGAGGAGCTGTCAGTCTTCTTTTCCTCGCCTCTCCCCCTCTTGAATTCAGGTTGATTTAAAGGGCCAGGCATCTGGGTAGAGGCTTCTGGACTAGAGATGCTCTCAGGCACAGGTGGATTGGTATCTATATTCGACTGGGGTTGATTTTCTTGGACTCTAGTTATTACAGTCACGTCCTCCTCATGAGGAGTAGTGTCTGTCGTGACCTCCTGCATGACATGTTATTAGTTGACACACTGTAGCAGTTCTATAAATTTGTGCTGAATCACAAATGTGTCACCAGGTATTTTCTTCTTCTTCCATATTGTTTGTTTAGGGTTAATTCATACATGCAGAGCAATTTGAATATGTGAGTGGATCTTCATACATCTATTGCCACAGATAGTATGATGGAATTCCCCCAAACAAGGTGTTTTTGAAGCAAATCAATATACCCATAGAGGGCAGTGATCAATGCACAGCAGAAATCCATTGTGAACCGATTTCTATGCTCTGAATATACATGGCTGATATGCAGGGTTTGAGGGTAGGACTTTTGCTGCAATACAGGAAACCATGGAAAAGTATAGTTTCTGGTTCATCAGTAAGATCTCAAAGTGATTCTTTATGTTGATAACATCAATGCAGTTATTCAATTGATTGTGTATAGTCCTTCCCCTTCCCCTTCACGCTTATAGTGAAGTTTTCAAACAAATGTAAACATCAACATTTTTGGGTCCTGTTGGATCAGACCAAACCCAGTCTTGTCCAGCATCATTTTCCCCTAATGTCAATTCATTGTCCATGGAAAGTCCACACACATGACATGAGCATAATAGTCCTCTTCTGCTATTAGTATTCATCAAGTGGTATTCAGAAGCATGTATGTGATACTGAGAGTAGCACATAGCCATCACAAATATCTTCATAGTGTTACCAAGTTAGAAGAAATTAAGTATTATCTTGCCATATAATTCCAGCCTAGCTGCATTCATTTCTTCTATGGGTTACTGACATGCTCTAATACTATTTAATTGTTTGTTTTTAGAAATATTTTGATATTGTATGTGAAAATTGGTGTGCTGCAATCTCACTTGCTTTTGAAGAGCAATTTAAATATTTAATAAAATATTGTTGTAGCATGATTTACTGTTGTCCTAAGTTAGTTGAATGTGGGAATCCCCTGCCCCTGTTTATTGCTTACTGAGTTCATTTATTTACTTTTATTTAAACACAAACTAGCATTGAAGTAATTCAGTTGGAACTTTTCACTATGAATTCCATACTATGAAATCTCTCATGCCAAAGATCTGAGGAACAGATTGTTCTGCAATGAAACAGAAAGACTTAATCTTCTCAGTGGCTTGGATTATTTTCCATTCTTCTCAGCAATTACTCATGGCAAGTCAAGATGATTCAAGTCAAGGAGGATTTTAAATCAGAATTGTGGTTTGTTAAACTGGTTGTGACCCTGTTAAACTACAAGGAGAATGTATAAAGCTGCTTAATAGAATGATTATAAATGCCCAGCATTTAACATTTAGATAGATGGTTAGGCAAATAAATGGATGGGTGGGTGAGTGGAAATATACAGACACTGCTGGGTTCCTTTCATGTGTTTGTTTTGTGCCAGTGCTGTATATCCATTGTGAAGGGCTCCAAAATGAGCAGCTTCTTCCAAATGGTGCTGCAAAATTGTATACATCAGTCTAAATGCCATGCTCTTTTCTCAGTCCCCTCTCCCTCCCCTCCCTCCCTCTCTTTCTTTCATGTAACATGTGATCTTCCCCCAGCTGTTAAATAAACCTTCCTCTCTCTTTAAAAATTCTCCCTACTCATTCTGCTATTATCACTTTGCTATTTTATGTTTCCCATAGCTCTACATAAGTTATACTTCAAGATAGGTAGCACCAGAAGTGTAAAATGTTCTTGTGGATTCTGTTACTGTGGTGTATGATCCCACAAGTTTTTTTCAGAATTCAGTGTCAGATGTGTGTTTTGGAAAGATGCTTCAATAATGAGTACTATGAAGATGGACATTTTATCCCTGGGGACAACTTGTCAAATTTTCTTGCAATGGCTGGGAAGAAAGTTACCTTTGAAAAACAGCCTTCTTGTTACCTGATGCTGTGTTAGAAAACCAGTGATAGTGACTGAGTGGTTTGAAGCTAAGGTGATATAATAAATACTCAGCAGAAAGAGAAAAGTTCAAACTACCATCCTGCATTGAAGCACACTACAGATTCAACTAAGTAGTTGCAGTAATAAAGTCTCCCTACCCAAGAAATGTTTGCCCTTGAAAATAAAATTTGCTTGATTTTCAGTAAATAGACATGGACAGATTTTCAGTAAATAGACATGGACTCTCATTCAGAATATTATGTACATCAGAAACATGTGACTACTTTTTCTTGATCATTAGAGTGGAATATTCAATAATTTTGAAAATTTTGATTCATGAAAAGTATAGTTTTCCTCTAAGGAAACACTGCCTTTCACAAATCACTTGCTTTCTCATTCTGACTGGATTTCTTGGCTTCATGAGTTACTGCTTCAATGTGATCTAGAGATCATACAATCAATAGCATGAAACACTTTCCTTTCACATTTAGAATTGCAAAAAGAAGATGACCCCCACACACCTCAAACCCAATGTATTTCTCTTAAAAATGCTTTTCTTTGTAGAATACTGAATGCTAAGAAGGATTACCACACAGAATTGTAGTTTGGATGAGCATGTGTTTCTTTTAGAAAACATGTATTTATTTTTTTCTGAGATGATGTCCTCTATAATTGGATAGAAATTATAATAAATAGATCAATCTAGAAAATTCCTGTAATAAATTTCAGCTGGCTGTAATCTTGTACATACATGGATACACTTAGGATCATACAATGATATTTTAAGAGTCATAATTCTGGACATATGCCCACTGTTGCTTTCTAATAGGAAATTACATGTCAAACAATTCAGAGTTACATTCTGCAACATCTTTGAGAAACTATCATTGTGTTAGCAATTTACCCAAGAGAATTTTATTTTGGAAATCAAAAGGAAAAAGAAAAGCTTCAGGGAAGTTGCTTGCAATTGTTTCTTCTTGTTATTAAATTTCTTCCAATTATATTAATGATAAGGTTAAATACCTAGAGGCACATTCACTTTATCAAAGACTTTTACCAGAGAATCTTTCACCTCCTTATTTCTCAAGGTGTATATGATGGGATTAGCCAGGGGAGTCAACACGGTGTAAAAAACAGAAAATATTTTCTTTGCATCCTTCAAGCTGTTTGTTTTGGGCAGGATGTACACCATAATTAAGGTGCCATAAAAAAGAGTCACCACAGTAAGGTGAGAGGAACAGGTTGAAAATGCTTTCTCCCTACCCTTGGTGGATGGGATCTTCAAGATAGAGAGAATGATAAAAACATAAGATGTCAGAGTGAGTAGAAATGGTGGGAATGTGTCTATACAAGCTATAATGAAGATTGCCAGTGTAACTGGTTTGATGTCTGTACAGGAGAGATTAACTACTGGATCAAGATCACAGAAAAAGTGGTTGATTTCACTGGGACCACAAAAAGTCAATCCTGAAATTAACACAATAATTACTGCCAGAAAAATGATGGGGCATAACCAAGATCCTGCTGCCAACTGGACGGTCACTCTGATCTTCATAATAATTATGTAGTGCAATGGTTTGCATATGGCTATGTACCGATCATATGCCATCACAGCCAACAGATAACATTCCACTGTTGCCAAAAAGCCAAAACAGTAAAGCTGGGTAAGGCAGCCACTCAGTGTCACTGTATTGTCTCTACTGAGGACACTGGTCAGCATCCTGGGCAAGATGGTTGAGCTGTAGCAGATCTCCAGGCAGGATAGGTTCCCCAGAAAGAAGTACATGGGAGTTTGAAGTTGTCTGTTAGTTGCAACTAAGGAAACTATGGCAATGTTCCCAGCTATAGTCACAATGTAGACCAGAAGAAACATCACAAAGAGAGGTATCTGCAGCTCTTGGGGATTTCCAAACCCTAGAAGAATAAATTCTGTGCTGCTTGTCCTGTTAACCCATTTGGTTTTCTCCATGGTATTTCTGTTGAAAGATATGGTGTAGAATCAAAAGGAGATCTACTTTTCCACATTGCAATAGATCTGTGAATCGCAGCTGCAAGCTGCCTGATATTCATAAGAAGAGCTTTATCATGAAGAAAAATTTTGCTTCAGAGTTTCATATTCTAATCACAAAGCTCAGAGTTCATAGGTGTAATGCACTATTCAAATAGGACAGCATTGCATAAATGTACAGTTTTGTAGAGGTGGTACTAGAATGAGGTGAGGATTGCTGAACCTCTATGGTTGTAACATACAAAGCATCACTCCTTCCTAAAGGGATGGGTGCACATTCTGAGTTTCAGTTCTGCCATAATATGCAGTTGTGTACCTTCACTCCAGTTGGGAGATGCCAGCCAGTTACACCTGCTTCAGGTTACTATAAGGTAAAAGGAATTCAACCAGAACAACTCAAGTCCCTCTGATTTTCTGTGTTCCTTTTTCAATGGAAGTCTAAAACTGTGTGGCTATTGAGTATGTTCAATCTACCCATAGCTTAGTGAAATAAATTTTGTTGGGTTTGCCCCCTTAGGTTTTGTCACTATTTTAAACAGAAGTTGGCTCTTTGTGCTTGCTGAAGTTTTCCTCATTCCTTGTTATTTATTTAAGATGCAATTAAGCATTGTGAATTTTTTTAAATTTATAACCTAACTTCTTTGAATGCTGTGAAAAGTATAAAAGGGAAGGGGAAGGGAAAGGGATCAAATACATAAAAAGTCACTTCAGCTTTCTGACTGTTGACATACTTACCATGCATCTACCAGTGGAAAGTTGTTGACATCATTTTTGCCTTCTTCCTGCTTTGTTAGAACCCTCTAGAAAGCATTATCCAGGCCCTAAAACACCACCCACTCCTTCTTTCCTCAGCATAGTGAAGTGGATCTGTGTTTGTTTATGTAGATTTTATCGAGATAATGAGGTAATAGCATGCTCTTCACAAGGGAGTACCTTATTTTGCAAAAACCCAGTGGACACATTCTAAGTTGCCACTTTGAATTATTTCAAGACAAAGAATTATTTACTGACCCTGGATGCACTGTGAATTCATGACACAAGAGTCATGTGCACTATAACACAGTACCATACTTCCTTTACAGCTTACACAGTGGACCTTGGAACTAAGTTGGAGTTAGATAAATGCAACATTTCCTGCATTGGCATTATAGTATCTCCAGTCAAGATAGGTTTAACTTTCAACCAATTAATAGACTAGCCAAACAAATTAATTAAACTATGAATCCTCTGCATCAAAGTTGAAACAGATAACTGGAACTCCAAGATAAACAATAGAATATCATTTGCCTAAATAATATATTTAAATTCCAAACAATTAAGCACAGAACCAGAGTGCTTTCTCAGACCCTATGTGCCAGGGGTTCTAAACAGACATTGTATGGCACCTGCCAAGAAAGCACCTGCCACCCCAAATGCTAATTGAGCAGCTACTCTGGTGCATGAGCAAGTTTTGCTTGCACAATGTGCACAGAAAAGGAGGCAGTGAGTGGGTGCTCAAGGCAATAACAATCAAATTTTCTTAGCTCCTTGGAAAATTCCATGAATGAAGTAAAAATTATTGAAAACTAAAGGCCTTGCCTAAAAGCACACTGTGGATTCAGCAATCCCAAGTGTACTCAATAACCATATCTGAGAGGCTCTGGAGAACGTTTGGAATATGCTGTAAACCTCAAAGAACATAGTATTTTTTATTTTTATTTTTATTTATAACCTTGGTCGTGGGGTGGGTTCAAAGTGCCGTGCAAGCTTCCTTGGAGGAAAGGGGCAGGATATTCCTGTCATAATTAATGTAACATTTTTAAAGTCCTGTTGTAGATTTATTTCCCAAATGTCTCTGTTCACTTGACAAATTGTATCCTCTTGTATTTCCTCTTCTCCTAGAAACATGCTGATCATGAATTTCCTGGTTAATTGAATTAAATATGCCCAATTCAATAGTCCATCCTATCACACTCCCTTGGGCTTAAACCCCCTCTCCCATTTTTACTGTTTGATCTTTCTTTACTTTTTTAAAAGTTATTCATGTATATTTAATATCCTTCCTCCCCACTGCTGTGCTGCATCTGAACTCCCAACACCTTAGGAATTCCTGACCCTTGGGACCTTCCTTAGGATGCACTCATGAATTTTCCAATTAATCAACATGGACAGAAAAATCTGTGTCCACATACATGGTAAATAAATGTTGTATTTTTGGCTGGGAATAAATAAAACATGATATATAGAAGCTTTAACTTACTACTCTTTGTTGTTGCCATTGTTTCTAAATTCACCACAAGAAAAACACAGCATTGTGCATGCATTTATTCAATAATATATTATTTACACTAAAGTTTGGTTTGCTCCAGTTCTTTATTTCTATATATATCATCTTCCCAACAACCACCTACCCAGGAAGAAGGCTTTCTCATTCATCATCATTCCATTCATATATCCATTTTCCACTCAGAACACTGGAACTCAGGAAGGGTAACTATCTAGAGTCTTTCAATCATTCCTCCTTAGAATGGATAAAAAGACACTGATGAAGTGTGGGATTTGATTTGTATGAAGATGGGACAATATATTTTATCTGTATGAACTGAAGGTTGTACGGACTTACATGACACAGGGATGTGGTTCTGCGCAAAAGCCTCCTTCATTCAAGGCAGCTCCTTTATTTTATACAGGCTACTCAGTAAGGAGGGGCCACAGTCAGGTTACATAACAAACAGGAAAACAGGTATTGTCTTGGGTCACTGATCTACTTGACATTTGCTCCGACTGCATGTTTGTTTAGCCAGACCATTCTGACCTTGTTATCAGTTGTCGCCCATTTACACTGATAAAGCTGATCGTGCAGGACGTGCAGGGCCAAGGTAGGTGTGCCAGACCATTGACTCCCGCGACCTCCTGTTGACCTCACTACAATGAACATTAAATATGAAAAGACATGTGTGCAAGACTGGGGCCTAAAAGAAACAGTACACACATAAACTGGCCAAATGCACATGCACAGGGGGAAGTTTAAATATGGGGACATTACATCATTAAGAAACATACCTGGCACTAGTCCACAAAATAAAATCATCTAGGCCTGGCATAGCTGGTGAAGCTTTATAATATTGCTATCAAAGTTCAATAATAAGGACCTCATTTATGGTCCACATGAGCTCAGTTGGCATATGGGGTTGCTGTTGGCAGGAGAACTAGATCCAGACCAGCAATTAATTATTAGAACATGTCATAAACAGCACTGCTTGCTCATTCTAAAGTTACTTTTGCACCCTATTTCTGAGTAAACTCAACACTTGACAGGTAAGCTTGCTCAGAGCCTTTTTTACTTCTCTGTTTCTCAGACAGTATACAATGGGATTTACAATGGGGGTTAACACAGTATAAAAGACAGAAAACACATCTTTCAGGGTTTTAGCTTCAGGAAGCATGTAGACAATGACAAGGGTTCCATAAAATATTATCACCACAGTGAGGTGGGATGAACAAGTGGAAAAGGCTTTTTGTCTCCCAATGTTTGTTTGAATTTTCAGGATCTTGGAAATGATCAAACTGTATGACATCAGGGTCAGAAGAAATGGTACAACAGCTATTACAAAAGAGATAACAGAACCCAACAATTCCATCTGCTGGGTATCATCACAGGCAAGTTTTATCAGTGGGGTGAAATCACAAAAGAAATGGTCTAGAATATGAGGGCCACAAAATGATAACTGGGTGATCAAATACGTTGTTACTGAGTTAAGCAGAAAACAGCTCAGACATGATCCCATCATCATGCATATGCAAAGTGTATTATTCATTAAGGATGAATAATGAAGAGGCTTGCAGATGGCTAAATATCTGTCATAAGACATAGCAGCTAACAAATAACACTCTGAGCCTGCCAGGGAGCCAAAAAGATAAAATTGCAAAAAACAACCCCAAAGACAAATTGTCCTTTGTCCAGTCAAGAAACTGGCTAGCATCCTGGGAAGGATGGATGAACTGTAGAAAGTTTCCAAGCATGAAAGATTTCCCAGGAAAAAGTACATGGGAGTGTGAAGATGGTGATCCCATGCAATAAGAATGAGTATCAGAAGGTTTCCAGTCAAGGTCACCATGTAGATAAGGAGAAAGGCCAAGAAGAGAAATATCTGCAGTTCAGGAACATCACTCAGTCCCAAGAGAACAATTTCTGCAAAACCAGTTTTATTTCTCCATTTGGGCATTCCCACTGCATCAGCCATGTGGAGATGATAGAAATGGTAATATGGAGATCACCATATCATGGCTTGTAGTAGCTGTATTTATGCGTCTTTTGAATGATTTGGATCTGTAAGAACCATTAAAATATGGCTCATGAAGTTCCAACTCTGCCAGCAGTGTCATGCCATGACAGCCAATGGAGAAGTGATGGAGAAGAATGTCTGCAGTAAGACAAGATATACAGTAAATACATAATATAAATTTATACATGAAATAGGCATGACTTCATATCTACCTCAGTTGAAAGGTTTTGCCTAAGGAAAAATTCAAATAAAATTGGGGGTTTTCTTTAGGCAAAAGAGCTGGAAAATTGTAGCAGATTCAAAGTTTTGTTACAATTGAAGGCATTTTCCAAGCATTTCACCTCATTGTCACAATATTGTCTGATGTGAAATTCAGGCAAAATATCTGAGAAATTTGGATAAAAACCAAATAAATTTGGTTTATTTGGTAGAGATCAATGTTGGGAGATAATACCAAAGGTACATATCAAACAAAGATTAAGTACTATTGAAATGCACAATTAGAGCTATGTTAAAGTGAAAAGATATGCTTATTTATATTCAGCCACTATTATAGAAGACAAAATAAGTATAAGGTAGCTGAATAGAACAATCCAATGATTTCACCACCTCAGAGTGAAACCTTAAATGTGGTTGGATTCAAACTAAGTTAATCACACTGAAAGCTCATTGAAATCAATGTCAAAACTAAGTGGAATATTGTTAAATATTATTTTTTATAGTCTTGAATTTCTCCTTTGAGAGAAACACATTTTAATGTCAAACAACGAGTAAATCTACACATGCCCCAGAACTAAATGAAAGTAATTTATAACACAAGCCAAAGTTTACTCAAAGTAAGTCTATGTTCAGTTTATTTTATTTATTTATTTATTTATTTAAATATTTATATGCCGCCCCTTGCAGCAGCCTCGGGGCAGCTCACAATACAAAAACATATCCAATATTTAAAAAACTGGCCCATCTCAGGTTAAATATAAAAACATACAACAAAAATAAATAACAAGTATAAATTAAACTTAAGTTAAACATAAATTAAACCTAAACATAAACATAAATTAACAATAATATTAATTAAAATATTGTCTAAATAAAAAGGTCTTCTCCTGGCGCTGAAAAGCAAATAACGACGGCGCCAGGCGAGCCTCTCTGGGGAGCGCATTCCATAGATGGGGCGCCACCGCCGAGAAAGCCCTCCTCCGGGTACTCACCCTCCTAATATCACGCACGGAGGGTTCCCGGAGGAGAGCTTCTGCCGCTGATCGTAAGGGGCGGGAGGGCATATATGGTCACAGGCGCTCCTTTAGGTAGCCAGGGCCCAAGCCGTTTAGGGCCTTATAGGTAAGAACCAACACCTTGAATTGGGCCTGGACTTCAATGGGAAGCCAGTGGAGCTGACGGAGAACTGGGGTGATGTGAAAACCACGCCCAGTCCCCATCAGTACCCTGGCAGCTCTATTTTGCACCAGTTGAAGTATCCGGACCGTCTTCAAGGGAAGCCCCACATAGAGCGCGTTACAATAATCCAACCGGGAAGTCACCAACGCATGTGTCACTGTCGTCAGGCAATCGAGCTCCAGGAAGGGATGCAGCTGATGTATCAGCCGAAGCTGTTGGAAGGCACTCCTCGCCACTGCTGACACTTGAGCAGTCAAGGTCAGCTCCGGGTCGAGGAGCACTCCCAAGCTGCAGTTAGTGTGATGCAGTTGCTTCAGGTGACAGGTAGACAAGACATGGCTGGAAAACAAAGGTGTGAATATTGGAGAACAACTGTGTGGGTACTAAATGACCTAATCTGTTCCAAAAGAGTGGTCTACTGCTGTTATGTGTTAATGGTACAACACTGTACCATTGTCAGGGTTGAAGTAATATCCAACTGCCTGGAATGTGGAAGATGCCATCTGACCTTCAATTCAGACAGCAAAATGTTTTGGTCCTGCCTGCATCCTAGCTCACTTTCAAACCATGCTCCTTTACTGCCCACACCTCAGGTTATACTGTGTGACTCACAGAAGCTGGATTTTCTTTCACAAATATATGAATTCACTGTATTTGAGCCCATTCATCCTAGGTTACTGTTGACCATTCTAGATGGCTGTGATTCTCCAGTATCTCAGAATTCTTCTCCATCTCCTGGTTCCAGACCTTTTTGTAAAAAATTGACATACTAGGGATTTCCCTTGGGACTTTCAGTATGCATTGCATATGCCCTATCACTGAGTTGGATAGCCATTGGTTGTGCTGGATTTAGTTTGCAAGATGGAATATGCATAAAGCATTATACAGTATAATTCCATTTGTGCATAGAAAATGCAGCCCCCATTAGTTTTTAACATGCGCCTAATGGCATCCAAAAGGGCCTGCTTAAAATGGTCAGATAAAAGTCTATGTACCAGATTTTCCTGAGCCAACTGCTTTCACATGAACTTCTGTACCCTGCTGGTGTGTAAAAACTTGAAGAAGAGGTGTCACACCACCAGCAGTTTAAAGAAATAGCCCTCCAATAGTTAGCTTTTAGTCTTTGTTTCAAACTGAGTAGGGCATGGTCTTCAAAAATAATAGGTAAAATACTTCTAATGACTAATAGATGGCCATACATGGTACCAAAAACCCTTAGGATGAAATTCTGTAGCAGTAGATAGTGGTTTTTATTTCTTTAATCCATTTTCCATAGTTGCTCTTGGGCTTACGGACAAAATATTACACCAGGCTTTCCCAAGCTGATATCTTCCAGATGTTTTTACTACAACTCCCACCATACCAAGCCAGAATGACCAATCACAATTCTGGCTGGGTTTGCTGGGAATTGTAGTCCAACTCAACTGAAGTGTACCAGATTGGAGAAAACTGCACTAACCATGCTGCATAAAATATTCAAGATGCTTCTTATTTCTGAATTCACATACCTCACTGAAAGCAATGGTAAGTTATGCCCTGTTTAGGATGCATAAAAAACTGTCCTTGCAATTTTCAGAATTCAGTAAAAGTTCCAAAATTTCATTCAACTTGCTAACTGTTGTTGATCTGCTTGGCTTTCTTGTGTGCAACTTCCTTACAGACTAGCAGAAACTGTGCTATATGCAATGGGCACCATGGATTTATATATTTGCACCTATGCACACACAGGCCATAGTGATATACCTTCTAAACTGAATTGATGTGTCTAAGGTATTAATTACATACCGTTAGCTAATTGGGGTCTGAGGAATACAGTTTGGGAACTGCTGTTCTATACCACCCCACAGCTGAGTGGTTTACACAGACTTTCTGGGTGGTTTATGCTGACTATTACATTTTTAGGGGCTTTAAAAGATTTGTAAGGTTTTGTGATTGTGATAGATAGCAGACGATAGATGATAGGTAGATAGAAACTGGAAAATTGCAACAGAACAAAACAAAAATATGAACTACATAGATTTGAATATGGCAGTTTCAATGTATGTGTCTGAAATATGCATGTGTACAGATGTATATGAATATACAGCTTTCTAAGAAGTATGTATAAGCTTCACCAAATATACATATGAGAATCAATAGTGGTAGTAAGTCTATCCCACCTGTTCAAATATTAAAAGTCCTGTTTGAGCCTCAATCCATTACATTCTAGGAGGTGAACATCTTTCCAATGTTGCTGTATCATTCTTTTAGCCATTAAAATGTTGCAAGGAGTTAATTTGAGTTCGCCATTAACTAGGAAGCAAGTAGATAATATTTTCTGTGCTTCAGTAAATATTAAAGAAGGTATTGATATTAACTGCCTACATATGATGGTCTCCTTCCAAAAACTTTTGCTTAAAAAAAGTGTTTGCAATGGTACTCCTCCAGGAATTAGCCAACTTAGACAAATCCTGATAAGAGAAGAGGCATAGTGGTATCCAATAGAAATGAAACAAATCATTTTCTTTTTTGCTGAATAAGGCACCACCCATGTTCCAGAGAAAAGATACTGCAGAATGGTGATGTTTAGGGTAGTTTTATGCAATGCTTTCTAAGGCCAGCATCAGGTGTGCATGCCCAGTTTCACCTGGGCAATGCCTTTTGTCCCATTTTGCCCCTTGTCCAGGCTCCTGCCCCTCTGTGTGGGGTAAGACCTTCCACCCAATTCCTTGCTCTCCACAGTAAGAAGGGTGGACTGCAAAGCTGTTCTACTTGCCTTACTGAAATAGAAAGGTAAGAAAGTATACAGACAAATATGTGCAAATAATTGTCATGGCATTGAATGTTTCATTCACTTCTTTCCTCTTTTTATTTTTTTGGTAAGGGAAAAGTTTTTCTTGGGCTCCACTTTCCATGAGATTGGTGAAGGAACAATTATTTTTTTCACAAGGTGAGCTCAGATGAGAAGTCCACAAATGCTTGTGGAGCCCCAGTTGTGCACCCAGCAAACTTCTTTGGTGGTGGCCACCCAAAAAGCAGCTGTGAAATGTCCCAGCCATGTAAGCAGAGGATACACATTTGGACCACAATGAAGTAAAGGACTTTTTTGAGATAGGAACCATAAGAACAGAGAAGTAGTGCTCTAACACAAAAGTTGTTTTGTACAATGGATACCAAAGGGAATATGATGTTTGGCTAATATGATAAAGGCCATGGCATTGAGAATATAATGGGATTTTTTGCTTGAACAGTTTTAACACTTTTAGTATAAACAGTGGGCAGGACATTTATGCTGTTCCCATAAGAATGTAGAATAGAAGAAACATTCTTTAACCAGGAACTTGGAAGTGGATTCTGCAATTGTTCTAACAGCCTTTTTTTAGGTAAATGGGTATTATTCATAATGGATAGTTTTAACCAAAACAGTAAATTAAAATTAATTCATCATTACATCATATAAAATAATCTCAATATTTCTCCTCTCCTCTCCTCTCCTCATTACAAGAGAGACCAAAAATAAAAATTCAGAAACCATAGACCTGGCTATGGTGTCTGATCAGTTCATAAAATGTCTGACAGCTTTGCTCAAAGCATGTTTAATGTCTTTATTTTTCAGGCTGTACAAAAAAGGATTCACCAGAGGAGTTAAAACAGTATAGATGACAGAGAAGGATTTGTTAAGCTCCCTAAGTGCATTGTTTTTTGGTAACACATATACAATGACTATAGTCCCATAAAAAAGTGTAACCAGAATAAGATGTGAGGAGCAGGTGGAAAATGCTTTTTTCCTGCCTATAGTGTATGGGATCCTCAGAATGTTTCTTATAATGTAGCCATAGGACATAAGAGTTAAAAGAAAGGGAAGCAAGCCAAACACAACTGATAGAACAAATATCAGTAGCTGTGTTTTCAGGGTATTGCTGCAGGACAGTTGAAGTAATGGTGCAAAATCACAGAAGAAGTGGTCAATTACATTAGGTCCACAGAATACTAAATGTGTTACTGAGCAGGTGGTCACAAAGTTAACAAGGAACCCAACAATCCAGGAACCACTTGCTAGCTGCAGACAAGATCTGGTATCCATAATGGTGACATAATGCAATGGTTTGCATATTGCTAGGTAACGGTCATAAGACATGGCAGCTAGGAGGTAACATTCTGCTGTTGCCAAGGCACCAAAGAAATATAGTTGTGTAAAACATAAATTTGTCAATATGGACTGGTTCCCAGTTAGGAAATTGTCTAACATTCTGGGCAAAATGGTTGAGCTATAGCATAATTCTAAGCAGGACAAATTTGCAAGGAGGAAGTACATTGGAGTGTGAAGATGATGATCAGTGGTGACTAAGACAATGATAAGCAAGTTTCCCACCATGGTCACAACGTAGATTGCTAGAAACACCAGGAAGAGGAGAATTTGGAACTCATGGATATTCCCAAATGCAAGGAGAATGAATTCTTTTACTACTGTTTGGTTATTCCACTCTTTGTTATCCATGGGGCACGCTTCAGGGTATTTCAAGGATCTAGAAAAAGGCAATGCAGAATAAAACATTATAGTATACAATTCTTTTTAAAAATCCAAAGGAGGAATACCCAGTTCAGAAGCTAGAGATGTTAAACCTGGGATTCAGGCTCTGACCCTCCCCTCTCCTCTCCTTCACAGACGGTGTAATAAGAACCATGCTGTTTTCCGAGATCAGGAATGTGTCCTCACAGGTGAAGAAGATGGGGCATTTGGAAGTGGGAGGAGAGGAAATTGGAGAGGCCAGAATACAGGCTATTCTGAGGCCTTTCTAGCTTCATTCTCTCCCACCAGTATGTTCCAGCTAGACAGGCAAAAAATTCTATCTAGTGAAAATGCATTCTAGAAATATTCCAGAACGTATACTTGCTGTTTTTGTTCTGTACCTTGTCATATGCTTTCTTTCATTAATGGAAATAGAAAATCATATGGATTACTTTCTCATTGTATTTGAATACTATACAAATTCCTTTTGCAGCTCCTCACTTGTCTTCCAAGAAACAGCAACACAGTATTGTGTTCCAAGAGAATATATATGCTCTATCTCTGCAGGGATACCACTGCTCTGCAGGGATGCCACTGCTCCAAGTGCTACATGGCCCCATAGTTTGTTTATTTATTTATTTAAAACATTTTTATGCAACTCCCAGTGCAACAAAGCCTCAGGGCGGCTCACAACAAAAACAAAATATACAAATATAACAATTATACAACAAAAATATTAAAACCCGGTGCATCTTGGCTTAAAAGATTTAAAATCCTATAAATACCAATAAATTAACAATTAAAATAAGTTTTAAATAAAAAGGTCTTAGCCTGGTGCGGAAAAACAAATGACGGCACCAGGCGGACCTCTCTGGGGAGCGCATTCCATAGATGCGCTTGACTTCAGTCCCATGTCATGCCGATGACTGCTTCCAGATGTGACTTTTGCTGTGCTAGTATTATTATTACATTGCCTTATTCAGCACCTTTTCTTCTTGTGAGTAACCCAGATTATTCACATAGCTCCATCTTGTCCTTAAAGCAACAAACCTGTGAGATAACTTGGGATGACAGTCTGTGATTAGCTCAAAGTCACCCAGGGAGTTTCATTGCTGAGTGTCATTTATTTGTATCTATTTGATTTTTATTCTGCTTTTTTCTTACAAACTCCAAGTGGCTTACATGATTCTAAAGCAGGACTAGGGTTCCTCCCTTCACACATTCAAAGCCACAGTCATATCTTACACAATGTTCTTTATTGACCAAAGTGTATTGATTTCCTGTACACCTATTGTTGAACTCAATCTAGTATTTACTTGTATAACTCTCATGAGTATGGTTGCACCCCATCCTTTTGGGAGGGGCCTTTGGAAAAAGAGCATGTCTCTTCTCTGTATAGCTGTCAAACTGAGCCACCCTCCTCTGGAAATACCCTGAATCTAAAAATGTACTCATTACAATGCATATACAAATAAATATTGTCCAACTACTAGCTATAATTCAGAACTTTCATATCTGTGATCGCTTGTATTACATCAGCACTTCATTTCTTATAGGAAAGGACACCATTCCAGTTTGATTATTCACACTAGCTTGGTAGCATTCAAAAGGATCAGATCAGATTACTAGCAGTATCATAGTCTAAGATTTCATACAGCTACCATAAACACACAAACACACACAAAATATTCCCAGAACACTGTAACAGTATTCAGGCATTTGGCAGATAGGTACAATGAAGACATGAAGAGTGGATTGCACTAACTCCTGCTCCTCTTCACATTCTTCCATTACCCTGTCTCTAATGAGCATACAATATACTGTTTTGCTGTGAAATCAGAAGATTGCTTGCTTCCCTTTGACATGTTGTTTTAAAACAAATGGAGGTGAAACCCAATTGTAGTTCATATGATACCCACCACAAAGCACTCCTGCTCCACCTAGAGCTTTTGTGGATCTCAAATCATTTGCACTAACATGGTGACACGAACACAGAATTTCAGGTGAACCTTCCCCTTCTTTTCCACTGCATTAATCATATAAACCTAGTTCATATTTCAAAAACATTGCTATGACAATACCTTCATAAATCCTGATTAACACTTCCTTCTGCCTGAAATTTTCTAACTACTGTAGAATTATAAAAATGAATTGCACACCTCAGACTAAATTATCTTTATAAATGAGTTAATGCTGCCATGAAAAGCAGTTTATAACATAGTATGATGACATGCACAACATTTTCTGCACTTTGTACTCAACACAAGGGAATTAATTAGGGCATTGTTGTTTTTAACTAAATGTCTGTCTCCCTCCCTCCCTCCCTCCCTCCCTTAATCACAAAATCCAGAAATCCCCAAAATAACATTCAGAATTCCTAATGTAAATCTCAACATGGTTTCATTGCATTTATTGTAATTTATAATTTATATTAAATAGTCAATAGAAATCATATATGTACAATTATTTATCTACACTTTAATTGTGTGGCACAGGAAATTATCTCCTGTAATTTAATAAGGATTTTGTTATTGTTTTTTCTAATAATTAGTGCCTTTACTTTCTCCATGCCTGAGAGTAAAACCATCCTGAGTGGCAAGGGCAGCATAACTTCACAGTTAGCAAGCCACTAATTTAGAAAAAATATTATGATAGTCCATGTTTTCAGCATATATCTCATTGTTCTTGGCATTTCAGACTTGGTGAAATTCCATTTCCAGCTGGTAAAGCATGATATACTACCAAGACCAGTATCACCATCACTATCAGTGCCCCAGTAGTCAAGGAAGACCCACAACCAACTCATGAAACCATTGCCTCTCCCTTATCTTTGGGTGAAAGAAGGACTGGGGTCCTTTGGTAGCAAAAGAACCATCATCCAGAACAGAACAGAATGCCAAGTACAAAAGTAGCCAATGACTACTTGATGACACATTGTTCACGTGTAGTCATCTACACATGCAATTATAGATCTTGGGTCCAGAGATAAGATGTGACATGGGGAAACTGATACTTACACTTGTACCATGGGGGAATTAGTAAAGATGAGGAAAGATCTGCACAGATGAGTACATAACCTGAAACAAATTCTAGAGTATATGGGAGAAAAGGAGCTTTTCTGTTAGCTTAAATGCATTAAGATGAGTTCATCTTTCATTAATGGAGCAGTTTTCCCTCCAGAGTTTTCAACTGGGTTAACTTTTAAATAGTCAAAGTTGGATGTTGGATAAGAGATCTTTGCATGTCAAGATTCCCCATTGTTTGCATACCAATATAGCTTACACCCAGCAATTTAATTGAGCTAGAGAGTGCTGACTATTAGGTAACATATAAATTAAATTTGGCAATGTATAAAATATCAACACAATGTAAGTTACAACTTTCTTCTCCTTGCTAGTACCAACCTTCTGAGACAGTCTGGATTTTTATAAATTAGATGTGTGAGGCATACTTTGAGAACTGCATAAGGATTGGATCCCTTAGTATCAAATGAAACACATAATATTTAAGCCACAATCCTGTACAAACTTACCTGTGAGAAACTCTATGAAACTTACTACTGAGTGGGTAAAATTAGGATTTCACACTAAATTATAAAAGGTTTGCAGACCTCATTTTTGAAAATGAAGACAGTTATGACAGTATCATGGGTGATGTTCCAATCAAAGTGCAAAATCATTGCTTTCTCTCTCTTGTTCTCTCTCCTTCTAGATTATGACGTGTAATATGTATTTGTCCTGTGCGATGGTGGTTTAGAAGAAATCCACCACATGTAGTTTCTGAGGAGCTTCTTAGCCTTATAAGAAGGCTTAGTCTTATAAGAAGCCCAACCTTGACTAGTACTTGATCTCTAAGGAGTCAAACAGAGCATTTTCCACCTTGAGATGTAAGAAGAAATCTTTTGTTTGCTTGTTTGTTTCCTTTTAGTCAGGAAAATCTGAAATGGATGCTGATGGATGCTGAAATCATCCATTTTGTATGTAATGTATTATCTGAAAGTATCACTCAGATAAGTGGATTCTAAAGTGCAGATACCCAAAGTGTTTTTTTTTTTAAATCCATCACAGGGAAGGCAGAATGACATTTGACAAACATAGACATGGGAGTAGAGGAATATTTGCAGTTGCTGTATACTGTGTTGGACCATTGGTTGATCTAGCCCAACCTTGACTAGTACTTGATCTCTAAGGAGTCAAACAGAGCATTTTCCACCTTGAGATGCCAGCATTAAACCAGGGATCTTCTGCATCTACATCATGTGCTATTCTACTGAGCCATGGAATTTCCCAAAGTCCTTTGGTGTGCCGAATTAATTTAACCATTCCTTGAGTCTCAAATCTATTATTTAATAAGATTTTTAAAAAATCCATGAGAAACAAAGTGAATACAGAGAAGACTGGTGAGTCTTCTGATCAACCAGAAAAACGCAGAACAGCTTTGCCCAAAGCTTGCTTAATGTCTTTATTTTTCAGACTGTAAACAAAAGGATTTACCAAAGGAGTCAAGACAGTGTAAATGATAGAAACAGCCTTGTTAAGATCCCTAAGCATCCTGCTTTTTGGTAGACCATATACAAAGATGATAGTCCCATAAAAGAGTGTAACCACAATGAGATGTGATGAGCAGGTGGAAAAAGCTTTCTTTCTTCCTGTGGTGGACGGGATTCTGAGAATGGTTGCTATGATGAATCCATAAGACACAAGGGTTAAAAGAAATGGTGGCAGCCCACACACAGATGACACAATAAATATCACTAGTTGTATGCTGCTGACACTATCATTGCAAGCAAGTTGAAGTAGTGGTGTAAAATCACAGAAGAAATGGTCAACTATGTTAGTTGCACAGAAAACTAGCTGTGTCATAAAATACATGGTGAGAGAGTCAATCATGAATCCAATGATCCATGAACTAATCACAAGCTGCAGACAAGATCTGATATCCATCAAGGTCACATAATGCAGTGGCTTGCATATTGCCAGGTATCGATCATAAGACATGGCAGCAAGGAGATAGAATTCTGCAGTAGCCAAGCCCCCAAAGAAATATAGTTGTGCAAAACATGACCTCAGCAAGATAGATTGGTTTGCAGTAAGGAAACTGTCCAACATCCTGGGCAAAATGGTTGAGATATAGCACATGTCTAAGAAAGACAAATTTACCAGAAAGAAATACATGGGAGTGTGAAGGTGCTGATCAATGGTAACTAAGACAACAATCAAAAGGTTCCCCACCATGGTCACAAGGTAGATCACGAAAAATACCAAGAAGAGGAGGCTCTGGAATTCATGGGTAGTCCCAAATCCAAGGAGGATAAATTCTTTGACAACTGTTTGATTCATACCTTCTGCTTTATCCGTATGATGTTATTGTGAATAGCTCAAGAAACTGTAAAGGGCAATGGGTGGAGAAAAAGAATTAAATATTCAAATAAGACAATGAACTATATTGCTGTGCATAGGTTTGTCTATGCCTCATGTGTAGCAAGATTTGTCCCCTTCTCAATCCTATTCATTCAAAGAAATGCTTATCTTGCTACTAAAAACATACAGAACCTACAACTCCTAGCATGATCCAGTCACCTGGCTGAAGCATGCTAGTTGTAGGCCTTTTTATGAGTTTAAGCTTGCATCAGATTGCTCCCTACTGTAATATTGGTTTAGCTTTTGTAAAGATGGCCCCTTTTTAGATGAGGAAAGCCTTCTGTTGACTCTCCTGATTTTATATATTACAACTGAGAAACAAATTAGGTTGGGAGCTTTCATTTGGCTGCATTATATTTCTCAACTACAGGAAAAGGCATGTGAAGAAACAGGAACTGCTGTTGCTATTGTGATGTCAATGATGACAACTACTACCACTGTTGCTACATATTAGCATGAAATCATTTCTTACTTTGCTCTGTGTCTGAAAAGGACCACTTTAAAATAAAGTAATTGGGATACCGTTTCTAGACAAATGGTGGATGTGCTGCTAGAACATGCCAAAGATGGATGCAGTGCATCATTCAGCAGAATCCAGTAAGATGTATCTGGCCAGCTGTCACTGAAATATTGATTGATTGCTTTCCTTTCTTCATCTTATCAGATTTCATGACAGTGTATAGTCTATTAAAATATGCAAAGAGGGGCAACCACAAAGAGAAACATGGTCATCAACAACAGAAACAAACTATTTATCTAGTCCACCCGAGGCCCACTGAAGGCTTTGCAGGACTGAGTGTAGCTACAGCATCTCTGACAAATGACTGTTTATCATAGGGCTTGGCTTCCATATCCTTCACCATCCTTGGTTGTTTTTTTTCAGAAATGATCCAACTTGTGAATGGCCTTCTTAAAACTGAATGCTCAGAACTGGAAACAACACTTCAAATGTGACTCATATTCAGATTGTGAGTCACTAAGATGCAGAGGTCCTTTTCAAATTTACTGCTGCCAATCTAGGTCTTCCCCATTATATATGTGTGTCTGATTTTTTTGTTCCCAAATGCCAGATTTTATTTTTATCTCTGTTAGCCCAGTGTTCCATCCTCTCTAGAGCTTTTTTAATCTTGATCTTATTTCCTATGGTTTTGGCTATTCCTCCTAGGTTTGCATCATCTGCAGATTTAATAAACTCTGTATAACCTCATCCAAGTCAAGTATTAGATCATTGAATAGCAAAGTGTCATGAGGAGGATTCCTCCCTGTACACATTCAAAGCCACAAACCTTTCTTGCCAAATGTTATTTATTAACCAAAGCATTTTCCAGAAACTTAAACACTCAGGATGAATCTCTGAGCAGGCACAGAGTGGTTCATTGAACTCGATCTATTATTCCTCTCCAAGAACTTCCCTTATGAGCATGGCTGGGTCCTATCTCCTTGAGAGGGTCTGTCTGAAAATGAGCATGCCTCTTTTTTGTATGGTGGGCCTCAAATTGGGCCATCCTGTTCTGCCAACATCATCATGGTTGAGAACCATGCCCTTTTTGTCTGTCTTTGAGATGCTCCCTTGTTCCAAGTCCTCCACCCCCAACTGCACACCTGGGCAGTCTGGGCTTGGGATAATCATTTTTGTTTCTCTCAATGTCTGGAACCAGCCCACATACCTTCTCTTTATCCTTCTCCTCTGATGTCCATCCAGCCGCTCTTGAAAATGTGTGCCAAGAGCAGCTATGTTTCTCACTCCCAACATGCAGGGTCTAGGGCAGAGCCATACAGCACTCTACTGAAGACCTTCCTGCAGGAGGGCATTAGTCAGCACCCCCTGATTACAATTCCTCAATCAGCTGTGGAAACATCTAATGGTAGTATTGCCCAATCCCCACTTTGACATTGAGCCAACAGAGTTATCATGGGAAGCCACTACAACTGCTTTGCTGAAGTTATACCATGCTCACAGTTTCCCCATTTCTGAAGCGGTCTTGATCTACCATTTCCAACCTCCTGAAGACAGGCAGAACAATGGCTGAAGCTCTGGCTTAACTTGCTGCAAGTTTGGGAGGTGCCAATTAGATTTTCTATCATTTAAATAAAAATGACTCAATGGAACAAATTTCTCACCTACTAATGAAATCTTGAATCTTTTAGTGACTGTGAAATTGGATCTGAATGTAAAAAGAACAAGTGTAATGTGAGCACCCTGCTACTTGTCAATTAATTTGTTGGATCTGATTTTGAAGCACAGAAGTGACAAACATACCTTTATGACCATGAACCTTTTGTAGAACTTTTTTTGCCCAGAATTCAGAGAAAACACCCAACAATCTAAATATCCCACTGTAGGAAAGAGCAAATGCTGTATTCCCCTGTAGTTTATATAAACTCTATAGCCATGAGCACAAAGTGTAAGCATGTTCATCACAACAGAATTCATTAGGGCCTTATTATAATAATTGGAGAAGTGTTAATCTCATCCAAGGACAATATTCCCAATATAATTTCCAACAACTTAATGTATTACCTTTACTGCTATTTATGCTGAAGTGGGACATAACAGGAAGTGGGGACATACTATGTAGATTGTTATTGTTGTTTGTTGTTGTCTGTTTTATTGTGAAGATGTTGGTTGTGATAAGTTGAAAGCATGCGAGGCATCACAATGAGAGTTAGGAGACATGTCCCACCCATTCCCTTTATCCAACTTAGCATAAGGCTTTCCAGCTCCAGAGATGGTAGAGCTGGCAATACAGTACTGATTGCTGACACTGATGTGCACAGGCGATTGCTATCTGATGCATGAGTTCTAACTCCAGAAATTTGGGGACCTGTGGACATGATGCCTTATTGTGCTCCTCTTTCCTGGAAGAGGAAGAACATGAAAATTGACAATTCTCTTACTATCTGATCTGTTGGTCTTGGGGACCTGAGCATGTCTAATCTGGCCATGCTCTAGAACTGACCTTGCATAAGAGAAGACCTCCATGAGCTATGACAAAGGGGGGGGGGGATCCTATGGCCTCTTAACACTTTCTTTGAGAGAAGAAAATATCAGAGCCTACTAAGCCTATATTTGTTGTGAAGATGAAATGGAAAGAGCAGGAAGATTATGTAAGCCATCTTGCGTTACTTGTAGTGGATTAGAATATAGAGGTAGGAGATATACATACATACATACATATCCTATCTTGATAGATGGGTAGATAGAGAGAGAGAGGGAGAGAGGGAGAGGGAGAGGGAGAATTTTTTTCTATGTATTTAGAATAAATAAATAGATATAGAATATAGAATAAATATATAAATACATTATATATTCTATATAGTATAAATTAATATTTCAGTACTTGGTTTTCCTTCCTTGGAATTTAGAAATGAATGAGTCATTTTAATCTGAATAATTTCATCTTAGAAGTCAACTTTTTTAATAGATTCTTTTTGTTTATGCATGTCAGGCTTTGTGATAGTAGTCTAGAACTTGGCTGGGGGCGGGGTAAAGAATAAGCACTCTAGCAATGCTACACAAGCTACTAGAATGTATATATTATTGAGACTTAAGTATACGGGAATACATCATAAACATGCCAAACTACAAGTAGGAATGAAATGACCAAACTGGCTTTGGTAAAACAAGAAAAAACAAAGCCACTGTAAACATTCTGAGATGAAAATATGCAGCAAACTGTCCTTTTTTGAGTGAATAGGGGAGCTTGTTTGCCTTCTAAAGTGATGCATTTTACAATCATTCCAATCTTGTAAAGGTGATCAGTTTGCACAGACATTTCCTTAAAGTCATATTTACTTCTTTATTTCTTAGGGTGTAAATGAGGGGATTAAACAGGGGAGTCAGAACAGTGTAGAAAAGGGAGAAGATTTTGTTCCAATTCTTTGAAGAGTCACTGCGAGGAACCAAATAGACAGCAAGGAGACTGGCATAAAATACAGTAACAACTATTAGGTGAGAGGAACAAGTGGAAAATGCTTTTTGTTTCCCCATAGTAGTTGGGATCTTCAGGATGGTGATGATGATACAGACAGAGGAAGTTAAGGTTAAAACAATCAGGAATATAGATATAATACAACACACCACTAGAAGTGCTATCTCTACAAGGTTTGTGTCACTGCAAGAGAGACCTACTAAGGGTGAAAAATCATAAAAGAAATTCCATTGGATTTGCAAAAGGTTAAATTGAATGTTAATATAATGACCACAGTACTTCCAAGCAGCCCACATGCCCAGGAACACATAACCAGCTGAATGGAAATTCTTGCATTCATGAGAACAGGGTAATGCAGTGGTTTGTATATTGCTATGTAGTGATCATAAGACATCACAGCTAATAGATAGCACTCTGTGGCTGCCAATGTGCCAAAGCTATACATGCATCCTACAATCAAAATGGCTTGGTCTCTGGTCAGAAAACTGGCCAACATCCGGGGCATAATGGTTGAGGTATAACAGATTTCCAGGAATGACAGGTTTCCTAGGAAGAAGTACATGGGTGTTTGGAGGTGCGGAACAGCTGCAAGCAGCACAATAATTAGATGGTTTCCAGTCATTGTCACGATGTAGATGAATAGGAACATTATGAAGAGGAGAGTCTGAATTTGTGGGAGATCACCAAATTCCAGGAGGATGAAGAATGTGACAACTGTTTGGTTTTTGCATTGTGTGTTCAGCATGGATTGCACCTGGGGGAGAAACACAAGTGATATGAAAATGTTCCTTCTCTTGAATAGAGAGATTTGACCAAGGATTCATTGGGGTAAATTAAATAGCATAATAATCCGTTATGGATTGATTGCACCTTGAGAAGTTGTGGCTTATGTTTGCTCTCCAACTTTTTGTACATGCAGCTCCCAGCTGGTAGTCATACCATCTGTGCCTGCATGGCCAGCGCAATCTGAAAGAATGAACATATTTTTAACAGCAATGGGATGATGTACAGGTGGGACAGAAATTGACAGATTCATCCATTCATAATAGGAGGAAATGCTAGAAATCCTAGGAAGGGGACTTCTCTGATAGTAATCATTAAACCCACTGACAATTAATATTCAGTAATAGATTTAACACCATGCTTTGATTGGATGTATATACATTGCTGGCTTAAATAATTTCTAGCCCAAGGCATGTCAATACAACTCAGAAGTGAATGAAACAAAAATCAAACCTTCATATTTTGAAGTACAATACCATTAAATAAGGCCAGCAAGAAAAGCATGTCAGTTAAAATGTTGGGAGTGGGATTAGTCTGTGGCAATCGAAATTTGTGGGTTTTGTGGTTCTTCAAAATGTCCCCTGCTCTTCTGGCCTAGGCTGAGGGTGATATTGCTGAGGGTGGATAACTCTAAGTTGGGTGCTGTTTAGCAAATCAATGTGTTTGGGCAGCAGAATGTTGGAAGGAGGTAGTCCTCAGAGTTTGGTGAGTGCCCAGAAACATGCAGCTCATGGGTAGTGGGACCTGGGCTGGATAACCTCAAGGCCATGAGACCTGGTGGATTGTTAAGAATCATCTGTTCAGCTAACCTGCTCCAGAGTTTTGCAGCAGTGAAAAAGGGCAACACAAACGTAAAAAGGGGAGGGGGGAGTTTCAGTATAGCTTACCTTGCTCTCTTTTGAAAGCTAAGAGTCTTAAGCTAAAAAATCCTGCAGATTGAAGTAAAATTCACAGAAATATCTAGGCAGAAATCTTTTTCTTGCTCTTACAGAATGACTTTATACTCCCTCCCCAAGTTTTGCATATTCCTGAAGACAGTTTGCGCAATCTGAATCTAGTGATTTTCTTTTATGAGGATGCAGTGCAGGATCCAACCCACTGAGAATAATGTCCTAATAATAGAGAAAAACATTCTATCTTGCTCAATAATATCAATTTTGATAAGTACAGGTTTCAAGTCATCACATGTATGTTTTTCTGTCAGGCAATCTTGCCAATTTGCAAGACTCAGTATTAATTAGGAACACAGAAGATGTTTTTTGTCATGCCAGCCCTGAGTGGCAAAGTCAATGCATTTAAGTTCCCCATTTTGGACATGGAACAAAATCATGAAATAGAAAGCTATAGATCTCTTCCTTTTGTCAATTTACCCCCCCCCCCCCTATATAAGTTAAAATAATGAAAAAATTGGCGTATGTTAAACTTAAGACAGGCCATTCCCTACTTCCATGTTAACTGGATATGTTCAGGGTAAACCTCACATCACCCTGAACCTTTATTTATAAAGCATGTGCTAGATCAGTATTATTATCATAAAGAAGAATAAGACACTGCGAAGGACTTTTGTTGCTTGGTCCAAAAACCCATTCCTTTTTAGGTTTCTGTTAATAAAGCAAGTATATCCTTTCTAATGTCCTTTCTTCACATTTCATTTCAATATGCTCTTAATTGTATAATCTGAGGATGCCAGAAGAAATTTATCTTCTGCATATTGTATAAAATATAACATATATAAGATGATAAGATAAAAGATTAAAATTGGCATTATTCATTTTTATGTGCAACAAAATATTCATAAAGAAAAGAAAATCCATTAATTTTTTTTCTTCTTATGTAATCATAAATGGAGAGAGAACACTGGATTGGATCCATGCTTAATCATATAAAGAGGAGACCCATTCTATAGTCCTAAATTCCAGTAATTTCAATTGGCATCCTTTTTATATTATTGTTATACTGATATTTTAATCTTTTAATTTTAATAGATTTTAACATGTTGTTACTTATACTTATGTTTAATATGTTGTTTTAATATGTGGTTGTAAACTGCCTAGGAAACCTTTGACAGTTATAGGCGTCATTTAAATATGCATGTAAATAAATAAAATGTGAGAAATAATGCATGGCCTTTTTCAGATTATTTGCTTTCTGTTTTCACCTTAAAATCTACGCATAATTTGAAAAAAATACACTACCAGTGTGTCTGAGATGTCAAAAACTTGAATGCTGGTTGTTAGCTTCCCACAAGATTCCTGACATTTTTTAAAGTAGATTTTCAATAAAAAGATTGCAATGTTTTCAAGTGCTTGTCCCTTTGCAAACATTATTTAACTTCTTTCATGACTAGGGAGGCAAATCCCTAAGGATATGACACTTGATGCATGTAGACTGTTCTATATTTGAATAAATTGTCCGACTTCTATAACACCAGTTGATGTAACACCAGTCCTTTGGTCTCAGTGGAAAAGAAGGAAGACATTTCCCTTGGTTCGCAAGGTGAATTAGAGGATCTAACAATTCCTAGATATAATTATTCTCACTGAGATATCTTTTTATTCCATACTTCAGATCTGTATGATAATAAGACCTCCATGTTTATGTTCAGTCCTCTTCTTAGTAATTCTTGAGCACACATGCTGAGATTTTATAATTTCAGTGAACTATCCATTATAGCACCAAGATCTGTCTGTCTGTCTGTCTGTCTGTCTGTCTGTCTGTCTGTCTGTCTCTATCCATCTATGCATCTATTCCTTGTATGCCATTGCAGGTTCAGAATCTTTCCTATCCCCAAACTGAATTTGTACTTAGGTTCAGCACAAACATTTCTCAACTTCTTCAGCAGTAGTACACTTTCTGCATTGTTAAACTTTCTCTGTTCATTCTCTGAAACTACCAAGTGAGTCTGTTTTAGGGCAAAGAGACAGGCACAAACTAGAACAATGAGAAGGTGCTGTTGCTTCTGTATTTGTTCATTTGTTTTTAACCCTTCAAAAGTTGACATTGATGTTTTGAGATCATCGCATTTATCATCTGTATCTCTAGAACTTGTAACTATATTCATGCAGAAATCACATTAAATAGGGATCTCCCTTCCTCCTTCACTTCCTTACCTCACTTCCTTCCCTCTTGTAGAAAAATTACCTTTACTCCATGAATATGGCAATGATTATTTGGGTACAACAAGAGTAAAACAAGCAAACAAACAAAACAAAAAAACCCAGCCAAAAACATCAGAAATGCTGACCCTACTACATAACCATTCCATTGCCATGAGGTCAGAGGACAACGATGAATGATGAATAGGGTGAATGGTATTCCAGAGCTGTGGTGGCATGATGGTTAAGAATGCTGGACTAGAACTCTGAAGATATAAATGGACCATTTTAGTATGAAAGAAGTAGATTCATTTTGAACATTTGACATGATAATGAAATTCAATCTTCATTTCTTACAAAAAAGCATACATTGCAAATTGCATCTAGCTATACAGGAAAATTTTCCTTTAATGTTGGGCACAGATTCACTGAAATCTTAACCTGGGAAACGTTATCTATTAGACAGCATCCTGTGTGTGTGTGTCACATTTTGAATGTTGTTTTGAGAAAGTAAAAAATACTGTTCCTATATAGCTTCTGAATTTGAACAAATACAAACAAAACATGTCTTCTCAAGGCATCCTTCACCTCTTTATTTTTCAGACTGTATATGATGGGGTTGACCATGGGGGTCAGGATGGTATAGAAAATGGAGAAGACTTTGCGAAGGCCATTCAGACTATTGTTACCTGGTATTACATATACGCTAATCAGTGTACCATAAAAAAAGTAACTACCAAGAGATGGCAGGAACAAGTGGAAAATGCCTTTTGCTTCACTGTGGTGGACGGAATTTTCATTACAGCTACAATGATGAAAATGTATGATGTTAAGGTCAATGTAAATGGAGGAAATGTGATTACAGAGGATGCGACACATAGAAACAGTTTTAATATATAGGTGCCACTGCAAGAGAGTTCTATGATTGGAAAAGTGTCACAAAAGTAATGGTCAATTTCTTTGTGAACACAGTATTGTAACATGGAGATGGCAATCACTGCCAGACTATTTGCCAGGACACCACCAAAGCAAGAGATGGCTATCAGTTGGAAACACAGCCTGCCATTAATCTTGGTCACATAATGTAGGGGCTTGAAGATAGTTAATACCGGTCATAGGACATTACAGATAAGAGGTAGCATTCTGCAACTCCTGTTGAACCAAAGATAACATTTTGCAGGAAGCATGCATTGACAGAAATGGTCTTCTTTCCACTTAGAAAACTGGATAACATTCTTGGCAAGATGTTTGAGCTGCTGCAGGTCTCCAAGCATGCAAGGCTTCCAAGAAAAAAATACATAGGTGTGTGAAGCTGCTGATCAGTGAAGATTAGCAGAATAATGAGGATGTTCCCAGCCATTGTCACAATGTAGATGAGGAGAAACAGCAGGAAAAGAGGAATCTCCAACAACTGATGCTCTCCAAACCCCAGCAAAATGAACTCAGTTATGTTGGTCTGATTTTTTAATCCTATCTTTTCAAATAACTGCAAAACAACAACAAAGGTATGGAAAATTGTAATGGTTTGTTCAACTTTGTTCCATAAACAGAGGTCTGGAACAGAAGAATTAAACAGAGTTGTACATTGGTGACTCATTAATCCATTTTGCATTCTCATATTTTCAGAGTGTCCTTGCATATCCTTGCTTTTATAAATTGAAGACATAAATCTGATATTTTGTGTGTATCTATATACTGGTTATTTTGACCACATATAAGCACTTCCAAATGAAGACCCTAGCTCTGTCTTTTACTCTGATAATGGATTCTATTTGGACATAGTATTACTTCAAGTAGATTCTTTTATTTGTCTTATGAAGTTAAGACAAATAACTTATGAAGTTAAGACAAACCACTCCAGAATTTGTTTGGATGTAGATCAGTATAAAAATAATCAGCATTCAGCAATAATTCTAAAATATGAATACATTTTATCTTACCCAATGGATCTACTCAGAAATAAGTAGTATGTACATATAATGAAATCTACTTTTTAGAAAAGGGACTTCTCTTTGAGGTTCTCCTCAAACATAGCCCTGGAACACAACACTTTTTCTCATGATGCCTGATTACCCGACTGCATTATATATCTGAATGATGTAATGTAATAATAGACCTATGAAGGTGGAGCCAACTTCATGTGTTTTCTCATGAAATGAGTGCTGTGTCCATTGGAAAAACCTACATCAGCAGATGCACCCACATTTTGTGCTGTTCATAGACAGGGAAGAACTGAATGAATCATTTATGCCAATACTGATTTTCTTTCACCCTACTGAATACTCACTGCAGGTGATGAGCCCTACTGACTCTGTTGTGCAAGCAAAATGTGTTGTTCATGCAAGGGAGATTGAGCGCTTCCTAAGAGAAGCCCCCAAATGAGTGAAGATGCTTGTTTTTGAAGAGACTAGGCAGCAGAACTCTCTTACGTATGCAAGGTCCACTGACTGGTGTCGTAAAAACAAGCAATGGACATTGCAAATTGGAGGGGGACATGGGTCAGCAAAATTACTGGATCATAAAAGAATCAGCAGAGGTGTAATCAACCCTTGCCCATAGTCCCTAACATTATGATACTGTATCATGGGGAATATATGAGGAAAGCAACTATTGAATTTACCCGTGGATCAGAAATCAAATAATGTAGTAGTTGATGTCACAATACAAGTGTGCTCCCTCTAAAGATGTTTGGGAATAAAAACACAATCATATTTCATTGAGAGGAAATTATGTTTCCTTCAGAGTTCTTTTATGTCAAGTAGAGCAAATCTTATAAAAAAATAAAGTACTGATTTTGTTAAAGTTAAGGACATGTGAAGAAAATTAAGCCAAAAAGTTTATTTTTTATTAAATGCTTCTTAAGAAAGAAGAAGGAAAGAAGGAAGCTGATCAGAACATGGCGTTTTCTCATCCATCTTCCGTATTATCTTTGGATCCCCTGCTCCAAGATGGTGAAGGGAATCAAAATGAAATTGAAATTTTATTTTGCTTGGGGAATGGGGCAAAGAGAGTATGTGGCGAGGAAGAAGCCCAGGCAATGAAAAGAGGTCACCAAAAAATCTAAGGCTAAATAAATAAACAGAAGAATCTAAGTTGCACAAGATATAGAAGGGTAAATTTTGGGACCGGTCCCCCCACCCCCTTTAAGGAATGGCTTGACCGATCCTTTGATTCAACAAGTCTTTTGCTTGACTGATTTGAAACTTTTCTAGTTCTTTGCTCTTAGAATTTCAGTATTGGTCAGCATTTCTTCAGAGCTTGACATACCTAATTACTGTTCCCACTAGTAGCACACTGAGTCCATCATGCATGCACACATATAATTCTAGGCCACATTATGTGTAATATGTAATCATGACAATGAGTAATAACCACATACCTTTAATGGGGAAGTCATTCTTCTTTTCTCCAAAATGGAAATGATTGCTGCAGCAAAGAGGATGCAATCTCACCAATTCTTCAATGGTGAAAATTCAGTATTTTCACCAAGCTTCCATTTCTTCACAAGATCACAAGTTTACCACTGATATTATGCTATTACTTTTTCTTGCATGAAATGATTAACATCTCATACTGCTGCTGCTTCTATTTCTGCTATTTAATACCAAGCAGAAAAACACTTCTGATATAGAAGTCGGACAAGTGAAGAAGCTCATGACACCATGCTAATTACAATACCCTAAGTGGGCATCATGATTTATATCTACCACTTTCTTCACTAGATACAGCAAATACAATAAACTTATTGCATTTGAAAGTACCATTTTGTTATGAACTGTCTTTTATATATAAGAAGTTTAATTTCATTGGCATTGTGATAGGTAGAATTTTCCACTCAGTCCCTACACCATGCATATCATATGAAAAGGAGACATTTACATCATGCAAATGTAATAAACTTAACCTTAATCCTGACAACATGAAGATGCCTTGGGCAGATAGTTTCTGGGTGCAGGAGATTGATGCATTATCTATTCTGGATGGGATTGCACTGAAAAAAATGGAAGTAATCCTGGATCCATCTCTATCACTTGAGGCCCAGATTCCTTCTACCAGCTTTGGTTAGTACTCCAACTAGGTTTCTCCTGTAAAAAGGATTCAGGGAAGATGCTCTCTGTGGGGATGCCATGAAGACCAATCTAGAAGATGCAGCTAGCACAGAAGGCAGCAGCTTTCCTATTGTCTGGGGCTAGCTCCTTTCAGCACAGAACACTTTGGATGAAGAAATTGTACTGGCTGCCAGTTTCCTACTGGGACAAGTTTAACATTTAAGGCACATCATGCCCTTAAAACCTGGGTCGGAGATACCAGGAAGTTTGCCTTCTCTGCTATCTGCTTGCCTAATCACTGCATTTATCAAGTGAGTTGCTCCTTGTGATTCCCTATGGGCCTGAGATCTGTTTAGAGTCTAAACCTTCAATAATAGTAGAAGGTTTATTGTACTGGTTCCCTCTCTGGGGGAGGTTCTCTGGGCAGGGACAAACCAATGTTGCTTTGTTTCTAGCCTCTGCTAAAGACACTTGGACAGCTATTATGTTTTAATTGATATAGCTCCATCCATTTCCCTCTGGGTGACTTTAGGTCTGTCATTGACTCTCAACTTGATCTTCCTTGCAGGATTGCTATGAAGGACAAACTGGAGAGCAGGAGGAGGAATATATGAGTGGGATATAAATAAATAAATAAATAAATAAATAAATAAAATGAATGTATGCGTTGCTTTCAGAGAAGTCTCCATGATTATGCAATAGGACTGGTGTTATGTCAGCATACTTACTGGTCTCTGTCAAAAGCCTGGCTGCTTTGTCCTGGACCAACTGAAGAATATGGATCATCTTCAAGGGCAGCCCCATGTAGAGTGCATTACAATAACAATCCAAGCTTAGAACTTATCAAGTATAAGAATGAAACATAATATTTATTTCACAAATATAACATACAGAAATTTAATGCAGTATTAATGTTTTCACCCAATAAACTGACCCAGCAAATGTATTTTAACCTTCAACCAGCTGTCTTCAACACTAGTCTATTACCAATGCCATTAAATAGCACTGGCCTATTGCTATTACTGCTGCTATTGCTACTACCGTACTTGAAGTTAGATACAAGGGTCTACTTTCCATGAACAGTGCTCCAGTCATGAAAAATGCTTCTGTCCATTTTCATGAGATCTTCCCACACCACATGCACACATCACATCTCATCTGATTCAGGGCAGTCCAAATATGCCAGCCCCATTGCATGCATCCAAATCTGGATTTAACCCCTGAACCCCTGAACAAACATAAAATCTTGTCCCCACTAACTCCTCCAACTCATCTTCTCAGTTCAGCATTCACCCAGGAAACAATGTTCTTATTCAAACAAAACAGTACTGTTAATGAATAAGTTTATTTGTGAATATGAAATAGAATTCAAAATGTTAAAATTTTACATTATTTTACACAAATTTTGCATAAATACCTATCCAAAATATCTATGCACACATGAAAAGATCATTTATCTTCACAGATGAAAGCATATATTTCTACAGAAGTAACAGAGTAATTTGCATTTTTACCTGTTAAATTATGAAAACTACTCCATGAACACACGTAAGCAATGCATTTAGCTCTATTCTTTTCATTTCTGAATGATCTGATAAGAGGTAAGTCTTCTCAAGGATTTTTTCACCTCTGTATTTCTCAGACTATATATAATGGGGTTGACCATGGGGGTCAGGATGGTATAGAAGATAGAGAAGACTTTGTGAAGGCCATTCAGTTTATTGGTATTTGGTACCACATAAACACTCGTAAGTGTGCCATAAAAAATTGTAACCACCAAGAGATGAGAGGAACATGTGGAAAATGCTTTTTGCTTCCCTATATTGGAAGGGATTTTCATTATGGCTAGAATGGTCAAAGAGTATGATGTTATGGTCAGTATAGAAGGTGGAAAGGTGAATATAGAACATAAAATGTATAGGAAGAGTTTTAATGCATGTGCATCACCACAAAATAGCTCAATGATTGGAAAGGTGTCACAAAAGAAATGGTCAATATTGTTACCATCACAGAAAACTAAGTTGGAGATGATAATCAGTGTTGCGGTACTTGCCAGAAAGCCACTAATCCATGAACAAACTATCAGTTTAAGGCATAAATTGCCACTCATCATGGTGACATAATGCAATGGCTTACATATAGCCAAGTATCGATCATAAGACATTGCAGATAGTAGGTAGCATTCCACAGCTCCCAAAGTACCAAAGAAATAATGTTGCGCAAAACATGCATTGATTGAAATTGCATTACTGCCTGCAAGAAAACCAAATAGCATTCTTGGTAAGATATTGGAGCTGCAGCAAGCTTCTAAGAAGGAGAGGTTTCCAAGGAACAAATACATGGGGATGTGAAGGTGTCGATCAGTGAGAACCAGCAGCATGATGAGGATATTTCCAGACATTGTGACAATGTAGATGAGAAGGAATAACAGGAAAAGGGGAATCTGCAGCACTTTATGATCTCCAAATCCAAGCAGAATGAATTCAGTTACATAAGTTTCATTTTTCAGTTCTCTGTTTTCTAGTAACTGTACCTACAAAAATCAAATGTAGGGCTAATCAGTGTGTTTTGGATCCCAAAACACGTGGAAATAGAAGACATAAGGTGAGATATACAAAATCAGACACATCAATTCAGGTTTTTGCTTTTTGATGCACAGTATTAGTTATCTATGGAAACTCTGCTGGGAATCTTGAAGAGCACTATTTTTAATGAAATAAACATCTGGATACTCTACAGAATGAGAATGTTTTTCTTTCTTCTCAGTGGAATGCACATTTGGATGTGCTTGCAGAAGGGCAGTCTATTCCTTAGACAAGAGATTATGCTTTAACAGTTCTGGATACATATTTTCAGCTTTTCAGTGCAATCCTATTGATACCTACTAAGAAATAAGGCAGTGCTGAGTTCAAATGACATTGCTGTCAAGTGAGTACTGTACTGCAGTTTAAGGCAATGATGTATAGATGTAGAAGTAAGCCCAAATGAATGCAGTGGGACCTAGCTATAAGAAATCATAGCTAGAATTTCTTTTAAAAATCCTTTCATTATCTAAAGAGTATTTAGTGGCTATGGAATTGCTTTCCTACGTGTTTATGCAGGCTTTGCCTTACATTTTCTCCCTTTGCTGTATTTTGTAAAGCCTTACATGTCTGTTTTGTATGTTTTCCCCTGTTTGATTATTTCCTTTTTTTTTTTTTTTTCCTTTTTGGGCAATGCTGTACTATTTTATTTCGTTTTATTGCTTTGGTAAAGTGGGAAAGGAGTGTCTTAAATAAATAATGACAGCATTTAATAGGAATAGTGTAAAAGTCCACATACCTTCAATTGAGTAATCATAATTAATGTATAGATGTAAAGGTTTGGCTTTACAGTTCAGCAAACTTCATTCATATCATTTATTTCATAATTTTTCTTTTTCTTGCCCAACTTGTTTAACATTCATTCATGGTGATATCCTTCTAGTCTTGGACAGAAAACATTCCAGCTAGGGAAATTTGAAAGTGGGATAAGTTCATAATAAGTAAATAATTTCCATTTTCATGCACCTTTCTCTAAAGCAAATGAGGCAACTTCATGTAGATTCATAAGTCTAAAGAGATGTCTATATTCAGGTTCTCTAAGATATGATTTAAATGAAAGCATGTCCATGTGAACAATATCATGATGTTGATGATGATGATGAGTAACCTTAACAATGCTTTAGGTATGAGCTGTCCTTTATAAAGACACAGGGTTTCCTCTGTTATAGAGCTTAATACACTGCTTTCCCCTTCTCTCTTCCCATGGCTCTTTGTACATTCTGTACTCAGGGGGAATTTACTGGAAGGAAAAAACAAACTATATGGGCAATAAATACAATTAGTACAAGGAGAACAAGTGTCTTTTAAATGGGTTTTGTTGTCAGAACCTGTAAGTTCTGAATAGAACTGTGAGTACTCTGAGTATTTTATATGAAATGAAAAAATGCATAGCTCACATCCATTGCATCATCAAAGAAATAGCATAATCTACACCAAGATACACTCCACCAACATTTTCTATCTCCTGCTACAATTCCCACAAAGGGATTCTTTTTTTGTAGGATGTAATCAACAATATTAGTTGGATTAGCTGGCTGGAACTAGGGCAATTTAAATCTCAGTAGTATCATTTAGGTTGCAACTCTATGTGCACATGCCTGAAAGTAAGCCCCATTGACAGCAATGAGGCATACTTCTTGAAAAACTCATACAGAATTGCGCTAATAATACATTAAAAGTTCAATCTTGTGGAAATTTAGACAGAAAGGTGACCTACCACTCCCAGCATGCTTCCATCAGCTATGCCAGTTTGGTCTTTTGGGAGTTGTAGGCCTTCTTTCCCCTACTGTCCAAATGAGCATATATTACGTTTTCCTAGACATGAATCGCCACTTGCATCCAAACCATCTCCATGCCCCTTTGAGCTCATTCCCTTTCTCAGTTGGAAGTGAAGTGCCTGATAATTGAGGAAAAGGTCCTTCTGGAAGAAAAGCCAGCTTTAAATATATTGGGTTGGATTCTGATGTAGTGATGCTTGGAATAGCTCAGTGAATCTTACTCACAGCTGTAAGATTTAGGTTACTCATGATTTGTCTGTTCTGTACAATGAGACTACTCTAAGCATGTACAAGGCTGAAAACCAATGTAAATCCCCTTGAAACAAATGGAACCAGTTTCTGGCTGGTGCCAACCTGTCTTCATTATTGTTATTGCTCCTTTCTAATGCTACCTGCTTACTTTTAGGTGCCAGAGTAAAGCAATGTCTTTCATCTAAGCTTTTAAAACAGTGCAGATGATTAAACTTTACTGCAGATACTATGCTGTTTATGTTATGGAGTTTAATTGCCTTGATTTTCCGCTGGTTTCTCCTGGTGTTATACCAAGCATCACAGCAAAATGACCAGGTGAGTGAAATCAAAACTGACTACGGCCCTATTACCTAAGCACTTGCCACACAAGATCAGTGGACATGCATTGACCACATGGGTAGATGAAGTTCTTCTTCATTGAAAAAAATGTCCTCCTGATGAGCGATTGGGATAACCAAAGCTGCTGTCTCCATATGCTCTTTCATCAAAGAACAGCCATCTCAAAGGAAAACCTGAAACCTCCTGACCCCATATAAACCACAAAATGAACCACATATCCAATAGGTTTCAGACATGTTATTTTATGCTCCCATTACTCTTCAGTGCTACTTGCAAGTAAGGACTGAAGGAACTGGCACAGAGGAATGCATCATCAGTTGGCAGTTGTAGAAGTTGGGAAGCACATGATCCTGAGTGAGGTCCACTTTTAAAGGCCCCTTAGAATAAGAAACAGAATACAACCCGACATTCATTTCATTTGGAGTAAGTCTCATTGGACACTATGGGATTTATTTCTGAGAAGAAATACACACAATTGTGTTGCATGGCTGCAAGACTCCATCCCTATCAAGTTCAGATTGGAAAGGGAGGGACAGTTTCCCCAACAAGACTTCTATTTCATTTTGATTTGATTTGATTGTTTTTACAGCTGCAGTGTATGTAAATTACCTCCCCCTCTGCATCTGGGCTGATCCATATGCTTAGGAGATGCAAGGCTTGGTTTTGAATAAACAAATTTCATTGATATTTTCCTCTCTAGCCAAGATTCTCACTTGTTCCAGAAGAAACATCCCTCCATGCAAAGACTGCACAGGCTTCTCTACATGCTGTGTTAATTCATTTATTGAGCACTAACAGTCCCTCGTGCATCAACATTTTTGGTTCCTTGTTACAACATTCTCATCCCCCAAAACATCTTACAATATGCATAATTTTCCAATGCCATGAACTCAGAATACAAGACAGATTTGGGTTAAATAATTTTTAATAGGTCTTACCCAGGGCTAGTTCCAAGGGTTGTTTGTTTGTTTGTATTTGGCAGGGAAGTGGGCTGTGCAAATTGCATTTGGTGAACCACCTCCTAAGCCACTTCCTGATGGTAAGCAGAAATACTCAAATGACTCCCATTTATCTTTGCAATTTCAGTTTCCCCACAATGCCTCAGAGTAAAACTACATCAAGGATATTACAGGTAATCAGCTCAGATGAGGTTTCACAATGACATATCTTAATACTATGTTAAGAGCATTGATGGAAACTGAAATGGTGGTGGGCTCCCAAAACCAGTTTCCAGATACTGAGTGATGTGTAATCAAAGAAATTTATGCCCAGGACAAGAATCTGTGGTGTGCCTTACTAGGGAACTAAGGCCATAACAGTGTCTTGAAGATAATGTGTGCTGGTACTTCATCTGCAGAGTATGTATCCGTAATGAATTGAAATGAGTCTAGAACCCAGGGTCCTTTGTGGCCGGCATATTAGGCCTCTGGCCAGATTACAAGCCTTGGATGGACAGGACATGCTGTGACTTCTGGCACCTTCTCCCTCTCACGCATCCTGCTTGCCTCAAGGAGAAAAGCAATAGCTTCCTCTCATCCATTCTCCCTTGATCCTGCCCTGTACAACCTTCTAGACCACTCCTCTACATTCCCAACTTTGTTTTACCTTTAAAGGGATAAGAGCAAACCAGTACGAATATTGAACTTCACAACACATTGATTTCAAATGTTGCTTTACATGTGAACATTTATTCATGCAAATTACTTTACTTTGCAGTTACCTAGAAATTGAAATTAACCTTCCAGAAGCAATTGATTAGAAAGTCTATCATATTTTGAAAGGACTTAAAGAAATCAGAACATGGACCTGTTGTTGTATCTGATTTTCTTCTGAGTTTTAACTAAGAGTAAAGAGGTGAGTCTTCTCAAGCCATCCTTCACCTCTTTATTTCTCAGACTGTATATGATGGGGTTGACCATGGGGGTCAGGATGGTATAGAAAATGGAGAAAACTTTGTGAAGGCCATTCAGTCTATTGTTACCTGGTATTACATATATGCTAATCAGTGTGCCATAAAAAAACGTAACTACCAAGAGATGGGAGGAGCAAGTGGAAAATGCCTTTTGCTTCCCTGTGGTGGATGGAATTCTCATTATGGCTGCAATGATGAAAATGTATGATGTTAAGGTCAATGTAAAAGGAGGGAAGGTGATTATGGAGCATGCGACATACAGAAACAGTTTTAATATATGGGTGTCACTGCAAGAGAGTTCTATGAGAGGGAAGGTGTCACAAAAATAATGGTCGATTTCATTGCTGGCACAGAAAACTAGCTGGGATATTAAAATCATGGTTATGCTACTTAAAAGAACAGAACTAATCCAAGAGGTGACTATCAGCTGGAGACATAACTTGTTACTCATCACGGTGGCATAATGTAGTGGCTTACATATAGCTAAATATCGGTCATAAGACATTACAGATAAGAGGTAGCATTCCACAGATCCCAAGGAACCAAAAACATATTCTTGCATAAAGCATGCATTGACAGAAATTGTCTTCCTTCCAGTAAGAAAACTGTAGAGCATTCTTGGCAAGATATTTGAGCTGCAGCAGATCTCTAAGTAGGAGAGGTTCCCAAGGAAAAAGTACATGGGGGTATGAAGGTGTGAGTCAATGGTAACAAGCAGGATAAGAATGATGTTCCCAGCCATTGTCGCAATGTAGATGAGAAGAAACAGGGTGAAAAGAGGAATCTGCAATAGTGGATGCTTTTCAAATCCCAGCAGAATGAATTCAGTTACATTTGACTGATTCTTCAATTTGGTATTGTGAATTAGCTGCACCTGCAAAAACACAGCAATGGCAAATCACAGTTGCTTCTTTGTCTTGGAAACTGAAGCCTTGCTGGATAGGACAGAGATATATGCAAACTCTGAGCTATTGTTTGAATGAGGTTTCCACCTTTTTGCCCAGGGGTCTCATATATCAACAGAACTGCTACATAGCATCTTGTCTACCTTTGCATTATGAACTTGGATGCAGACCAGACATTGGCATGAATGACATCCCTTGTGTCCAGTGTGGTGTACATCTGTGTGTATTTCCAGATGAGAATGCAGGTTTAAGATCCATACAGCTTAGTTTGAGTGCATACTTCGCACTTTTTTCTTTTCAGTAATTCTATTTTTACTAATTTCTGATAGGATAGGATTCCTGCATGGGCCATGATAATAGATCAGCTTATCTTCAACATGGATGCTACTTCTTCCAACATCAACACAAATGCAATTTCATCACCAGGAGCCATCAGATCATGCTGCTTTGTTTTTTGTCTAGAATGGAGTCATGTAGAGGTAGAACACTGCAACATCTGGATCTGTTTTGTTCTGATTATCTAGCTCAGCATTGTCTTTATTAACTGCTAGTGGTCCTCCAGGGTTTGTGATGAGTGTCTTTCCCTACCTGAAGATAAATCTGATTAAACCTGGGACCTTCTGCATGTCAAACATCTGTACAACTGTAAAACCTCCATATCACAGGGCAGCAAAATATCCCTCACAATGAGTGGAATCATCTGGAGCTTGAATCTTGGAATTAATGTGCCTTGTTGCAATGTCCTTATCTGTGGCTGGTCTGGAAGCTGAAGCTCATGCAGAATGTGGCAGCTTGGTTGTTTCTAGGTACTGCCCCTTTTCAGCAGGAAACTTCCTTCTTGAAAGACCTGCACTGGCCACCTAGTGGCTACCTGGGCAAATTCCAGATTTCAATACTAAGGTATACAGCTTTCAACAACTTGGGACCAGGAAAGCTGAGTGACTGCCTTCATCTTTATCAACGACCCTTTCACTGAGGTCCTCAAATGACAGTTCCGCATTTACTTATGGCCTGCCAGAAGAACCTTTATCTTTGCAGCTCCGTTTCTTTGAATCTCCCTGCATGCAGAGGTGAGAAAGGTGCCAACACCTACTTTTCAGCACCTCCTCTAAACATCAATTTATATAGATATATATTTCAGGAAGCCTTCTTGATCTAACCAAACATGGTTTGGGTGATTTGCCTTTAACATATTCTTGTATTAACCTATTTGTTTGGTGTTTTATTGTCCCACTACTCTAGAATTCCCATGCTAGATGGAGCAATATATAGATGCTGTAAAATAAATAACAAATAAATGCATGGATTAGATCCGCACACAATGAGCCACTTGATGTCACTTCTTTCAAAAATTGTTCCTTTGCAAGAAATATTCTTGTGTGTGTGTGATCTATATTACCCTAAATTCTTTCATTTGGGTTAAAATTATTGCTAATCAACAGTAAAATATTGGCTTTATTTATAATAAGGCTATGAGGAGCTGAGGAAAGCTGAAGACATGATGGGCTTGTGATTAATACCATGCTAAACATCTTACTGTCCCAGCTGGTTGATCTGCTTCAGAAACAGCATTATTCTCTCAACCTTTATCTGGAGTTGGTGGGAAATTACTATATTATGTGTTATGGGAAGCTTGTTATTTTTGTATTAGGCAAACACACAGGAACAAAATACATGTGATGGAACAAATTCACACATACCTGACCATAAATGTTCATGGAAACTTAGAATAAAAACTCAAATGTTGAGATGACTGGAGATATTAAGTTCCTTAAATTTGAGAGGAACTGAACATAGGATTGGAAAGACAGGTAACTGAGATAAATGAGAGATTCACACATTCCTAGCTTGATGGTTGCTGTGGGGAGTGAGGATGTGGGAAATCTGGTTCCACTGGCCCAGTCTGAATCTGAGTCCATTCAAGCCACTCAGGACAGTGAGGTATTAATTATATTTATATAAAGACTAAAAATGGGAGGAAAGAAAGATGCAATTGCTTGGGAGCAACCCTCATGGAACTACATGGGTTATATATCTAAACAGATATGCACACATGAGGACTATGTTTCAGATAAATCTAATTGTGTAATGTCATACTTGTCTATTCAGAATTAATCCTCACTAATGTTAGTGAAGATATTGATGAATGTATCCTTAGTCACATAATATATAAAAAGGATGGCTATTTGGGGCATATCTTGGCTGCTCTCATGGTGCTTTGGCCCTGGAGTTTTTCTTTTTCGTCTGTCTCTTTCCTTCCCTCTCCCTCTTAATTCAACCACTTCTAGCATTGCAGTTCTATGTTATTCAAATGGTTCCTCAATGGAGCAAGTGGTCCCTGTCACCCTTCCAGCTCACTGCTTTTAAGATTTCAATATATTTCCACACTGTCTTGAATGCTAGAAAAAGACTATTGCCTTCAGTAAAGGCACACTTGTAAACTGTCCCTGAAATACATCATCAGCATACAGAATTAATCCTAGGCAGACCTGAAAAAGACACCATGAAATAAGAAAAGAATAAAAGGCCACATACCTTGAATGGGCTAGTCATTACTAATTTCAGATGTACCTTTCAGCAACCAGGATATAATTTATTCAAGTTTTCATCAGTTATAAGTGTGTTCTGTGACACTACTGTTCTCACGGAAGCTGTATGATATTCATGATATTCTAGGTGCACAACTGTCTTATTAATTAACCTAAAGGACAGATCAGCTAAATCTCTTAGTCGTGGAAATTTAAAACCTGATGAAGCCCATGTCAACTAGTCAATTTAGTCATGTCAGCTACAGGTGGATATCATATTTTTCTTTTCAGCATCTTCTTTCTCTAAAGTAGAGGCAGATAATGTCATCAGGACTTAAGGTCCAAAGAGATGTTTCAGGACAGGTTTTCTAATATATGGATTGAAAGATATCATGACCACCTTTGTTATATAATTGCTGAAGAAAAAACACACTGGTAGCCTACTAGTTCCTACTTTCTTGGATATGAGCTGCCTTTTATAGAAGAAGGAAAGTTTCCTTTGGCATTTTGATTAATAAAACTCCCACTATTTGCACTCTCTACACTCAAGGGAAATGTGGAGGAAGGGAGAAATGGATAGCATCTAAGGGATATAATGGATCTGAGGGGAAAACCCCTTTTTAAAATTGTTCTTAATGTTATAAAGCCATATGGGATTTCTCCTCCTCCTCCTCTCCTCCTCCTCCTCCAGCTGCTGCTAATATACATGCCCCCTTTGCATATACATTCACAATATACATGCAGAGATACCATTTCTTCTCAGGTTGAACTACATATTATTCACATCTTTGCTACCCTCACTGATTCTGCCATCCTCAATAGCCCTCCAGCTGGATATGGAAATGGTCAGAAAAGGTGCTCAACAGATGTGGCAAATGAGAAAAGCCCAGACTGTAACTGGATTGTGTTTTCTAATGCTGCCATTAATGCTTTAACCATTACTTTGAAGATAGGGAATGAAAGAAATGCACAAAAGCATTGGCAGATGTATCTGAAGTTTGTTCAAAGGCACATAATCCTAAACAAGAACCTCTTTGCAAAGGTACCATATTGGGAGAGGCTAAAGCCTTATAAAGAGAGGCTAAAGCCTTATAAAAAGATCCCAGAGAGGTCTACATGGCGCTGACATTATTTGTTTTTTGGCACCAGGTTAAGACCTTTTTATTCCAGCGGTATTTTAATAAGTTTTAATATTTTCTTTTCTATATTTTTAATTGCAGCCAGTGTGGGTCGGGAATTTATTTATGTTATTTATGTTGTTTATGTTATGTTTTATATTGTAACCCGTCCTGAGGCTTTTTTGTGAATAGGACGGCATATACATATTTTAAATAAATAAATAAAGATTTTTTAAAAAAAATTATCACCAAATATTTCAGACCTGACTAAATTATAACCTTCCTCCATAATAATAACAAGAATAATAATATTCCCATAAGGATAGCATTTTGTTTGTAAATCTGGAAGTGTTTGATCTCAACATTTAGAATATTGGCCTCATCTATGGGAAGCCTACTTTGAGAAGATTCTGCCATACATAATCCTGAAGGGAATTAATTTGATTAAGACTCAAAACTAAAGAGAATTATTTCCATAATGGACTAAAAAGAATTATCTCCATAATAGTGTTAAAAATTAGCTAAAGCAATACTAAAGGTTAAATGAGACTAATCAGTGACCTCAGTTGTGCTGGTGAAGCCCATTGTAATCCATGCCAGTGCTGGAGCACGTCATCGATTCAAAAACAGATGTGCAAAAATTGTATGTCCAAGTATTGCATGTGCAAAATCCAGATTGAGTGTGTATGCATATATCTTGTAACAGATACCATGCATAGGGATGTAAGTCTATTGTATTTCAGTTCATTTTTTAATCATGGTTAGCCCAGGTTGCTCACTTTGGAGCAAATACAGGCGGTGATGTGGTCTGTGGCTGAAGTTTGTATATTTCAAAGCCTGCAAAGTGGATCCTGAACCATCTTGTGTACATTCAAAATATGCATTCAAGATTGTACTTTTGAAAAATGCACACAAATGCACTTTAATCAATTGGAGCAGAACCATTACATTTTCAAGCAGCATAGAATTTGGAAAAAATATTGTCAAAAAGCTACATGGATTTTCATGAGAAAAGGGAAAAAATCTCACAATGTGATAGAGAGAACAAGCTTTAAAATGGAAATCAGGAACGTTGGCAAGCATGGGTTTTGCAGACCCACACATCACTAACCTTAGGTTTCTTCAGGGGTCCTTTCTCCTCTCCTTTCACCTGGCAGCCTTAGAAAGCCATCCCCAACTCAACATCTTCCAAATGTTTTAGTGCACATTTCCCCTCGCACTCAGCCAGCTTAACCACTGGGCATGGTTGTGTTGGGAAATATAATCCAAAAGATCTAGGAGATGCCAGGTTAGGGAAGGTGGATTTCTCCCATACTAGGATAGGTTTGGGCTTGTCTCAGCTTTACCATACAAGTATGAATGTGTGCCTGTATGTATTACATTTATAAATTCCACCCTGAGGCTATCTTGTACCAAAGATTATGTACATGGTTTTTAAACAAGGGTGACATCATGAAAGCACGCAAAACAGGAGGAGAAAAATAGTGTACAATAAGTTTGAGAGTGGCATTACAGTTAAATATGAAGAGGAAGGATGGATGGATCTGTCAATCACAGATGCATTGAAATTGTCAGGTTTCCATGTCAAGCTTGTTGATCCCATTTCTCCCATGTACTTTCCAATTAAAAACAAAATAAAAGCAGTATACAGAAACTGCCGTGCATTGTTTGTAACATATGTATTAATGGACACCTTTTGCATGTATTTACACATGTGAAGTGTGGGGATGATGAGCTGAGACACAAATTATGCTATAAATTGGAGCCAGATTTGTTAACTCAAGATAGGTACTAATGGAGGTACCTGCCTATACCAGCACTATGAGTGTAGATGCCAAAGAATGAGCCATCCATATTATAGATGGAATGCCTGTAATGTCTCCATCCCTCAGTTTACACAATGCTGCATTTATAAGGACTTCTTCTGTCACCTCCTCCATTAGGTACAAAACTCCAAGTGTTGAGTAGAACTTGAAGGCAATTTATATCCCCCATTTTCCTGTATATAATGATTTTCTGTACTGTACCCTACCACGGATTTACACATTTTTGTGCATGTCTTCTCCTAATACACTGTGCTAACTTTTTGTTCAGTTTTGCTTTGCATTCAGAGAACTGCAAAACTGAAGCATGCCAAGGGATTACCACATTCTGGTTCACCTATAGATTTGGGAAAATCTTGACAAATTGTCAAGAGAACACAATTCTCTCCCCAAGTTCTGCCAACTTTTCTTCATCTGCACTTTTGCTCTTTGTTTCTTGAAGCACGCTCTCCTTACACATCTAATGGATTGGGCAGTAAGAGAGCAAAGGAAAAACCTTCAAATATGTGAAATGCCTTCCATCTGGCATTCTCTCTGTGTTTTGAGTCCCAGGGAAAACCTATGTTAGCTTACCAACTTACTCAGAGGGCTCAACCAGTGCATTTGTGTTGATGCTGCCCTGCACCACAGACACACACATGCACATGCATGCACACACACACACACTTTCTTCTCATTCACAGAATCCAATAAAAGTTCTTGCTCCAGTCTTTGGCAAAGAAATGAGAAATGGAATGTCTATTCATTACAGCAGCATCTTGTAGAGGACATCCTGTGGCATATTCTAGCATCTATAATCTAGTTGATAAAAGCTGTGGAATGGAATACACATATGCATCATGCAAGGAAAAGAGGGTGATGGGACAGGGGATCTCTTGGAAGGCAGCTCAGAATGTTGTAGAAATTGTGGGATCATCTCTGCTCCATGAGAAAACTGGCCAGAGGTACTATATCACAGTCTGGTAGAGATTCTTGCACCAGGAATACATGCACCTGATTTTTTGACATTACTTATCCCATGTTCTATTAAAAACAAGACTGATAGTTCTCCTCAGGGCCTGTTTCAGCTCTGCATTTCTCAGGCTGTATATAATAGGATTCAGAAGTGGTGTCAGGAAAGTGTACACAACAGAGAATGCTTTATTTAGCTTTCTCAGTTCTTTGGTGCTTGGTAGGATATACACAATCATAGCAGTGCCATAAAACACTGTAACAACAGACAGATGAGAGGAACATGTAGAAAATGCCTTCTCCTTGCCTGTAGTAGATGGGATTCTAAGGATAGTCTGAATAATGAAAATGTAAGAAGCAAGAATTAAGATGAATGGAGGAAATGTGAATAAGGAAGCTGCTGCATACATAATTGTTCTCATTATCTGTATGTCACTGCAAGACAGGTTTATGATTGGAAAGCTATCACAAAAGAAATGGTCAATTTCCTTGGGACCACAAAAATTTAACCTAGATATAAGAGAAGTTGTTAGGGCACTAACCAAGAAACCATTTATCCAACATGTAATTATCATCTGCATGCATAGTCTGCCATTCATGGTTGTTCCATAATGTAAGGGTCTACATATTGCTAAATACCGGTCATAGGACATCACAGATAGCAGATAACTTTCAACTGCTACCAGAGCTGCAAAGAAATAATGTTGCACAAAGCAACTTTGGATGGATATAGTTTTATCATGAGAAAAGATACTAGCTAGAAACCTTGGCAATAAAACTGAGCTGTAACAAGTCTCCAGGAAGGACAAGTTTCCCAGGAAGAAATACATTGGGGTGTGAAGATGTCTGTCAGCTACTACTAATAGAACAATGAGAATGTTCCCTGCCACAGTCATAAGATAAATAAGCAAAAACAGAAGGAATAAAAAGTCTTCCAATTCTTTTAGATCTCCAAATCCGAGCAGGACAAATTCATTAATGCTGGTTGTGTTTTGTGATTTCATAATTTCATTGCATTGATCATGGGTAATTTCTTGTGGAATCTAGAAATAAATAGAGAATAAAATATACTACATTATCTCAGAGGGATATTCATCATTGAAAATGCCTGACATCAGATTTATACTCATATTTTTATTAGCATTGTTGTTGCAGTTACCGATGCTGCTGCTATTGCCATTGTTGTGTCTGTACTCTCATTTCTTAGCAATTAACAGAGCAGGAAGCTACAGTGTTTCCTGCTGCCATGTCCCCTTTTTGATACTAGGGAAAGGGTTCTGTATAAAAGCAAAATGTAAAACCTTCACAAACCTGCAAATTTAATCTATTTCACAATGTGAAACCTGACTTGCATTCTCATGGATCTATATTTTATTACCTCATGAGTTAACTGAGCCTTGTATGAAAAGGTATAAGACTACAGCTATTTTACTATAACATTAATATGTTTGCTTAAAAGGGATTCCACAATCACCCCCTGCAAAACTTTCAAGTGTGGACTTGAAATTAAATGTCCACACTGTACTACCAGGACATATTTTGAAAGTTCTGTAATTGTCGTTACAACATAAGGAATCATCTCTCTAGTTTCCATACTGTACATTATTCAGCATTTGGTTCATTTCTGTGAAATAAAGTATGATTTTTGATCTCTCAGAAATAAGCAATTTTTACATCCCCTGATTTGCAGATGTTTATAAACTGAACCTTATCTTAAGATTCTTATTTTAATTCTGAGCACCAGATTTGTCTTCCAGTTGGATGAATTCTAGAAGTCAGCACAGATCACGTCTAGCACTACTACTTACCATACATCAATTTATGTGTTGTTGTGGTTGCCTATTACTTTTCACAAAACTAACAACACTTGCCAATCTTAATACAGCTTTAAGTCTTCATAGAGTTCTATGCATAGAGTTTGTCAGGCATGCTGTAGAAAATTGATGCCTTCTTGTTCTTTCTCTGCCACTGGAGGAATGGTGAAAGCAGTGGCACATTGAAAAGCAAATATGTTGCAATCAGGCATCCTGTTCCATGTTCTGTACAATGCAGTCACCTCTCCCTTGGCACAGTTGCTTAAAAAATCACATTGGGGCCACGGAATACTAACCGTGACATTAAAATAATTGTCGTTGTACTAGCAAGAAATCCTGTTAACCAAGATCCAGCTGCCATTTGCAGACATAACTTGCTATTCATAAATGTTACATAATGAAGAGGTTTGCATATAGCCAAATATCGATCATAGGACATTACAGAAAGAAGATAACATTCCACAGCTGCTAGATATGCGAAAAAATAATGTTGCACAAAACAACCATCCACTGAAATGGTTCTGTCTCCAGTCAGTAAACTACTCAGAATTCTGGGTAAAATAGCTGAACTGTAGAAGGACTCCAAGCACGATAAATTTCCCAGGAAGAAATACATGGGTGTGTGAAAGTGTCAATCAGCCACAACCAGTACAACAATGAGAACGTTTCCAGTCATGGTTGATATGTAGATCACAAAAAAGATCAGCAGAACAGCAGTCTTCATGTCCTGAAGATGCCAAAATCCCAACAGGATGAATTCTGTGATGAGTGTTTGATTTTTAGCTTCTGGAATTTCAATAGCCTGCATCTGTGACAAATAGCACCATAGAATGCTTTAGGTACTACTGATATGTTTATCCAATCTTCATCTTCAGGGTCAAAGTACACATTGCATTAATTATGTTACATGGAACTGGCCTCCTCTCTGTTTCTTATTCTAGGGTAAGTATGTGCAGTCCAGATTCATGTAAGAACTTGTCATGCATGCGGTTGAGAGATATAAACATTTTTCCCTTCAGACATCTGAAAAGGTTTCTTTTCTAACCCATGTGCAGGGGTGGGGGTGGAATCTGAGCAGCTGAGAGAGAATGGGTCCTAATTCAGATTGAGGGCATACATACTTGCACCTGTAAAAGAAATGTAGTGAATATATAAGGTATAATTTTATTTTTAGTGTTCAGCTTTGGAATTTCAATCTGAGTTCATTCTGAGAACTCTGGAAGACATAAAGAAGATTATGTTCCCTCATTTCTCCTTCACATGCTTGCATCTCACCCCCCAGAAGGGTATATGCATGTAGTTATCTTCTCTGGCATAGTTTTGGGGCCAGTGTTTTTGAATAAAGGAAATGAAAATATTTTTTACTTTAATTTAGTGGGAAGTCTCAAATAAGTTAAGAACATAAGCCATGCTTGATCAGATCAAAGGTCCATCTTGTCCAATGCTCTGTACACATGGTAGTGAACCAACTGCCCACAGGATCCCTTGAGTATGATGCATCCAAGACCTCTGTCTGCCCAAGCTGCTCAGTGTCTACAGACATGCTTAGCTCCACAATTTCTCAATAGGTTTTCACAACATTTACATTTAAAATCAATGGGGTAGTCATACTGATGATAAACCCATTGAAATCAATGGGATTTTAGTTAGTCTTAACTAATAAATTGTTAGGAATCTCAGAGTTATTGCTGTTTGTTTGTTTTACTAACTTTAGACCCAACCTCTTGCATGAAACTAAGTTAGTTCTTGAAGTGTTCTCACTTTCCTTCAGACCCATTTCTTCAATCAGAAATTTCTACATGCTCAGATTAATGAAATGAAAGCAGCCTAAATACATAAAACCACCTTATGAGCCAAAGCTTCTTATTGTAACAAACCAACCAACAAACAAAGCAATCAGGTTGGTGCTTATTTAGCTATACTGGAATGGGTCTATTGAAAACAATAGGACTCAAGTTATTTATGCCTAATTTCATTCCCATTGTGTTTAAATAGTTCAGTTCGAAGTATGACAACTCTAAGTACACACAAAACAAAAACCTATAGTAATTTCATGCACAGGATGGTCTACAATGTCATCAAAATGTGTTGTATTATTTCAGCATGGTTTGTTTGGGTTTTAGAAACTATGAATAGGAACAACAATCTATTCTATGGTTTCCATGAGTCAAAAGATCATCCAAACATGGCATCATGTTTTCTATGGTGCTGGTCTGTGGTTACTACTAAGCTCCCTGGTAAAAGCAGCAACTACTCCAGGAGCTGCTTCAGTCATCCTTCATGAGATTGATTGTTGGGTAAGGGGTCTGATAGGATACATGCCAACAACGGAGGGCAGAACAAAAATAGTGCAAACCAAGCTAGCATAGAAATCACTATATATGTCTGTCCGGCACTCCCAGGCAAAAACTGTGCAATATGGAAACTGCACAGGTTTGCTTGTAATGACATGTGAACCCAGCCTAAGTCTGGATATAGTGGTCCTGTCTGGCTGTATTATATCTACTGGTTTGGATTTTGATTGAGGCACATGCAACTGCAATGGCTTTTCTACCCCCATCCCCCCATTCCACTTCCTGCTCACTCCACACTGCAGACACTCCAGCTCCCTGGAAGGAATATACAGACATTGGTACACTCTGCTGAATGGACTGAGATGGGTCTGAAGATGAGGGAAAGAGAATTTTTGAAAAAAGAGCCATCTTTCATGATTGAGTAGCTTCTATCAACAGACTTTGGATTCCTCCCACCCCTGACTTAAATTTCCTATCCCAAGGTTCAAAATTCAAAGAACTGTGAAATTCCATGATGCACATTGGAAAACAGTTTTTAGCTCTGTCAACATTAAAAACAATTTGTTATATCATATGAAAATTAACTGTAGGAGTGGAATAGAAGCAATGCTTAGGACTAAAATAAAAGCCTTACATAAGCAAATGTGGCTGTTTGAATCCTACCTCATTTAGGATGTTCATCTGCTGATTGCACTTTTTTTCCTACGAAAGAGAATCATGGATTCAACAATGCTGAAACAACTCCTCCAGACAACCTGGCCCAAAAATGAACTTTCTATTTAGTACATTTATGCTTTACTTACTGTATATATTTCTCTTCCATATGGAAAGTACCAATAGCCCAGTTGCTACTTAGGGAATGCATAGATCCAATTGAATAAATGAACAAAATAATAAAAAGCAACCCTAAGGAACTAGTGCAAATATATTTTGTTCCTGAAAAAGAGAAATGAAATCACAACAGACATGAAAGAAATTATGTATCTAAAATAGCAACCCACTCTTTTTTTATACCAATTCATGACATTGAATGTGTTAAGGAAAATAGTATTTTATACTGCTGTATCAGCACTTTCTTGGGAATTTAAGACTGAGAGACTTGGGGAGGGGAGTGAAATCCTAAAGGGAATTTAGTGTTGCTGAAAGAATTTCTCATTTCCTAATGAATTACCCAAGAGAGGAGAGTCTTTTGACTACAGAAAAATACATTCCTCAGATATTCACAGATGGCCATGCTTCCTCATATTTTCACCCCCTTTTGAATATTCCCAGCATCTCTATAAAAAAAGGTTGCATTTGAGTCAATACCTCTACTTTTTGAGATATACTGTAGCTTCATTTTGAGTGCTATTTTGCTCTTGGAAATCAATTGGAAATATTGTGAGGTTTCACTTACCAGCGGCACTTATTTTTTGTCTTTTGGCAAAAAAGATTTGGTCATCTTAGATAACGAAGTAGGTATACTGTGTGTTGTGTCTGCAGGAGGATGGAATTTTAGGCATTTGCAGGTTGTGCAAGGGGGAAAAATGATTTTTCACCGCTTTCATCTTTTGGAATTCCATCCTCTTATTATGGAAGGGAAGGGGAAATGGAGACTGAGTGAAGCCCTCTGGTGGAGACCCTCAGTCTTTCCCCCCCCTCTATAAGGTGACATTCTTTCTGTGAGTACATAGAAGGACTATGAGATTGTAAAGGGAAGTTCTGCCCTCCCTTCAGTTAGCGATCAACAGGTAACTGAGGCTTACATTCATCTCTTTCTTCTGGAGAAAAATTGCTTCTGTTGCTGCTGCTTTAAAATCTATCTTTAAACCATGCATTCACCAGTATGCTAGTTCTCACTACCCCTTTCTCTTGTCTTAATTAAACTCTATTTCCTGTTTTATATATTGTTCACTGGTTTTTCTCACCTGCTCGCAAAGCAGGGGTTCTGGTGGCCTGGCAAACTTGCATGCTAGTTTGGAATCAACATCTTTCTGTCACAGCACTGCCTTTCCCTCCTTCCCAGCAGTGCCTTTCTGTCCACCCCTTTCTGTGGGATGGTGGAAACCATGGAACCTGGTTAAATACATGCAGTAGTGGACGGTGGAGAAAGATGTGAAAGATGGGAAGGGAAGCATGACAATTCCATTAGTCTAGCTGATAATCTACTTTCTTTTGCCCTCCCTGTCCCTAATTCTGGGTACAACCTTGATGACCCACACTCATTTCCACAATTAAGTATTGTTTATGTGTGATCCTTCATCTACTCCCTTACTTTTTCCCTCCCTAAACCTAATCTAAATAATTTTTATTGGTGTTGAAATGTGTCCTTTGTTTACATTACCATGTAAAGAGATGACATTTATCAAATAATAGAATCAATAATGGGAACAAGAAGTGATATAAAGTATATTTATAAAGGTTGCAGAAATATCCTGTATTGTGAAATGTACACATAGCAGCTAACAACTATTCAGATGTTTCAGGTATTATATAGTAGTCTTGCTGGGCATTGGCTGATCTGTGGAGAAGCAAGAGAGCTATAATCTTTCAGGTATCTCATTTTCTGTTTTGCTCAGGTTTTGCAACCTCCCCTTTGCCCAGTGAGAAGCAGGTTTAGAAACCTGAAGGATTTTCCAGAACAATGTACAATGTGGCATTTTGAGTCAGAGATGCAGAGAAGAGACAGGGGAAGGATCCCATTAGAATGAATGATTTTCAGGATCCAAAGAAGAGTAAACCCCAGAAGCAATTTAGTTCAGTTCTCCTGTGCTTTGTGAAAAATCATTTGAAATAGTGCACTGTGCTATAAATAGGCTGTGATGCAGCATGAAAAATTCAATTGAAGAAGTGGGCACATTATTTGTTATTTGTAATCCACTGAAACACTTAGAATCACCAAAACTGGATCATTACCAAACTGTCATGGAGCGTGTGTGTGTCTTTGAACACTCACACTTTGAGATTCCTTGGCCACAATTTATTACTCAAATGCAAGCTGTAAAACTAAATCTGTTTATTGCTAGTTATCTACAAGATTTATGGCTTCACCATGAGACTAGTACGAAAGCATGCATACTAATTAGATGCTCGTCTGAGAATGAAGTTCTCTCTTTCCCCTCCCCTCTCAATCCTTTAGGAGAAGTTCTTCTCTTCTCCTCCTCTTCCTGTCTTCCCGGATCTGGTCCGCCCGAACCATTCGTCATTGGGCTGCGTCAATCAACTTTATGTTGTCCAGTTGGCCATCTCCTTCTTCCTCAACAATCTCTTCTTCCGATGACGTGGCAGGGCTTTCTCTCTCCCCTTTCTCCCTGACTGTTTGATTTAAAGGGCCAGTCGCTGGTGAGGTGATCTGTGGGCTTTCACAGCCCTCAGGGGGAGCTGACCAGCCTTTCTTTCAGGCAGCGTTTGCATCTCTCGAACTCTATAAACCACCGTCACCGCTTCCTCTTGAGTAGGAGTCTCTGTCCTGACCTCCTGCATGACACAAACAGCTGGTAATCTGCCTTCTCAGTGCCTTCTTTACTTCTTTGTTTCTTAGGCTGTAGACAAGTGGATTTATCATGGGAGTCAGGACAGCATAAAAGACTGAGAATATTTTATTGAGCTCTCTCAGTGTGTCTGTATTTGGTAAAATATAGACGATAGTTATTGTGCCATAGAAAATGGTAACCACAATGAGGTGAGAGGAGCAAGTAGAAAAGGCCTTTTGTCTTCCACTGTCAGAAGAGATTCTCAGGATGGTGGAAATAATGCAACCGTAAGATATCAGAGTCAGCAAAAATGGGGGAATAGTGAATGCAGAGGAAACAAGAAAAATGAGAATCCTCAAAAGATGGGTGTCACTGCAAGATACTTCTATGAGTGGAAATACATCACAGAAGAAATGATTTATTTCATTGGGACCGCAAAAAACTAATCTGGACACTAATATTATTGTTACAGAAATAGCAAGAAATCCACTGAGAAAAGAGCCACCAACTAACTGCATGCAGAATTTGCCATTCATGTGAGTTGCATAATGCAAGGGTTGGCATATAGCTAAATATCTATCATAGGACATCACAGATAAGAGATAGCACTCAGCTGCACCAAGTGATGCAAAGAAGTAGTGTTGGGCAAAGCACTGATTGAATGGAATGGATGTGTTCCCAGTTAAAAGGATGAGCAGAGTCTTTGGCAAAATGGTAGAACTATAACAGGTCTCTAGGCAGGAAAAATTCCCAAGAAAAAAGTACATAGGAGTGTGAAGCTGTTTATCACGTATAACAAGCATCACTATGAGGATATTCCCAGTCAAAGTTACCATGTAGATAAATAGGAAGAGCAGGAAGAGCAGGGCTTGCAATTCTTCGAGATTCCTGAATCCTATAAGGATGAACTCAGTAACATTTCTTGGAATTTCCATTTATATGTTGTGTAGGACTTGCATCTCTGAACACAGAAATATATTCAGACACATGGTCTAGTGGGAATAGGAAAACAAGAACAAATTATGAACATCATATTTTGTCTTCCCATTGTGTAATCCCTTGAGTGCTATGTCTAACACAACTAAACCTTTTACATGAGACCAGACTTGATTATGTTGCAATCCCACTATTCACTGCAAGTATATGTGATGTAGCAGATCTATTTGTGCTATTTTCATAACAAAAGGGTTGCTACATAGCTAAATAACAAGCACAAGACATCACAGTGGAAGATGCTCAGCTGTCCCAACGGTGTTGAACAAAGCACAGGTTGAGTGGAAAACTGCTGTCCCCTATAAGAAAATTGACCAGAGCCTTGGCCAGAATGGAAGTACAAACCTCCTGACATTCATGGATCTTCCTTTTTTTTTTTTTTTTTTT
>JAIXND010000782.1:3734605-3762290 GCA_023646645.1 Varanus salvator macromaculatus | reverse complement strand
ACAGCAGTTTTAAAGCATGATAATATTATCTATAGCATGCTAGAGGTGACGCAAATTTTAATATTATAAGACTTTTGGTCAAAGGTTGTGGGGATGAGGCAAAAGGGAGAAGGAACTCTTATTTTAAGAAGGAACATAAGATATTTGGGGCAGAAACTTGAAAGTCCAAGCAGCACCTATTGCTTCCCTCCCTTTAAAACAAGCAAGCAAACATAATTTGGCCTCTTCCACAAGCTTGGCAGTCCAACAGGTTCTTAATTTTCCCATGATGTTTCAGCTGGAAAGATATTGTAGCATTAATGCAGTGAAGCATTATGTGGTAAAATGACACACCATAAGACTGAGAGGAGAGCAGCTGACACTTCTTGAAGAGGAGGCAAAACTGTGTTGTAAAGAAGTTCATCTGTCTCTTACACCCAGAGTTGCTTGTGCATCAATAAACAATTTCAATGTTATAATCTAACCATTCACTACATTGCATGCAATGTTCTTGGACTACCTTGTAAACACTCCTTCAGCAGTTCCATGGGAAGGGTTACACTTCGCAGACTTTAGCTTGGGTTATCATGTCATATTTTTTCATGTTTATTTCAAAGACCAATTGCTTCCATAACGTGAGAAGAAAGTCATTGTCACTCAGCCCTGCCTCTGAAAATGTCTAGAACTTCTCTTGTTCTCTAGAGAAGGCATAAATAATACCCCAATTTATTTTTATGATTTATCAATTGGGATTGCAGAAACAGGGTTCCATTTTCAATTCAGATTATTCCTCAAAACTGCAAGCAAATCACAATCAGAGTATATTATATGCACTGTATGAATTGCAGTAAACGTTTTTCACTTTATGAATGAATTAAACTTAGTCTTATTTTCAATCAGACTCACTGAACTCTAATGGTAATGAAAGTCCTGATTAAGTCTGATTGATTTCAGTAGCAGATTCAAAGTCTAGATCCAGCTCAGTACAATATTTCATCAATGTTAATCTTTTATGAGAAACGAAGTTTTGCTAAAATCACTTCTGAAGCATTTTAAAGATTTGTCTAATATACTACATTTCACATGAGGTTGAGTTTGGGATCAAATTTAATCAAACTTGAAAGATACATTTCTTCAAAGTAAACCAAATTTTCATCCTTCCCTTTATACCTTGTCCTACCTGCCTCTTTGTCCCCTGCTCCCCACCCCAGGTTCTTGGACAAGGGAAGACAAAACAAAACACCTGAAGCTATCCAATCTGCAGATAGACATCCAGTTGTATTCCTTGCCACATATTAGGGTATAACTTTATCCAGAGCTGTAATCCTATAATCAGATTCCTTGCAGGAAAATCCATTCAACTGAACACATCTTCCTTTTGCATATATATGCATTGAGTTGTTTGGTTAGTTATTTCTAAATTAGAATGTCCATATATTTGCTGACTTATTCTAATCACTTTATATTTCAGCTGCCTGTTGTTTGCTAACCCATGCACTGTTAGACTGTTAATTACTTAATCTACAGAGATTATATTCAATGCTCCAGAACCTCAAAGGAAGCAGTAGGAAGGTGGCATCAGAGAATCATTCCTGTGCATTCTCCCAATGGAAAGTTAATGAGAAAGCAGATCAAATAAGAACACGATGATTTAGGACTGAGATGAAATGTCCTATCCTTAATTTCACTGCCCTATCCATAAGAATATAATAAAAGAAATGCTGAATCAGTCCAAGGTCCATCTAGTCCAGCATTCCATACACATGGCGACAAACCAGCTGCCCAGAGGATCCCTCAAGCAGGGTGGGTGCAAGACCTCCTCCTGCCCAGCTCCTCAGCAACGGGTATATGCAGGCTGGCCACCTCTGATAAGGGCAGGAGCACATAGCCAGCAAGACCAGTAGCCACTAATAGCCTCCTTCCTCATGAATCTATTTAATCCCTTTTTAAAGTCATCCAGATTGGCAGCCATCACCACTTTCCAATAGTAGTGAATTTCATCATTTAACTATACATTGTGTGAAGAAGTACTTCATTTTAGCTGTCATCCCATCAATCAACTTCATGAGATGGCCCTGGATTCTAGTGTCATGGGAGAAGAAAAAAAAGTCTCCCATTTTCTCCACACCATGAATTCTTTTAAACATATCAACTCTCCCCTTACTCACACTTTTCCTAAGCTAAACCATTCCAGTTGTTGTAGCAACTTCTCATAAAGGAGATGCTGCAGGCCCTTGATCGTTTTCATTGTCCTTCTCTGAACCTTTTCCAATTCAATGTCCTTTTTTCAAGTATGGTGACCAGAATTGAACATTATATTCTTTTTTTTTAATCAATTTTATTGGAGTTTTTGAACTACGAACTGCATATCCATCATCACAAACACACATCAGATCTACTGGATCAGCCTCTACAACATGTCTTTTAACATACTATAATCTTACTATACTCCTTTTTATAACAATATAAAAACTTCTTTAGAACCAAGTCCCGTTTTTTTTTGCCAATTCATGATATATTTTCAAATTTGATAAAAGTCACAATCTTCCTTCTTCCGTAACATCAGTCCCATCTTTCTCTCTTGAAAAGTTCTGCTTCTCTTGTCCATTATTCAAGGGGGGGCTTCTCCAAGTTGGGTGTAATTACATCTTTTTTCTCTTTCAGTAATAGGTTTCCTCTAGACATTTCTAAACATTTCAAAAGCTTATCTATTATTTTTATTATTATACAAAATAACTTCCTTGCTATCAAAATTAATAGTAACCTCAAAAAAAAAAAAATCTATTTAGCGTCTCAATGAGCATCCTAGCTACCCTGCTTGGTAATATCTTTAAACCAATCCTCTTTAAACTCACAAGTATTTCATCATAGCTTAAACTCCATTTAAACAAATATAGTTGACTCCATATAGTTTTTAGTTATAAGACAGGTTCACCTATTTTCAATTTCAGATATAGTTAGGGATGCCCATTTAACACTGTTTCATTAAGCTAAGTTATTAAGTCAGCCTTTCTTTATCTCGTATCTACATACCAGTCTATTTAAATCATCCCTTTTTAAAGTAGAAAGAGGAAAGACAAAAAAGAAAAAATAACTCCACAGCTCTATTTGGCCACTATACCCTGTTTAACAATAGCTTTATATTTCATCTTAGCTTAAACCTTAATACCTATAATGAATTCCCTTATTTTCGATTACAGATGAAAACAAAAGTATAATGCTTCACCAAAAACAGTAGCACATTTTTTTTTCTATGTTACATATGAGCACGCCAACCTCAATACATCACCCCTTTTCGAAACAATGAGAACAGAGTTCTCCTGTCTTCCCTTTAAATTTCTTCTTTACCCCTCTACCAAATATATCTGTCTTCAGGTTATACAATCGCCTTAAATGGTTAGTTATTTTCTTTTTCTGCACCAGCTTCTTCCAAAGATATGCCTGTAATAAATCATGTATTAAAACGTGTCCGCTCATTATCTCTTGCACTCTGCTTATCTTCCTTAAAGTTTTCAAATAACCAGCTGCTTGTCCATTCTGCAATGTTTTCAAATGACCAGCTGCTTGTTGAACATTATATTCTAATGATGATAGTATCAAAATTTTGGCTCAGTAGCCACAGCTCATCAAGTAATTGGAAAAGAATCTGAGAGTGGAAAAATGAAATCATCTTGCTTGAAGGGGAAAGTAGCTAGTGAAAGAGAGGATGTGGCTGGCAGTTAAGATGTATGAGAAATATATCTGATTTAATTTTGCTTTTTAAATCAGAATGTACCCAGTTCACATGTTCTGGATTAAATGTGGATCATGATAATATCTGCTGTTGTAGTCTGTGTATTCCTGATCTTAAAATGACATTCACAGACCCCCAAATGTTTACATTTGAAAAATATACAAAACAGTAATACTTTTGGAAAATGTACATAAACAATTTGATCAATGGGAGAAGAATGTGTACATTTCTAGGATGTGTACAATTGATGCATGAATCTAGAAAAATGTGCAAGAAAATATGTAAAGAGAAAGGAAGTGAGGAGAAAAGTCCCCATTCTGATATGGGGTTCAGTCAGAATACACAGAATTCAGATATCTTTGGACAACTGATTTGCTAGCTGACAGAGAAGGTATTTACCCTTCAAGATAAGCAAAGCAAGTTAGAATAAGAGGCACACAAATATTCAAAATGGCAGAGAAAGAACCCTGTAATTTCCAATATGTAGTATTTAATTTCCTTGTTCACATCAAGAAACTGTTTTAAATAGCCCTATGGAATGAAGTGAGAAAAATTTGAAAATTTAATGAAGCCAGGTTGGACACTAGTATATCAGTTTGTATTTAGTTTGACACAAATGGTTCTGCCAAATAAAATTTTGAAGCATGTTATGTTATTTCTTTCCTACTTCTTTCCTTTTGGCTGCCCTCCCCTTATTATATTTCTATCCCACCTATTTCCACTTTCAAGAAACTGAAAGTGAGAGCCAGTGTGGTATAGTGGTTAAGAGCATGGGACTGGGACTCAGACGATCTGGGTTCTAGTCCCCGCTCAGCCATGGAGCCAACTGGGTGACTTTGGGCCAGTCACAGATTCTCAGCCCAACCTACCTCACAGGGTTGTTGTTGTGGGAATAAGATGGAGGAGGAGATGTAAGCTGCCTTGAGCCCTTTGTAGGAAAAAAGGCAGGATATAAATCACAATATAAATAAATAAAAAATAAGAAACTCAAGGCAGTTTGCATGGCCATTCTCCTTTCTATTTTATCCTCACAACCCCTTGAGGATGGTCAGGCTGAGAATCAGTCACTGGCTAGCATAAGACACTGGCTGCCTCTGGAACTCAGGGTTGAACCAAGGGTAAAGGTGGCTCTGTGGAGGTCAGGGCACAATGTATCCTGGATCCTCCACAGGGTTTCTTCTCTCCCACACCAGCTAGGTAGCCACAAATGACTGTCTAGCAGAAATTCAGAGGAGGAACAAGGAAGCAAAGATGAAGTCTACCACTTCTCCCAATCTGCATCAGATTTCCATAATCCTCCAATTTTGGAAGCTTCGAAACCATGCAATCTTAAGGTTACTACCGAGCCAACATATCTGTAGATAAGTCTTTTTTTCCCTTCCAGAGAATTCAAAGTAGGAGGATGTGAAAAACAATATATTTCTGTAGGATGTGAAAGGAAAAATTATCAAGTTAAGAGTAGGTAGAGCAGGGGTGCAGCACCTCTTTCATTCTGAGGGACAACATTTGGAGAGAAACTGGAGGGCTACATTCCAGTGGTGGTCAAAGACAAAAAAGGCAATTGAAACACTAATGGCATAAGTCTTCATGGACAACAATTCATGCCATTGGGTACATGAAGTGTACTTTTAATTTATTATGAGGGTAAGGTGGTGATTGGCAAGGAACCAACAATATGAATTCCTATAGGAAAGTTTACACATAGTAAACTTTGGCCATGACACTATTTGGGTTGGTCCATCCATGAAGCAGAGTGGACTGTTGCATGAAGCAGCAAAAGTATATGAGTGACAAATTGTGTGGCTACCCTGTCCTAACCCCAACAATAACTCAACCATATCCTACCACATCTTGCAAGGTCTTGGCTATATTCCAGGAGATCTCCTGCAAGATAGTAAATGCCCCAGAACCACTTCCAAGATACCACAAAAATTCCACAGGATCATGAAATCCCCCATGTAATAGCAACATTTAGGGGTGTGCAAGTTCACTTGGGGTGACAGCAAGGTATGAAAAGTTGTATACAGGTGGCACAAGTTCTGCTTCAAGCAGCAAGATAGCTTGAGGTAGACCTAGCCACCATCAATTCATTAGTATTTCACTTGGGAGAAAGTCTCCTTGTTGTTTTCCATGGCAGACTAGTATGACTGTCCGCTCTGGAAACTCTTGTAAAGGCATAGTGCAAAGGATCACTGGCAAACCTATGTAACACTGTTAGTAGGATTATGGAGGCACCTATACTTAAGGAGCCTCCATAAGAGCTTGGGTGCTCCATAAGTGCTCCATTTGCTTGAGTGTGCCTTAAAGCTGTCCAACAGGTTTAGAAGTTTACTTACTGTGGAGTTGGTAAATATTTATTTTAATAGGCAATTATTTTAATAACAGTTACCTACAAAATTTTAAGGTTTTATTTAATCACATATTAATTTGGAAATAGAAAGGAACACAAAAGGAGGATACATAGACAAATGGAATAAGGAAAAATAGATGGAATCATACATTTCTAGGTTTATAGTTCTACAGTAAATTTCAGCTAAGCAAGAGTGCATATCCACTGATAAATTTAACAGAATCAAAATCTCAGGGAGGAAAATCACAAGAGAACAGATTTAATATTTCTTGTTTCCACTTTTAATAAAAAAACTGAGGGATGGTTCATTCAATAACCTCGGGGTTGCTTACACTTTACAATTCCCAGAGTTATCTCAACAACCACCCTTGGGTTTCTGGATTGTTGATTAAAGGTGGAAACTGCAAACTCACAGCTCACATATTCCACTTGTTGGTTTGCTAGAATCCAGAGTGGAACAGTAAGAATAACTAATAAAATATAAGTTAGCTAAATTATTTGGAATATTTACTAATGTGGGTTTGCATCTAAAGGCTGAATGGGGAACCTGTCAGAACCCTCATCTGGTATCAATGAGAACTATGACTAATTCATACAAAGATAGCAACATTCTCTCTCACTTGGAAACAGCATCAGGAATGTAAGAAAAAGAACAGGGTTGTCTCTCCCCTTCCCTTCCCTTCCCTTCCCTCTATCTCATTCTTTCCCTCTTTCTCCAACCTGACATATGGTTCTTCTGCAGTTATTAATTCCTTTAGAGGTGTTTCATGTTGCAAATATAAATGATACATGACAAACTGCAGCTGTCGTAAGAATATTGCATGTTTTCCTTAACTATAATGTCTGATGTTTTAATATTAGCACAGTCATGAAAATTCTTTCTAGAAGTTGGAGCAAAAAGCACTTTCTATTGCTATCCTCACATGCACAGTTTCAGTTTAAGAATAATAATTTAAAAAATAAAAATGCAAGCTTTTTTTTTTTAAATAGTGTCACTAAGTAGTAACTTGGTCCAAATCTGGCTTCAAGTGACTAACTCAGATCTTTATTATCTCTCATCAGCCTCCTATTTATCTCTTACACACAAGAAAGTGATTATAATTTGGATCCAGAGTTAGCCATATCCAGAGCAGACCCAATGTAAACCATGGGACTTCCATTAGTCATAACTAACTAGTCCTAGTGAATTCCGTGGGTTTACTCTAAGTAGGAATCAATCTAGATCCAGTCCTTTATCTTTGTATGGAATGCATTCCTCATTTTACATAGCATATTCTGATTAATGGATCCCCCCAAATTTACTGCAGTGCACTGCTTACACAAAGTGAGAACATTGTGCAACAAACTTGCTCCAGGCAGCTATGTAAGCTTTGAATTAATACAACCTTATCAAAAAGGTAGATATTTGATATGACATGCATGTGTTCTGAGTAGAGACTGAGCAGTACTTAAAGGAGCCCTAACTTTCCCTTGACTCAACATTTGATTGTTTTTTAAATATGTAGATGCAGCTTGTGCGAAGTCTAGAAGAGCAAAACAGAACACGTATTATGGAATTCATCCTCCTCGGATTTGGAAATGTTGAGAACATTAACATGTCCCTCTTCCTGCTATTTCTAGGCATCTATATTGTGACTCTCTCTGGAAATCTTCTAATTGTTGCATTAGTTGTTGCTGAGCAACACCTCCACACCCCTATGTATTTCTTTCTGGCAAATTTATCCTTCTTAGAGATATGCTACACCTCATCTATAGTGCCCAGAATGCTGGCCAGTTTTCTTACAGGAGACAAAGCCATTTCTCTTTGGGGCTGTATTCTGCAGATGCACTTCTTTTCATTCTTGGCAGCTACAGAATGTTATCTGTTGGCAGTAATGTCATATGATTGCTACTTAGCCATATGCAGACCATTGCATTATGTTACTCTTATGAGTAACAGAACATGTACCCTGCTGGTTTCAGTATCATGGATAACTGGATTCCTGCTTATAACCATCTTAACATGTCTGTCAGGGCAGCTCATTTTTTGCAGCCAATTTACAATTGATCATTTCTTGTGTGATTTCACACCCCTTGTAAGACTTTCTTGTAGTGACACTTCAGTTATTGAAACTGCAGCTTTCATAACCTCATCTATAGGGATTGTGCCCACATTTATCGTAACTGTAGCATCTTATGGTTTCATCATCAGCACCATTCTGAAAATCCCATCTAGAACTGGTAGGAAAAAGGCAATTTCCACTTGTTCTTCCCACCTCACTGTAGTTTCTTTTTTTTATGTATCCTTAATGTTTGTCTACATTTTACCAACAACTGGTAAATTCAAAGATCTAAATAAGATACTCTCTTTTGTGTACACAGTCGTAACTCCTATGGCCAACCCTTTTATATACAGCCTAAGAAACAAAGATGTAAAAGATATAGTTAGAAAAGCATTCTACCAGGTTTTGATTTTTTCTGGGATTCACTGAACAAAAATAATCATGCTAGATATGCATACAGTATAGATAAAAGGAGTGATCTAGGTGCTGGTGAAGCACACAGAAGTCTCTCGCTATTGGTGCATGGTCATGAATAATCATCTACTTATTTCAAGATGGCTTTGGTAGAAAATGTAAATTATTATTAATAATAAAAATAAAACATGCATTTGATCAATATTAAATAATACGGATGCTAATCATATATTTGCATAACCAAAATTGCAGCTATATCTCAGTTCCCTGCCCCAGTTTTAGCTTGGTTATTTTGTACACAGTATTAATGAAATTGCATGTGTATATGTTCTAAGACCAAGGTTTATGGAGTGGTTTATAGATGCTACATTGCAAATAAGCACAAAATGTGATGGTACAGAAATGCCATTTGCTTTGCCCAGCTTGTCATGCTGTGGAACAGATAATGGGTGAAATGAAGAAGAATAGAGACAAGAGAAGTTAATTAACATGCCTGGACTTGCCAATGGGTGAGGCAGATGAGCAAGATTGGCCCAGAGAGAAGTTCAAAAAGAATGTCCTTCTGGCTCTCTCCCTATATTCAGTGTAGGCCTTGCTGATCACATTTTGGGTGTGATTAGGAATCTTTTGGTCTGCTCTCTGATTGGTCATATGCAATAGGTCGTTTCAACTGCTCTGTATAAGGTGATTTTAAGTTAAGCTTGTTGTTAGAATCCATCTAACACATGTAGTGCAGGGATATTAAGTTGGGGTTAAGATCAGTGGGCAACTGAAGGCAACTTTATGGTTGGTAGGCAATGTTTGAAGCATCCCACTTAGGCTCAGCATAGAGATCCAATTTTCCTTTGAGATTTCCTTGCCTCCCTCACTTGGAATTGTTTGGCCTGGGAGGAGCTGGCAGGAGAAGACCTCCCAGCACTGAGATGCACAGACCTGATGGGTAGCAATTCCACAGCTACCACCCTGCAGGACTATGATGTCTCACCCAAACAATTACAAGACAGCTGCCTATATAGGGTAGAAGCCTGCACCGTACTTCTTTTGCAGATCTGCTTGAATGAATAAATGTGGCCACAATTTACATCAAATAGTTTTATTTATTATTTATTTATTTAAAACATTTGTATGCTGCCCCCATTGCAACAAAGCCTCGAGGCGGCTCACAACATAGTACAAACACATTAACAATTTAAAACTATTTAAAACTGGCCCATCTCGAAATACCAATTAAAATACTATAAATACATTTTCTAACTAACAATTAAAATAACTTTTAAATAAAAAGGCTTTCTGTCTCATCTCTTCCCATCCCCTTTTCACTTGCAGCATGCTTATTATTTTATTCACACTTGAGTTTGGGAGACTTTCCTTACAATGTCTATATCTTCCATACACTTTGGTACATGAGTGAATGTACCACACATTTTCTCCCCTTAAAATATAATTTCATTTTGAAAAGGACCTCTTTGTCATAAGAATGGATGCCAATTCCTATATACAATATTACCTAGCATAACTGTACAACACAGCCTATTTGACAGGCCAGTATAGTATTATAGGAAAGATAGGATGTAGGGACTGGGTTTCATTTCTTCCAAAACACTACATGCCAAGGTGGATATTTCAGACTCTGAATCTCAAGAGGAAGAAGAGGCAGAGTCAGAGTGCTTAGTTGAAATGATGAGGTTAAGGAGCTTGAGACAAGCCAAGGGGCAGCCAGACTATCACTGGTTCAGGAAGAGGTACTACAGAACATGGAGGGTTAGTGGGGAAGGGAGTATGAATTTATCAGTCCAGTGGCCCAATGTCAAGTCAAACAACCAGACCAAGTAATGACAGTCACTTCTGCCTTCTGGTCCACAAGAAGCACAAACTTCACTGAGGGGGGATCCAACAAGATTTGGTGTGGAAGGGAGGGGCAGATTCAGTCAGGAACTTCTGGTATGGGCAAGAACTAACTCCACAATTAGAGAGCATTGACTTTATTGATGCCTCTTGCAAATAACATTTGTGTTTGCTGACACAATGGAGAGAACAGCAGCCTTCCTATGAGAGATTGTTAAGAGTTGGTCTAGTGTCCATTAGCAATGCTGTGCTTGGGGAATCATTCTGGGACTGTGTTGATTTATGTAGATTTGTATTGTTATGCCAATAAAAGTTCCTTGACTGAGAAACTAGAATTACACATTTCCTAAACTGGACAGGAGAAACATCTAATACATAAAATTAAAATGTGTGGATTTGTGCCGGATAAAAATAAGGGATCTTTGAAAGCTTTGTTTCCCAAGGTTTTTCATAATGCAATAGAATTCTATCACTCTCTCTTCTGATTCAGAAAAGTTGAGGGACTGCCAAGTGTCAAAATATCATGCTATCATATTTTAGCATAAGCCAAGCACTACCAATAACCAAGTCCTGGAGGAGCCAACTGAAAAAGAGGAAAAATGCTGCAGAGACACCAGGAAACCTCCAAAGGAGTGGTGGATGGTGAAAGAGGGAGAAGGCAGCTTATCATTCTAGGAAATGCAGGTGGGTTGGAAGGAGATGTCCAGAGGGCCCCTGTGGCCCCTGAGGAAGCAGCACTGTAACCTGGAAGGACTATCATGTCCCCAGACTCCTGCACTAAGATGCACAGAGCAGTTGGAGTTTGACCTCAAGGCATGCACCTGCGCATATCTGTCAGGATGGCACTTGCCTGCTCAGCAATTATCCAAAGAACTATTATTTACTTTGGCTTGCCTAAGGCAAAACAATATGGATTCAAATATAGGTGGGAAAATTCTGAGTGACTCTGAGTGTGATTGTGTCTCTCAGGAGCCCTTGAAGGAGTGTATAAATCTGACGATGAAGGAACGGGGCAGAATTTGCTGAAGGAGAAACAGGTGAAATCAATCATCCACTGGGCCTGCTGAGGCTGCGCTGTGGGTGGGACATGAGCAGGCACATCCTGGACCACAGGGGGCTGCTCTTTGTGCTTCTGTGGCAGCTGCAGATCCCTCCTCTTGTGGGCGAGGGAACGAAAGGAGAATGCAGCCTCTATAGGAGCCTCCAGGACAATCTCTACCAGCCTGGAGACATCATAATTGCTGGGATTCTCCCTATAATACACCCTCGGATTCTTTTGCCCAACTTCACACATTTTCCTGACAAGAGTCACGAAGCCCTTTTGTACGTAATGTTACTTTCTAGGCAATATATAATATATTCAGAGCTGCATAGAGGTAGAAGAGCTGCAGCTTCGGACATCATGTGATTGACATGAAATAAGCAAAGGAGAAGAAATTGGCCTGAGAATTCCACCATTTCTTAACAGTTAGGATAAAAGAAAAACATGTGCCCACATGGTAGAGCTCATCTGAAAAAACTAGTATTAGCATTTAAATAGCTTTACCATAAACATATACTCCCAGGGTGGGGGATCTTTTCACAAAACTACAAGATACCCACCCCCACATTAGAAAGTATGGGTTTCTCTGTCTAGTAGAGCATTCAACCCATTTCTCTATTGCTTTAACCTATTTTTCTCACTTTACTGGGGTGAAAAAGTGCTTGGGGTTGTTCGTGAGGGATCCTGGGGCATGAAGCATTAGCCTACTTCTTTTGTGCTCTCTTTTATACCCAATTTTCCCCTCTAGAGGGTAAGGTTCTGGCCAAGACCCCAGTTATCCCAGGGTCAAATCTTTATATCAGCCTTTTAAGGCCAATAAAAGAAATGTTTACCTATAGCTTTGGCTAAAATTGTCAGATGAAAGATTGGATCAGAAAATTATGTGACTTCTTCCTCTTATTGGGCAAAAAACTAACCCCAGTTGAGTGTGGGAGATGGCTCGGCCATAAGGACTGTTGATCCTTAAAAGGATTCAGAATAAGAACTTTTGTAATTTTAGACAATTGGTTCATTGGCATCAGTGTCAGTTGCTAACTCTGCCATTTCATTCTGTTATGTATGTCTCTGTTGTCCTTAAATTCAGTATGTATAGTTTTTGTATGTATGTAAAATCAACACAAATGAAAAGGTAGGTGGCAAAATTTTCATGGTAGGAAATGTTGCAATATCTGCGTGTATGAGAAATTACTCAATCTGGGATTGATAAAGGGGATAATTAATGGGGAGATATAGCATTTAATTCTTAGCAGGAACAAATAGGTTATACATTGCTCTTCCTTGAAAGATGATCTCAATAAACCAATCATTCTTGTAATTCTCTGTCCAAATTTCTGTAAAATACAATTGCTCTTTTCTTTGCATTTTACACACATATATGCATTACTAAATATGACTGTATTCATCTGTATCTTATCCCTTTTTCTCTTCTATTGATCCCCTCCTTTCAAGCTATTTGTACATGTCTAAGATTATCAGATTTTATCAAAGACCATCATATGATATGTACTTTTTAAATTAATTCCATCCCAAACTCAGATAATATATGAAGAGGACAAAGTAATTATGGTCAGATTCAACTCACGCCAGATTGAGAATGTAATATTATGCTCATATCCTATCTTAGTCAACAGGTCTACTCTCACATGTATTAGCTATATAGGTTGCCTACTTCTATGACAATTTTGACCTACCTGTGGCAGGCTGATAAGGTTGCGATGTTCAGGAGCTCATTCTCTTTGACTGTGGCACTATCTGCATGCATTATCACTAAAAAGCATTTCTGAGTTTGTTTCAAACTTGTTGCAGAATGAATTCTGAAAGTTACCAGCATGTCCTATCCTTGATTTTTGCCATCCAAGAGATCAATCATAAACCCACGCTGTTGCATAATCAGACTCTAGGGTTCCACATCTATGATGACCTCTTTGACTCAAAGATGACATATGAGATCCTTTTTGATCTGCTCTTCACACCCAGAGAAGACATACCCAATTACAAGTGTGATAGGAAAAAGGTAGTGTCTGTAATTGGGGGATTCAATGTGGAAAATGCCATCCAAATAGCTGCTATGTTAAAGAGCTACAAGATTCCACAGGTATGAAAAGATTTCTGCTGCTCTTTTGCTGTTTCTTGCACAAATGCAGATGTGCAATATGTAGGACTTGGGAAGAGCAAGTATGTTTTATCATGTTGCTCTTGTCCTGGATTGCAATATGAATCAGCTTAACCTCCTCTTTTGGTAGAGGAATTATCTTGTGGTTTGACCTATTCTAGTTTGTATCTGGTAGTATAGGTGTCCTAGTAGTGAGATCAGCTGCTCCATAAGGGAGCAAAGAACCAGGAAAACAGGAAGCATCTTTTCTAACCATGGAAAAGTGAGGGTGTATTTGCCTAAGTTGCTAGTAAGCCCAATTGTGACAATGCACAACTTATTCACTGGTTATGCAGTGACTCAGTTAAAGCTGAGATTCTTTGAAGATACTAAGTTTTCTAAGATTCTAACTTTCAGTCAAGATTCTAGAAGGTGACACAGGACACCTTTCCAGAAACTGATGTGAACAGAGAAGGAAAAGGTGGACATAGCAATTCGTTTCAGAGGCCTTTTCTTGCATGGAGAACTTTAAAATGATAAGAATGATTCACCATCATACATTTTCACAACCATCTTAACAAAGGTATATATTATGTGAACAATGTAAATATGTTCCTGGTGCAAGACACAATCCTTGTAAATCCATTACGCTCTGAGGTGGATGCAGGAGGTAGATTTAGAGCATTCACTCAATGGTAGACCTCATCAGGAAGAGGTCTTTTGTGTTCAGAGCTCAACAGCTGTCATTGTTACTATCAGTACTAGAAAGCATGGCAGAACTTCTGTGCGACTTGCTTGACTAAAGGGAATTCCTTTGGCCTGTTCATATACTAGATGCATTAAAAATGTGTTGTAGAATTCAGTATGATGATATAGCTTTCATAGTGGTAATGAAATGTTATAATGTGCACTTTTAAATCAATATGAAAGACAGAGTGTGCCATTGCTTTCTTGCCACTCCACTGCCAATGTTCAGCTTTCTCATTCAAGGCCCATGAGTCACTTAGAGAAGTCAAAGTGTGAGGGAGCATTTTGTCTCTCCCCTCACCCAAGCAAAAAAAAAAAAAAAAAGTCTAAAAATCTTTTTTTTCCTCATGTCCCAGCAAGCTTAAGTGAGTGCAACACATACTGACCATTATTTTTGAAATAGTTTTTCTATTGAGGAATAAATTTAGAAATTGATAATCCTACACTTGGAGACAGCCAGATCTTCCACTAAAACCAGTGTAACCGAACTACTTAACTCAATGCTAGTTTGTTTCTGCAGCAGAGGCATGCCCTCCTAGGGAAAGTAGCTGCCCATTTTTCTACACTGTTTTTGGGATGGGAAAAGAACAATGCTGCAATGAAACAATTAATCTGATGTTGCACTAATTTGATTGTTATGCAATTTTGGACTGTGACATTTCTTTCTTTCTTTTTTCTTGTGCCCCAATAAGATTAAGTGACAGCTATATGAACTGACCCTTATATTTGAATTATTTCTTTCTATTGTGAACTAAAGTCAGTATTTGAGAATGCTGTACTTGGGAAAACACAGAATGGTCAGAACATTTAAAATATGTTTTCTTGTAATAGCCCTGTAACAATATCCAAGGCAAGAGAAAAAAATGCACTAATAAGAGAGGTACCTAACTACTTAACTCTATTCTAGTTTCTTTCTGGAGAAATTCACAAGGCTAACCTCAGTCATGTTAGACAGTGACAAATCTGGAATGCAGATTGCTTGAATATTATCTTCTTCCTCACAAATCTCTCAAATCACTTTATTGCACACATGAATCTTTTGGATTTGTGCTCCCATATTCAGCATGGTTACAGGACCATGAGAGAATTCTTGTGCTCCATAAGCTATGGCATGCACCCCTAGAGAAACCAACTGCCCATTTTATTACTCAGTTTTTGGCAAGAGGAATGAACATTGTTGCTATTTATTTATTTACAGATTTTATTTACAGATTTATTTATTTATTTACAGATTTATAGGCCGCCCCTTGCCACAAGCCTCGGGGTGGCTCACAACCTCAAGAAACCTTGTAAGCAGAAACATAATACAATAATTAAAAAGCCTACAGAATATCAAAACCTTAAAACTTTAAAACTGGCCCATCTCCAGGTCCGAATTAAAACAAACAAATTACAATATAATACAATAAATCAACATTTAAAATATTGCTTAAATAAAAAGGTCTTCGCCTGGCGCCGAAAAGCAAATAAAGACGGCGCCAGGCGAGCCTCTCTGGGGAGCGCATTCCATAAATGGGGCGCCACCGCAGAGAAGGCCCTCCTCCGGGTGCTCACCCTCCTTATATCTCTCACAGAGGGTTCCCGAAGGAGAGCATCAGCTGCAGATCGTAAGGGGCGGTAGGGTATATATGGTCGTAGGCGCTCCTTTAGGTAACCAGGACCCAAGCCGTTAAGGGCTTTATAGGTAAGAACCAACACCTTGAATTGGGCCCGGACTTCAATGGGAAGCCAGTGAAGCTGGCGGAGAACTGGGGTGATATGAGAACCACGCCCAGTCCCCGTCAGCACCCTGGCAGCTCTATTCTGCACCAATTGAAGTATCCGGACCGTCTTCAAGGGTAGCCCCACGTAGAGCGCATTACAGTAATCTAGCCGGGAAGTCACCAACGCATGAGTCACCGTCGCCAGGCAGTCGAACTCCAGGAAGGGACGCAGCTGATGGATCAGCCGAAGCTGATGGAAGGCACTCCTCGCCACTGCTGACATTAAAGCAATTAATCTGATATTGCAGTAATTTCCTTGATATACTGTATATTTTTGGGCTGTGTCATGTCTCTTTCATGGCTGGATGCCTTGATTAATACTTTTCAAATATTGTGATTCAGAGAAATATTTTTTTTACTGTTTTAATGTGCAATCATATAATATTAACTTTTTAAAAATCTAAAAAGGGATATTGGTATTGGAAGATACTAGAAGTCATCAATTTGCTTTAGAGAGTGGTTATCTCATCAAAATCTAATAATTCATCTCTCTGCTTAGCTCTCTTTAGGTTCATTTGAAGCTACACTAAGAGGGAAACCTGTCTTCCACTTTTTATACAGGATGGCACCACAGGAAAGTACTCATCATATGGGGATTGTCCAGCTTCTTCTGCATTTCAGTTGGACATGGATAGGTCTTGTGTCTGACAAGCATGACGGAGAGAACTTTGTTCAGAGATTGATTCCGCTGCTTGCCCAAAAAAGCATCTGTCTTGCTTTCTTGCAAAGGATCACTGGAGACCTCTTTGATCTAACTAGTTCTTCTGTTGAAAGTATCAGCAGACTAATTATAACACTATTTTCAACTGATGCCAATGTGGTTGTGCTGAATATGCGGTCTGACATAATCAACGTTTTCACATTAGCATTAGAGAATATGGAACTAGACATAAAAACCCAAATCAGGAAAGTCTGGTTTATGCCATCCTCATGGTATTTCAGCACTTCGGAAGAGGGAGCACTGATTGGCAAAAACATTTTCCATGGTGCCTTTTCATTCTCAGTCTACACAAATAACGTGCGTGGATTCAAGCAACTTATTAATAAATTTACATCTGAGCAGAAACATTATTTGCATTTCTTCTGTTTGGTGTGGTTATTTGCATTCGATGGATGTGAAAACTGCAGAAGAGAGATGAAACTGGAGACCCTGAATTTGGCTTTCCATAAGATGGAGATGTCTGGTCAGAGCTACAATATCTACAATGCGGTCTATGCCATGGCACATGCCTTACATGCCACATCCCTGTCCCGACAAAGAGCCATGTGGGATAAAAGCAGTTTGGAGCATTTGGGTGCTCAGCCATGGCAGGTAACAATATCATTCCAATGAACTTCAAACAAAAGATTAAATTAAATCATCCCAGTGGGCTGAACATATTTGGCGAAACACTCTCAGAGTGTATTCTAGATAAACTCTGTGAAATCCTAAGGTCAATAAATACGTAAAAAATAACTGAGGATGTTGAAGTTGTATGTCATATTTCCTAGTGCAAAGTATCTTTGAAAAGTGTGATGGGTATATAAGTGGAAGGGTGCCTTGTATTCACATCCTGTTTATCCATGCATGTCATATACCTTGCTTTTGGTTTTGGTTTTGGTTTTGGTTTTGTTTTCCCTTTCTTCCAGTATAGCTTCACTCTTTCCTGAAAAACATCCACTTTAACAATGGAGCTGGGCAACAAATCCATTTGGAGAATGGGGAATTGTCCACTGGCTATGATATCTTCAACTGGATGACTTTCCCTAATCAGTCCTTTCGTAAGGTCAAGGTTGGCCAGATTTTACCAAGACAGAAGTTCAGCATCATTGATGATGCCATTGTATGGCACAATGGATTTAAGCAGGTAGGAAACCATTTAAGAGGAACAGGGAGAAGATATTATATCTAGTTATAAAAGTTATAGGTAGCAAATGGTGTCAGCAACCACTACCTGATGATGCTAGGATTGAGAATAAATTCAAAGAAGTTCCAAGTTCCTAGGGACCAATGTAATCTGAGGAATCTAATAGGAGAACAGGGTACAGCCTGTGCTGAAGCTATGTTTCTAGGCTTCCATATTGGAAAGCTACTGTGCTGTCCTGAATGGAACAATACCGGAACTTTCTCCCATCTGATCCCACAGAAGAACAGAGCACAGAATACAACTACCTGCAATTGGTGAGCAAGCCCATATAAGATTGAAGGTTGTATAGGGGCACCAAGTTTGGTCTAGTGCATAGAAAAAATGGGATGCATCCAGCTTTCATTAAATTTTGAATAAAGCCATTAAAATGAGGCTCAAGGTAATCCTGACTAACTATATTCCCATTAATTTTTCTACATCGCCTGCAACTAAATCTAGATCAGTCCCTTTGTTTCTACCCTTCTTCCTCATTTCGTGAATAGGTGCCACCTCATTCCAGATGTGTTGAGAGCTGCAACCATGGACAGAAGAAGATAATCCAGGAGGAAAAACCACTGTGTTGCTATGATTGCACTTCATGCCCAGAAGACCTGTATTCCAACCAAATGGGTATGTGACAAGGTACACTAGAGAGTTCCCATCACATTCAGTTCTGCGAAGTGTTCAGGGAAGAACTGCACACTGCAAGTAGTTACATGCTGACTTGTTTGTCCCCTGCACACATTCCTCTAGTTTTAAGAGAAATTTCTCATGGGAAAGGGGGCTTGTGGTGAGGCTCCATGGAATCCATCCCTCTAGCAGTAGTGGATAGCCTTTTCTTAGAAGGTGAGATGGGATACAATGATGTCCACAAACGCCCACAGTAGCCTGGATGTGCAAACAATCTGCTTCAGCATCACATACTGCATCATGTGCAGCACAAACTGTATGTGACTCTGAAAAGAGAAGCTGCTCATGCAGCGCTCATGCGAGGCTGAATTCCTGCTGATTGCCATGCAGATGCTCAGCAAGAATTCAGGTTCATGGCCATGGCAGAGTGGAACATGGTTTAGGGAGCTGAACCCAGGAAATCCAATGAATTCCCACTGCCTAATAGGATGCTATGCACATCCCTATGCAAAACACTCTCAGAACACTGCATTTCCCATCTTAACTGGGGCAAGAGTTATTCTTTAAAAAGAAGGTTGGTAAATTCTTATTAAAATAAACTTAATCATTCAAAACAAAATCCTTATCGATTTTAATTTGCCAAAGATGAATGGAATATGTATTCCTATTATATACATACTAAAGGGAACCATACTAAAGGGAACCATGTTGAAAGCACCTATAAGCTATCTTAATGTTGATACTAAATTATCAATATTTGAAGAGCTCCTTAGTTATATATAGTTGGTGATTTTGGTGATTCATAGTTATAAATAGGAATTTGGTGGACGGAATATCAGGTACAGAATTATTTTATGATGTAGTTTTAAATCTGTTAAACAAGCATTAAATAGAGGATTATATTGTATATTGTTGTCATATGTTTTGGTGACATTCATGCCTTACTTTGTTGTAAATTGAGGAAAGAGCTTTGGCTACAGATGGTAGAGAAATGAAATAGTTATACATGCAGGAAAGCTGTTTGGGGATGACAGCCTAAGAGATAATACATAAAAAATGTCCACAATGCTGGTCCAGCATTAATTATGCCCAATGTCCCCTCCCCTCCCCTCCCCTCCCCTCCCCTTCCAAAAACAGAAATCAAAATCCTTTATGCATGACCAAACTCTCACTCTGTTTGTCATTTTCAGATGCAGCTTATTGTGTCCCATGTCCACAGGATCAGTATCCGAATGAGAACCATGACCAGTGCATTCCTAAGATTGTATCTTTCCTTTCATATCAAGAGCCCTTAGGGATGGTTATGCTTTCTCTTGCTCTCTTCTTTGTCATAACTACATGTTTCATCATGCAAACATTTCTAAAAAACTGGAATACTCCCATTGTGAAAGCCAACAACCGGAGCCTGACTCTCATTCTCCTCAGTGCCATCTTCCTGTGCTACCTTGCATCTCTCTTATTCATTGGATGGCCTGTGAAGGTGACCTGCCTTCTCCAACAGCCAACTTTTGCCATTCTGTTCTCTCTTGCAGTTTCTTGTGTGTTGGCAAAAACAGTCATTGTTGTCCTGGCCTTTTTGGCCACAAAACCAGGCAATAACATGAGAAATTGGCTAGGTCAGAAAGTGACAAACACCATAGTTGTTTCCTGCACTTTTATTCAAGTGTGCATTTGTATTGTGTGGTTGTCTACCTCTCCTCCATTCCCACATGTTGACATGCACTCACTGGTGGGGAAAATCATAGTAGAATGCAGTGTAGGTTCCGCTCCCATGTACTACTGTGCCTTGGGCTACATGGGAGTTCTGGCCAGTGTCAGCTTCACAGTAGCTTTCCTAGCCAGAAAGTTGCCCGACACTTTCAACGAAGCCAAGCTGATCACTTTCAGCATGCTGGTGTTTTGCAGTGTGTGGGTCTCCTTTGTTCCAGGTTACCTGAGCACCAAAGGAAAAGACATCGTGGCGGTGGAGGTGTTTGCTATCTTGGCCTCCAACACTGGCCTCCTCTTTTGCATCTTCTTTCCAAAATGTTACATTATTCTTTTAAGACCTGATCTCAACTCTAGGAAACAACTTAAACAGAAAGAGCAGTTTTCCACATGATTCTAATAGTTGATCATTCATTTATTTTTACTCTCTCTTAATTTTGACTGAATTACTTATGTTTCCTTTTTAAACTGGGTGTACCATTTCTTGGATGAAGAGTCTATTTTTAGAGACATCTGGTCTTGATGGCTGTGTATCACAACTCATATGAGAAAAACTGAAAGAAAATAGGAGGGCTGTATTTGTCTCTTGATCGTTGCATGCCCTTCATAGCAATTTATTTGGCAAATTAGGGGACAGACTTGTCAATTTAGTAAGACATAGGTTTGATGCAACACTGCACTTTGCATATCTTTATTCAAAAGTTTGTTCTTTAAGCAACATTTATCTTGTGAATTGTTTCATTGCTTTAAAGATTTTTCTGAAATTCCATGTAGTGTCCTTTGTAAGATTCAGGTGTAATTTTCAGTTTAAGAGTGTCGGTTGGGATTACAAAGTAGTATAACATGCAAATAATGGCAGGAGAGTTACTAATTTCCCTTACGACTTGCTTGTTGTATTTGTCATTTGCATGTCTCATGATTTTTTTTCTGACTGATTAGGATGTCTGGATTTTTATATCTGCCCCACAAGTGTTGCATGCAGTAGTGGATGACAGACACCCACATTTGCAGCACAAGCTTGCAAAGCCTTGCAGTAAATCTCCCAGATGGGGCGTTTGAAGCACTGAACATAGGAGTTCCATTAACAAGATACATGCTTCAGAGCTGCCGTTTAAGTCCTGCAGAAAGTATGTTATTTGTGTAATTATTTCCATCAACCAGATGTTTGTGTGATGAGGAAAATAGCAACAACTCAGAACTCATTTAGTAAATTCCAGCATTAAGGTAAGGACTTCAGTAAACACTTGATTGTCAATTCCATGGTCTGAGCCAAGGACAGGGCAAATGGTTCTGATAATATCAATGCATTTTTAATAGTGGGTGAGGTTCAGAAACCTATTTATGACAGGAACACAGATAGGGACTACACAAGCAGCCTTGGATTTCATCCACTCTTACACATAGCTTTTCTTCTGTGTCACTACCACCAGAAAAAAAATGTAGAGATTGAATGAAGTACCAGTATCTGAAACTCACTTTGGATGAACTAGGAAATTATCCTACAAAAACTTGACAATTGTTCTGCCTGGCCAAGAAGTTTGAGTTGGTGCATCTGCTAAATGAATCAGGATTTGTGCGCGTGTGTGTGCATGCATGCATGTGTGCATATTCAGATAAACTAGCCTTGAAAACAGAATATTGCAGTGGATTTTCACCTGAGTTTATTATTCTAGTTATTGCTATCACTTTCGCATTGTATCTCATAATATTAATTCTGGGTTGGTTTTTACTGTCTCTAGTGATGGAATAAATACTCAAGCAAACTTCTTTGGATATGCGATGCATGTCAGTGATTTCTGAATTAAGTTTTTGAGCCTAATTATTTCTTAATATGCTTTGCCGTTATTTAGATGCATTGGAAAATCAATGAAAGAAAGGGTAATCAAACAGATTCCATGCTATTTATTCTCTTGGACTTTAACAGTGAAAATCTCCAGACTTTCCTTTCTATACTGTTCCTACCTATTTACATCATGACCATGGCTGGCAACATCCTCATTGTCCTTCTAGTGGTGTTTGATCATCAGCTTCACACCCCCATGTATTTCTTCTTGGGAAACCTGTCCTGCCTGGAGTCTTGCTACAGCTCCACCATCATGCCAAGGATGTTGGTCCGCTTTATGAGTGGGGACAGAACAATCTCCATTGGGGGATGCTTTGCACAGCTGTATTTCTTTGGGTTTCTTGCAGCCACAGAATGCTACTTCCTAGCTGTCATGTCTTATGACCGTTATTTAGCAATATGCAAAGCACTGCACTATGCGATGCTGATGAATGGGAGAATTTGCATCTTGTTGATTGCTGGATCCTGGATCAGTGGAGCACTGGGCATCAGTCTCATAATATCCTTGGTATCGCAGCTGAGTTTCTGTGGGCCCAACAACATCAATCACTTTTTCTGTGATTTAGCTCCAGTGATTAGGCTCTCATGTGATGATACTCACATGGTTGAGGTGACTGCCTTTGTGATCTCCTCTATAGGAACACTGCCTCCACTTATAATCACGCTGGCATCTTATGTTTGCATCATCAAGAGCATTTTAAGAATCCCCTCCACTGTAGGCAAGCAAAAGGCTTTCTCTACCTGCTCCTCTCACCTGACTGTTGTAGCTTGTTTCTATGGCTCTTTGATGATAGTCTATGTTTTACCAAACATGAATTCACTGAGCGGCTTGAAGAAACTGTTCTCTCTTTTCTACACGCTACTCACCCCTCTGGTTAATCCCCTCATATATAGCTTGAGAAACAAAGAAGTAAGGGAAGCACTGAAAAGAACCTTCACAATGTTTCATAAAAGTCACTAAAATTCAGAAAAGAATAGTTACATCAGGGTGGGGTGGGGGTTAATTTATTGAAATGTCTGTATTATATGGATATATTACAGTGCCTGATTGTGAAAGATGATTCTCTTTTAATTCTTTGGTCCCTCTTTAAAGAAGTAGGAATTCAAAAAGCAGCTGCTGATGCCAGAGTGTTGGACACAGAATAATCAGTTCAAGTTGCAACAACCCAGATTCAGGCTGGACATCAGGAAAAGCTTCCTCACTGTCAGAGCAATACAACAGTGGAACCAGCTGCCTAGAGAGGTGGTGGGCTCTCCCACACTAGAGACATTCAAAAAGAAACTGGACAGCCATCCGAGTGGGATGGTGTAGCTTGGTGTCCTGCAACTCCAGAGGGTTGGACCCAAAAGCCTTCATGGCCCCTTCCAACTCTACTATTCTATGATTCTATAAAATATGTAGAAGTTATCTACTTTGGCTTCAGAGGAACATATATAGAATGAAGGAAAAAGTTGCAAGCAAAGGTGAGATTGCTTCTTCAACTGAAAGGCTTCTACTACAGAAAGGTTGGAGAATTCATTCGCACAACATGTCCCATAGCAAACTGTAAGAAACTGCATCTCCTGCCCTCAGGCACACTATGCCATGTGTTATTCAAACTGGCTTTTGATAGCAAGGATAGGGAAGGTTTGATCAATTATTACTAATTATTATTACTAATTATTGTTACCACTGTGCAACTTGGGCCCATAGCATGGTTCAAGATTTGAGCCTCCCCCGTGTTTTTTTTTTTTAAGATAGAGAAATAAGAATTGTTGAGATCTTAAGGAGATTTTCATATATATTTATTTACAATAAAAAGATGATGGAGAGATCAAACTGGTTAGTGAGAAATGACACAGAATACAAATGGCGAAAGAGACAGACAGATGCTATAGCAGACTGTGTCCAATGGCATCCCCTTTTTTCTCTTTCACATCTCCCATAAGTCTCAACACATTTGATCACATGGACACCATTCCTGCTACTTATACACTCTAGGACAAGGGAACGTTGTTCAGACTTAGGATGAAATTCACTTTCAGAGACACTCTTGGGAGCCATGTTCCACTGACAGACAGAACTGAAGATGAATATGACAGAGCCAAAGTAACTGGTGTAGTGGAAACATCCCAGTAGTGTCATTTTTTCAGGTCTAGCATGAAGCACTGAGGTCAATACAATGTCAAAGCCTGAGGAGGAGGGAATAGAGGCAGTGTCATGTATTTGGAAGTAATGTATTACTGGGCACTTCCCATCTTGTTCTCCCATGTAAGGAGGAAGGTGTCAATGTATGCTAGATAGTTCTGTAGAAATGTAGAAATTCAACTGGAATTGAATGAGGAGAAATTAATAGGAACACCATGCAGAAGGATGAAGAAAATAGATATTAACGTTCAAAATACAATGTAAGTTTTAAGTCATTGATTAGCATTTAGACATTGTATGGTTTGCAATGCTGAGTTGCATTAAGGACACCCTATGAAAATTATATGCCCACACCTGATTAATTTAGGGAGCCATTCCATTATGGACAAGCTCCCCTGTTGATAATTCTCAAGCAGAATTAGAACATGGTTGTCCAAGGAGCATTCACTAAAAGACTGAAAAGCAACTTCATTAAATCATGAATGACTTCCATTGCCAAGGCAAATCTAGGCAGGTAGTTCTCTTTATTCCATCAACATATTATGCATCATTGCAAAGATGATTATGGGCCCATATTGGCTAAAATAATCATTTCTATGCTGATAGATTGTTTTGTTTCATGGATAATAAAAAAGGAAATCAGAGACAAAATTCTGATCAGATGAAAGGCAATTTTAGAATTTTTTTTTTTTAACGTCTTTTACCACAAGAAATCCATTAGGAATTTGCCAAGGGGGAAGATTTTCCTATCATGAAAGGAAACTCACCGATTTCTCTCATGATCTGAGTGTTGTCAGGTCTACATTCATTCTTCATCTGCTCCTTTTTGCAGGATGATTAACAAATATGGGTGCTTATACAAGCTATAAAACCCAATTTATTAAGCAATGGGCAGCACTTATACTGAAAGCCCTTGAGGCAGCATGGTCACTAAAAAAATGGATTCTGTGCAATGTACATTTGAGAGCCTGTATATATTGAAGACCAGCAGGAAATATATTTGATAATGGATTAGGTATTGCAGCATTTTGACAAATAAAGAGAAATAACAAGCAGTAGGTGTCAGTCTTCCAGTTCATTCTGACTTCAAGGTAATAATTCCTAGAAGTGGCTTCTCACAGATGTAATATCCTCATTCACAAAGCAGTTATGTGATTAGATTTTTTTTAATGATGGCAAATGCTTCAATATAGTTCACTTCCAGTTTAATGCAAAGTGATTGGAAATGAAAGTAATGCAGAAAATAGCTCAGCTCTGATGTTCTTTGGTATAGGAATTAGTAGCTAGTTTCTTGCTGGAAGCTTTCTTGGAGGCAGAAGACTGTGTGGCATCTGTAGCTGCAAGGATCCTGCTTCCACTCTCTCGCTCTCACTCTCTCTCTCTCTGTCTCACACACACACACACATGTGAACGTATGGATGAACAGATGGATACTATGCACTCTGAGCTCCATAGAAAACCTAGGACAAGCCTAATGGGGTGTGTGTGTGTGTGTGTGTGTGTGTGTGTGTGTGTGTTTCATGTAGCCCAATATTATGACTGCAGAAGCAATCAATATATATATTTAAACTATCTGCAGTATACTCCCATTTTAGATTCCGGAACGGCAGGCTGCACATTTTATGTAAATCCCCATTAAGAGAGAGAGCAGTGAAGGTAGGAAAAAAGCAGAGATTAAATGGGACTTACTCTCTTCAAAGTGTGCTCAGGATCACAGTCTCCTAAGAGGTCACATCATAAAAGAACCATCCTTAGCTTAAAGTCTTAGACTTTTATTAAATTGAGTGTCACATCAAACTATTAAGCCTATTTTTTCCTGATATTGTCTGCCTTGCTGTTGTACAGATGCATTTAAATATCCACCCAGACAAGGAAAACAGAACAGCTCTTGTGGCTTTTATTCTCCTTGATTTTAACAGTGAGGACCTGCAGACTTTCTTTTCCATGTTATTACTACCCATCTACATTGCAACCATGGCTGGCAACATCCTCATTGTCCTTCTAGTAGTGTTTGATCACCAGCTTCATACCCCCATGTATTTCTTCCTGGGAAACCTGTCCTGCCTGGAGACTTGCTACAGCTCCACCATCATGCCAAGGATGTTGGTCCACTTTCTGAGTGGGGACAAAACAATCTCCATTGGGGGATGCTTTGCACAGCTGTATTTCTTTGGGTTTCTTGCAACCACAGAATGTTACTTCCTGGCTGTCATGTCATATGATCATTATTTAGTGATATGCAAACTACTACACTATGCGATGCTGATGAATGGGAAAATTTGCATCCTGCTGATTGCTGGATCATGGATTAGTGGATCACTGTTCATCAGCCTTATCGTATTCTTGGTATCCCAACTGAGTTTTTGTGGACCAAACAAAATTGACCATTTTTTCTGTGATTTAACTCCATTGATAAGACTGTTATGCAGTGACATCCATTTGGTTGAAAATACATCCTACATAGTTTCCTCTCTAGGTATCCTGCCCCCATTTCTAATAACACTTTCATCTTATGTTTGTATAATTAGGAGCATTTTAAGCATCTCCTCTACTGTAAGGAAAGAATAGGCATTCTCTACTTGTTCCTCTCACCTGATTGTGGTTGCTTGTTTCTACAGCTCCTTGATCACAGTCTACATTATACCAAACATAAGATCTGTGAGTAACTTGAAGAAACTGTTCTCTCTCTTCTACACTTTGCTGACCCCACTGGTCAATCCCCTTGTATACAGCTTGAGGAACAAAGAAGTAAAGGAAGCCGTAAAGAAAATGTTCACAATGCATTACAGATTTCATTAAAACTCAGTAGCAAAGGTGTGAATTTTCTTGTGTTGTTCTCTGTATAAGGATGACATGTGGCACATATTTATGGAAGTGTTTGGAATGCATTACATGCATGTCTTCAGTGCCCATCTGGTCCTCAAATGCAAGGAGGTCAGCCAAGTTGAACACTCTGTGTTCTGAGGCATTGAGCCTGGAAGGACTCCAGAGACTTGTGACAGCCTGCACTATACATTTTGTATTAATAATAAAAGGGGAGGGTAATAAACCTCCCATGGATGTATTACCATTTTGGATGAAAGGGGGTAGAAAAATGAAGGAAAAAAATTACTACGCAGCCATAGTCTTGGTGGAGGGGTGCACTAAGAGTGACTTCTGTTTTTTCTCAATTTTGTGTATTGTGTGTTTTTATTAATTATATAGTTTTTGCATTTGTATTTGTGGAAATACAAATGGAAATGCAAAGCTGAGTGGATCCATGTTCAGATATTCTAGCCATATCTGTGAGTTTGTATCCAGGTCACTTAGCTGCTAGGCCCAGAGCTGAAATGGTGCTTTTAAAATGAATTGGTCCTGAAATGGAAGGGAAGATTAATGAATCATTTCAGGGCATTGGTATCTCTTATCTTGTCTTCTTTTAACAATGTCCAAATAACCTCTCTCTCTCTCTCTCTCTCTCTCTCTCTCTCTCTCTCTCTCTCTC
>JAIXND010000782.1:3696641-3734595 GCA_023646645.1 Varanus salvator macromaculatus | reverse complement strand
TCTCTCTCTCTCTCTCTCTCTCTCTCTCTCTCTCTCTCTCTCTCTCTGTCACATACACTATCACACACTATTTGTGAAAGAATGATGGCAATTGCTGACTGCCATTTTACTCCCCAAAAAGTGTACCAAGAGTTTCTCCTAAGTCAGAGAGTTTTGGTGGGAGACAAAACACAAGTTCAGGAGATTGAACTTATGCAGGAAGAATTTCATAAGGGCATGAAACATGTGCAACATGTCACTTTTAAAATACACTCTAAGATTATTAAAATAAACATGCTTCACATTTATTTTCCATAAACTGGCACTTGTTGTGAACAACACAGCATTGAATTTTTCCAACTGCAAACATTTCTGGCTCTCTGCAGCTATCTAGGTATTTGGTGTGCTTGGTTGGTCTCAATATTGGTAGATGATAAGGAAAGTCCTTGTTTGGAACTTGGTAGGAACAGTTTCCAAGCAGATTTCAATAAGATGTATGTATGTATGTATGTATGTATGTATGTATGTATTTATTGGGCAGGAAAACAACATGGTGATGTTGGTGAACAGAAGGATAGAACATAGAAGGATTTTTCTATCCTTTGTTCATGGTGACTTAAATTATTTTGCAGGAATTCTCTCCCAGACACTCATAGGTTTGAATCGTTTGATTAACAGCTTTGCAAAAATGCAGGAAACCTCCAAAGGAGTGGTGGTTGGTGAATGAGGGAGAAGCTAAGGGAGGCTGCTGGTAATTCTAGAAAATGCAGGGGGGGTCAGAAGGACCCCCTGCCCCTGGGACTGCAGCACTGCAGCCTGGAAGGAATGTCATGACCCCAGAGGGCTCCCCTGAGAAGCAGAGAGTGGTTGGAGTTACGCTTCAAGGCATGCATGTGGGCATATCCGTCTGTGCAACTAGGGTAGTGTTTGCCTGCTCTGTAATTATCCAAATTATTATTATTTGCTTTGTCTTCTCTTAGGCAAAAAACTATATGGATTCAAATATAGATGGTTAAATTCTGAGTGAATCTGTGCTACTCAGGAGTCCTTGAAGGAGGGTGCAAAATCTGATAAAGGAGAAACAGATGACATCAATCTTCCACCAGGCCTGCTGAGGCTGAGGCTGTGGTGTGGGTGGGATATGAGCAGGCACATCCTGGAGCACAGGGGGCTGCTCATCATGCTGATGTGGCAGCTCCAGATCCCTCCTCTTGTGGGCAAGGGAGAGAAAGGAGAATGCAGCCTCTACAGGAGCTTCCAGGACAATCTCTACCAGCCTGGAGATATCATAATTGCCGGGATTTTCCCTTTAATACACCCCTGGATACTTTTGTTCAACTTCACACACTTTCCTGACAGGAGTCATAAAGGCCATCTGTATGTAATGCTACTTTCTTGGGGATATTCTATGTATTCAAAACTGTATGGAGGTGGAAGAGCTGCAGCTTCAGAGATCATGTAGTTGAAACTTGGCCAATGTTGGATTGTTTCCATTTCTGTTTGCAATACACTTTTTAAAGGCACAGGAGGGAAGGAGTTGAGATCTGTTTAGATCATGAGAGATACTATTTATCTAACTCAGACCCAGGTGTTAGCGTCAGTGTCTAAGCAATACTAACTTCAAAGAAGAAATTAGCGTAAGGATTCCACCAGTTCTTAAGGTTAGCATTAAAAAGTGTACCCAGGTGGGAGAGCTTAACTGTAAAAACTAGCATGAGCATTAAAATAGCCTTCCTACGAACATACACACTGCAGTGGGAACTCTTCACAAAACTACTAGATACCCCAGCCCAACATTGGAGATTATGGGTTCCTCTCGCTAGTGCAGCATTTAAGCCATTTCTCTATCACTTTACCAGGGTTTGGAGGGGGGTGTTTGAGATTTGTTTTGAGGGATTGTACATTTTAAATATATATGAATCAGTTTATGTGATTGCAGTCATCAGTAATGGACTTATTCCTTTTTGTTTGCTTTTTGCATTGTACATTCTCCCCTCCTTTTAAGCTATTTCTCACAATTCTTTATCAGTTTTTTGTCATGTCATTTTAAAACAGGACAACATGGTCAGAACCCATCAAACGGTATGTACTTTTTAAATTAATTGGATTCTAAAGTCAGATAACATATGAACAAGAAAAAGTGCTTAATTCTGATGGGATCAAACACAGACCAGATTGACAATGTAGTATTCTCCTTTTCTCCTATCTTATTCAACAGGTCTACTCTCACTCACATGTGCTAACACTATAGTTTGTCTGTTCTATGCCAATTTTGACCTTCGTGTTGCAGGTTGGGAAGATTAAAATGTTCAGCAGCTCTTTCTTTCACCTTTGACACTATCTGCATGTATTTGCACTAATAAGAGTTTATGAGTCTCGGTGTCAACCTTATTGCAGAGTGAAGGTCAGAAATTACCAGTATGTCTTGGCCTTGATTTTTGCCATCCAAGAGATCAATCATAACCCAAGATTGTTGCATAATAAGACTATGGGGTTCCACATCTATGACAACCTCTTTGACTCAAAGATGATATATGAGACCCTCTTTGATCTGCTGTTCACACCCAGAGAAGACATACCCAATTACAAGTGTGATAGGAAAAAAGTAGTGTCTGTAATTGGGGGATTCAATGTGGAAAATGCCATCCAAATAGCTGCCATGTTAAAGAACTACAAGATTCCACAGGTATGGAAAGATCTCTGCCACTCTTTTGGTGTTTCTGGCACAAATTCAGATGTGAAATATGTATGACTTGGGAAGGACATAGATGTTTCCCCATGTCATTCTAGTCCTGTGTTGCCATATCTGTTTGGTTTGGTGAAACACAAGGAAGGATCCTCTTCCTAATAGTGAGGCCAGCAACTTCAAACAGCAGTAAATGGCTGTATTTGCATAAGTTGCAAGCAAGCCCTATTGCGACCCTTCATCACTGTCTATGAGGTGACTCAGTTAATGTAGAGGTTCTTAGAAGTTTCTTCTAAGAAGTCTTCTGTGATTCTAAGACTCACAGAAGCCTTCTAATGTTAGAGGATATCTGAAGGAGTGTATAATTTCCTATGTGCCTGCCCTTCCCTTGAGATCTGGGCAGAGGCTCTTTTTCAGAAGCCCTCCTTGAAGGAGATGAGAAAGGTGGCTAGCCAGAGGAGAGCCTTCTCTGCAGTGGTGCTCTGTTTATAGAATACAATCCCCTGAGAGGTTCACCTGGTGCCGATACTTTATTCTTTCCGGCACCAGGCCAACCCTTTTTATTTTCCCAGTATTTTAGATTGTGAGGCATTTGTACAGAATGGATGCTGTGTTCTGCACTGTTTTATAGTAAGACCATACCAAGATCATTGGTAGGGGAGAGTATGCAAAAGTTTTAAATAAATAAACAATCAATCTTCAGTCAAGATTCTAGAAGGTGACATACAACACCTTTGCAGAAAGTGATTTGAGTAGTGAGGGAAAAGATGGAGATAGCAATTCATTTCAGCTGCCTTCCCTTTCATGGATACTTTAAATATGATAAGAATGATTCACAATTATACATTTTCACAACATTCTTAATAAAGGTATATATGCATGAACCATAATTTGCTGGCATGAGACACAATACTTGTTTATCTATTATGCACTTCACTGAATGTCAGAGGAAGATTGAGAGCCCTCTCACAATGGTAGACCTCATCAGGTGGAGGTCTTTTGTGTTACTAGTTCAACAAGTGTCATTGCTATAAGAGGTAGCACAGAAGCCCAGTACGGCAGAACTTCTGTGTGTGGCTTCCTTGACTAAAGGACATTCCTTTGGCCTGTTAATACACTAAAGGCATATAAAATGTGTTGTAGAATGCTGTGTGATGACTCACCTTTCATAATAATCATGAAATGTTATAATGTGAAATTTTAAATAAATATTACCGTATTTTTTGCTCTATAAGACTCACTTTTTCCCCCCTCAAAAGTAAGGGGAAATGTCTGTGCGTCTTATAGAGTGAATGTGTGTGTGCAGTAAGTCTGTCGGATGTGCAGCCCATGGGGAAGTGATGGGGAATGTGCCTGTGATTATGTGCCCATTTGATTCAGAATATTTTTTCTCTTGTTTTCCTCCTCTAAAAACTAGGTGCATCTTATGGTCAGGTGCGTCTTATAGAGCGAAAAATACGGTAATTGCAAAAAAATATGTCACTGTTTTCCTGCCACTCCACTCCAATACTGAGCTTACCCATTCAAGGGCCATGAATCACTGAGAGAAGTCAAGGTGTTTTGATGCCAAGTTTTTGACTCTGTTTTTGGGAAGTGGAAAGTTTGTTTTACTGCTCATTAAATAGGAAGGTATTTTTAAAAATACAAAATGGGATATTGGTATTGGAAGATACTCGATTTACTTTAGACATTCTTTGTCTCTTGAAAATTTAAGTATTATTCTCCCTGCTTAGCTCACTTTAGGTTCATTTGAAGCTACACCAAGTGGGAAACCTGTTTTCCATTTTGCATACCAAATGGCACCACGGGAAAGTACTCATTATATGGGGATTGTCCAGCTTCTTCTTTATTTCAGATGGACATGGATTGGTCTTCTGTCAGGCAAGCATGATGGAGAGAACTTTGTTCAGAAATTGATTCCTCTGCTTGCCCAAAACAGCATCTGTGTTGCCTTCTTGCAAAGGCTCACTGGAAACAACTTTGACACAACTAGTTATTCTATTGAAAATATCAGGAACTTAATTCTAACCCTATTTTTAACTGATGCCAGTGTGGTTGTGCTGAATATGCGGTCTGACATCATCATTGTTTTCACATTCATTTTAGAGGAAATCAAACTACATACAAAAACGCAAATCAAGAAAGTGTGGCTTATGCCATCTTCATGGTATTTTAGCACTTCAGAAGAGGGAGCTCTCATTGGCAAAACCATTTTCCATGGTGCTTTTTCATTTTCAGTTCACACACATCATGTGCCAGGATTCAAGGTTTTTCTTAATAACTTGACATCTGAGAAGAGGCTTCTGCATTTCTTCTGTTTGGTTTGGCTATTGGCATTCAATGCATGTAAAAAATGCAGTCGAGAGATGAAACTGGAAAACCTGAGTCCAGTGTTGTTTGAGATGGACATGTCTGGTCTGAGCTACATTATCTACAATGCGGTCTATGCTGTGGCACATGCCTTACATGCCATAACCCTCTCCTGACAAAGAATCATGTGGAACAGAAGCAATTTGGAGCTTTGGGATGTTCAGCCATGGCAGGTAAAATCATGATTCTAATGCAATTCTGTGAGTGGGTGATATTTGGCTAATTTATTGCTAAGAACCTCTCTGGAGTTCTAAGACTGGAAAACAAAACTGAAGCAATCTATGTATTGAATACATTTCCTTCTTGTGTAAAGTTAAGTTGGCAGGAAATTTCTTGGCTGTAAGTATAGAGTGGTTATACATTACAGAATGATAGACTGAACATGCAAAGATTATGAATTCATTTGAAATAGCTCACTGTATGTTTCTTCTCAATGTAGCTCAATTCTTTCTTGAAAAACATCCACTTTAATAATGGAGCTGGCTTAGAAGTCTTGTTTGAGAATGGAGAATTGTCTACTGGATACGATATCATCAACTGGATCAATTTCCCCAATCAGTCCTTCCATAAGGTCAAGGTTGGGGAGATTTTACCGAGCCAGAAGTTTACCATCACTGATGATGCCATTGTATGGCACAATGGATTTAAGGAGGTAGAAAACCATTTCTGACAGAGTGCAGCTATGATAGAGCGTACTTCTGAGTGAATATTCATAGCTCTGAAATCTAAGCAGGAAGGAATGCATTGCACATTTTCAAGGCACTGCTGTATAGAATGGTGCTTCTTATCCATGCCTTATTGCATCAGTGTTACAGGAATTCTGTCCATGTGTTGGCTACTGTCTAAACATAGCAGACAGGTTGAATAAGACTTGCAACAGTTGCATGAAGACAAACACACACTTGAACATAACTGAATAATAATAATTTCAAGATTATTTTTGTTCTGCCACTGTTATTCATGATCAAATTATGGAGAAATCTCTTTCTCATGTCTGTAAATTGAGGGGTGCTGAGAGTTGGGCTGCACTGACTGACATCATGGCTCACCATCTTTCTGACAGGCCTAGAACTGCAATGAAGAGGAAGAAGAGAAAGGCATTATTTTTGGCTGTAGTACTTATAGGTCCTATTAAGGACCAGAGGTTTCTAAGTTTACGGAGCTTGATCTAGTGCATAGAAAAATGGGATGAATCAAGCATTCATTAAATTTTGAGTAAAGTCATTAAAATGAGACTCATTGTAATAAGAGCTAACTTTTTGCTGTTTGATTTGCACACTGTAATGTGACTAAATCTAGATCAGACCCTTTGTTTCTAGTCTCCTTCCTCTTTTTGTAAATAGGTGCCGCCTCGTTCCAGATGTGTTGAAAGCTGCCACCATGGACAGAAGAAGATAATCCAGGAGGAAAAACCAGTGTGTTGCTATGATTGCACTTCATGCCCAGAAGACACGTATTCCAACCAAATGGGTATGTGACTGGATACACTAGAGAGTTCCCAGCACATTCAGTTCCATGCACTGTTCAGAGAAGAACTGCACATTGCAAGTGGTTACATGCTGACATGTTTGTCCCCTGCACACGTTCCTCTAGTTTGAAGAGACAATTCTCATTGGGAATGTAGGAAAGCAGTAAAGGGGCAAACACTTGAGTTGTAATGAGGCTCCATGGCATCTGTCCCTCATGCATGAGCGGACAGCCCTGTCTTAGAAGGTGAGAGGAGATAGGAGGAATTCCAGAAATGCTCACAGTACCATGGCTGTGCAAACAACAACCGTTCACTTCACATGCTGCATCATGTACAGCACAAACGCAGGCTGCTGCAGGTGACTCAGAAGAAAGATACTGCCTATACAACACTTATGCAGGACTGGATTCCTTGGGATCACTATGCAGATGCTCAGCAGGGCACTGCAGTTTTAACCCTGGTTAGGGCAATGTTTGTTTTGAAAAAGATTTCTACTTAAGCAGGCAAGGCTGTCAGCACCATATGTATATTGGCTAAGGGAAGGATATAACAGTACATTTCATGTTTTCTCTCACTGCCTCCTTCTCCACCTCCTTCTTCTTTTGGGATTAATCGCAAATTCCTATTAAAATGAACAGAAATGAAATACTTATTGATTTTAATTGACCAAAGATCCTCTCCTCTCCTCTCCTCTCCTCTCCTCTCCTCTCCTCTCCTCTCCTCTCCTCTCCTCTCCTCTCCTCTCCTCTCCTTTCCCTTTTTTAAGATGTAGTTTTAAATCTGTTAAACAAACATAAAAGAGTGTATTATGTTGTATATTTTTCCATAATTGTTGTTGACTTTCGTGTCATACTTAGTTGTAAACAGAAAAAAGAGCTTTGATGACAGGTGTTGGAGGAATGAAATTAAAAGAAATGAAATGAAGAATACATCCAGCAAAGAAGGTTGAGGATAACCTAAGAGACAATACATACAAATGTCAGCAATTTCAGTCCAGCATTAATTATGCACAATATTGCTTCTCTTCTCATTTCTTTCTGTTCTTTTCTTTTCTTTTCTTTTCTTCATTAAAACATTCATCAAGGGATCCTTTTTGCATGACCAAAGCCACTGACTTTGTTTGCCCTGTTCAGATGCAGTTTATTGTGTCCCATGTCCAGAGGATCAGTATCCAAACAAGAACCACGATGAGTGTATCCCTAAGAATGTATCTTTCCTTTCCTATCAAGAGCCCTTGGGGATGGTTATGCTTTCTCTTGCTCTCTTCTTTGCGGTAATTACATGTTTCATCTTGCAAACATTTCTAAAGAACTGGAAGACTCCCATTGTGAAAGCCAACAACCGGAGCCTGACTCTCATTCTCCTCAGCGCCATCTTGCTCTGCTACCTTGTGTCTCTCTTCTTCATTGGACGGCCTGTGAAGGTGACCTGCCTTCTTCAGCAGCCAACTTTTGCCATCTTGTTCTCTGTTGCAGTTTCTTGTGTGTTGGCAAAAACACTCATTGTTGTCCTGGCTTTCCTGGCCTCAAAACCAGGCAATAACATAAGAAATTGGCTAGGTAAAAAAGCGGCCAATTTCATTCTTGTTTCCTGCTCCCTTATTCAAGTGTGCATTTGTATTGTGTGGTTGTCTACCTCTCCTCCATTCCCACATGTTGACATGCACTCACTGGTGGGGAAAATCATAGTAGAATGTAATGTAGGTTCCCCTCCCATGTACTACTGTGCTTTGAGCTACATGGGTGTTCTGGCCAGTGTCAGCTTCACAGTAGCTTTCCTAGCCAGAAAGTTGCCTGACACTTTCAACGAAGCCAAGCAGATCACTTTCAGCATGCTGATGTTTTGCAGTGTGTGGCTCTCCTTCATTCCAGGTTACCTGAGCACCAAAGGAAAAGACATTGTGGCAGTGGAGGTGTTTGCTATCTTGGCCTCCAATACTGGCCTCCTCTTTTGCATCTTCCTTCCAAAATGTTACATTATTCTTTTAAGACCTGATCTCAACTGTAGGAAACAACTCAAAGACAAAAGGCAGTTTTCCACATGATTCTAATATTTGCTTGGTCATTGATTGATTTTCACTCTCTCTTAACTTTAACTGAATGACCTATCTTTGGCTTTATAAAGTTGGTTGTACCATTTCTTGGAGGTGAAGTCTATCAATGGCTTCAAGTTTTAATGGCTGTGTATTACTACAACTATGAGAACCAAATTGTGAGAAAGAAAAGGGTGTTGTTTGTCTGACAATGTGATTCATAGTAATCTGGTTGGCAGATTAGGGAACAACTAAAATTAACACCTAAACATAACCAAGAATCTGTGAAAATAGTTATAATGCATCCTCATCAACACTTCCAAAGAGTGGATAGTCCTGGCAACAATGAAAAACTCATTTTGATAATATTTATAATGGATAGGAAGTTATATTCCTAGCACAGCAGTCACCAAGAGGCAGGAAAGGCAGTTGCTGAACCACTAACATGCTTATCCATCAGACAAATCTCTAGTCTTTGTTCTATCTCTAGACAAGATCATCAAATGTCTCAACCTGGTTGAGCTGGTCTCACATGAGGTGTAGTGCCCTTGATTTATTTTTCTGGACATTGAAGGGGAAATGGGGCAGATGTCAGAGAGAGAGAGAGAGAGAGAGAGAATCATAATTCCTTGATGCAATAACACAATATTTCTCATTTAATAATGTGCAATATAATAATACACACAATAACAGATTTCTTCTGGACTCTTGAACTCAAGAAATCCCAGAACCATGAAGGTTCTTGAAGAGTTGCTGTGAAGGATGACATAGCAATAATGATAAGGGATTCACTAATTTCCCTTGTGGTTTGGGTGTCTTCTTCTCCATGCTAACTTTGCATTGAGATATTTCAGGCTTATTAAACCATGTAGATGTTTACTGATTATGGACAGCAAAGGACAACACCTACAAAGCAGGGATAGAGTCGCATTTTCTTTGCATTAAACCTTTAAACACATTTTTCATGACAAATCAATGCCAGAGTCATCAAGATTCCATAATACTGATGCTCTTATGGATGCTCTTGGAGCAATTTGGTGACCTTACCAATAAACTTTTATTTCTTTCTTTTTAAGCTTGACTTAGATGTCAGTGTATTTAGCTCACAGTTTAATATAAAACTGAGGTTGAAATGACAATAGCTCAAGTATCTCTAATATAAAAATAAGAGGTTCCTCAGCTACTAATCAGAGGTAAGAGAAGATGTGTCAGTATGTAGACTTGCCTGGAAACTACTTGAGTGGGGATGCTACAGCTAAGTTTGGTTTGCTAAACTAGACTCCATTCAAATAGCGAAAACACATCTAGTTGTTAAGAGGACTCCGCATCTTTTGCTTACCTGTCTTCTTCTCTCACTCTCTCTTTTACACACCTTTTAAAACTTATAGTCTAACGGAATTGAGCTAAAGCACTATTGAAGCCTGAGGTGCATTTCATGCTTTCATGTCTTACAAGCTCTCCTATCACCTTCCACTGATTGATTCCTTTAATGTCCAAACTCAGAGTCTAAAAAAGACTTTCAAAAGAGAAAAGTTATTGCACAGTTAAAATACACAGAATGTCAAAGTAACTTCATAGTGCAGTCCCTTCTTTGTTCAGAAGGAAAGTCCATTCAATTCAGTGGGGTGTAGCATCAGTTGTTGAATGCATTTTTAGGCTATGAGATTGCAGTCGTAAAGCAGTTTAACTTAGGAGTGAGTCATCCTGAACTCTGTGGGATGAGACTAGAAAGGCACGTATGCAATTGTGATCAGAGATGCCAGTTTTCAGATATGATGAATGGAAGTGGCAGCACCAATTCCTTTCTGTTTTGGTATGAAGTGGTTGGTATCAGTACAAGTTCTTCAGACAATCTTGTCTGAGCTGCATAAAAAAAGACTAGTGAAACGAAGTGGCTTAATATTATCTAGAAATAAAAATTTAAAAAATATTTTCTTGGAACAACTAAGAAGATAGGACAGTTTAAACTTCTTGCTATTTTATATATCTTTCATATAGACTTAATTTAAATGAAATGCTATATGGATTACCAATCAACAGAATGCAATAAAAGGGGCTATTCTTTGCTTACTTGCTTTGCTAGTATGTGTTCAACCATCTCTGGATATATTTTAAATTAAAGTGGACTTAAATTAGCCACTTTAGTTTAAAGTACACTCAAATTAACAAATCTAATTCATTACCTATATATTCTGCTGTTATGTAGATGCATCTGGAAATCCATGAAGGAGGAAATCAAACGGCCCCTGTGGCTTTTATTCTTCTTGATTTTAACAGTGAGGACCTGCAGACTTTCTTTTCCATGTTATTTCTACCCATCTACATTGTGACCATGGCTGGCAACATCCTCATTGTCTTTCTAGTGCTGTTTGATCATCAGCTTCACACCCCCATGTATTTCTTCCTGGGAAACCTGTCCTGCCTGGAGACTTGCTACAGCTCCACCATCATGCCAAGGATGTTGGTCCGCTTTCTGAGTGGGGACAGAACGATCACCATTGGGGGATGCTTTACACAGCTTTATTTCTTTGGGTACCTTGCAACCACAGAATGCTACTTCCTAGCTGTCATGTCTTATGACCGTTACTTAGCGATATGCAAACCACTGCACTATGCGATGCTGATGAATGGGAGAATTTGCATCCTGCTGATTGCTGGATCATGGATTAGTGGATCACTGTTCATCAGCCTTATCGTATTCTTGGTATCCCAACTGAGTTTTTGTGGACCAAACAAAATTGACCATTTTTTCTGTGATTTAACTCCATTGATAAGACTGTCATGCAGTGACACGCACTTGGTTGAAGCTACTGCCTTTTCAATCTCCTTTATAGGCACTCTTGTCCCATTTCTAGTAACCCTGACATCCTATGTTTGCATCATTAAAAGCATTTTCAGAATCCCCTCCACTGTAGGAAAGCAAAAAGCATTCTCTACTTGCTCCTCTCACCTAACCGTGGTTGCTTGCTTCTATGGCTCCCTGATCATAGTCTATGTCCTACCAAACATGAATTCACTGAGCAATTTAAAGAAACTGTTCTCTCTCTTCTACACTCTCCTTACTCCCCTGGTCAATCCTCTTGTTTACAGTTTGAGAAACAATGAAGTAAAGGAAGCAGTAAAGAAAAAATTAAAGGTAATCCGCAAAGCTCGTTGAAATGGGTTCTTGAGGATTTTTTTGTTGATATGGCTAGCAGTTTTGTTGAACCATGGCTTATCTCTGGACTAGGTGATCCAGGTAGTTGACATGATTGCAGCTGAGTGCTGTCTCTGTAGGGGTCATGTGGTGTCATGGTATACTGGGGAATTGCTAGTGATAAGACTTATATGTGGATTAGATCCATTGACATATAGAGGAGTGTTGTTAGTCATTAATAACTTTAGTCACACTGATTTGAGAGGATCTTCTCTACATGTGATGTGCCTAGACTCATGTAACCAATCCTATATGTTTGCAATGTCATATTGTTTATGTGGTTCCTTGTGCAGGGAGAGAGTGGGGAGAAGAAACCCATGTTCTCTATGCTTACAGAATGCATGTATTGGTAACAAGGCAGTGAACAGATTGGACTATTGGACTTTTAAAATCTAAATTAGATTGCTTCTCTCCTAAGGTAAAATCTCTTCTGTAATCTTTAACCATTCATGTCATCATATGAACGCCCACCTCTTGTCCGAAGGAGTTCAGTCAAAAAACAGATTGTCAACTTACCTACTGTCTGTGAGAACTTTGCACATCATTTCATCTGCTGTGAACTGTGAAGCATAATGAAATGAGATGGATGTTGGATTTATCTCACAGCAAAAAATAGTATTTTTTCTTGAAATGAAGATTAGTGATTGTGCTTTAGGGAGCATAATTGTGACTTCCATGTCATGGTATGGGCAGCACAGAAGGATTATTTTTCTGCCACCTGTCATCCTTGAGTAGCTGTTCAATTGAGTTCTTTTCAGTCATTTATGGTTTGTTAAAATCTTCTACAATGAATAAAACCTTCCCAAAGACAGAATTACTTTTTCTTGCACACTAATAAAGGATGATCCCATTCTGTATCCTTTTTCTGGTGAATTGCCTTTTCAGGATACCTGCACATTGCATGCATATTGCATGGCATTGAGGGCTTCTTATGCCACATCCCTGAATCCCATCAAAAGTCATTTAGCTAAAATCATAGATTGGAGCTCAATTGCTGTTAGGAGGCTGCAAAGCTATGGCATCATGCTTGTTATGACTTGGATAATCTCTGTATGAGAAGTTAAAATATTTCATACTGTGGACATGAAGAAAGAGAACATCTGCACGCAATAAGACTGTCAGCACTGCTGCAACTGTGTTTGAACATCTCGCCACTTTCCAAATATGGTTGCAGGCAATCCATGGCATCTAATAAAAGCATGAAAATCCTCTTGTGACTCAGAAAGCAATGCAAGATTTTCTCTTCAAAGAAGGAGTCTTCATCTTTAGTCTTCAATATGATCTGAAGGCAAATGGTGTGGTAACTTTGAAGCTGGGAAAAAATGGAATGACTGGGTCTTGTCACTGCTTGGATGGAGGACTACCTGCCTTGAATTCTGTGATGTGGGAAAGCCAGGCTATGCATATAGTAAGATAAACAAATAGTCTTCAAGCAATGTAGAGCTTCATCTTTAAAAATGTGGGACATATTTAGCTTTGGAAAGACAGAAAGATGCTTGAACATAAACTCCAGTGGCTAATTTGCTGTCAGGTTTCCCATGCTGCCCCTCCCACATCCATGCCCCATATGCATTGTTTCTCACTACATTTCCCACCTATGCCTCCATTGTGACCAGTGTTTATGCAGGTGCTTCTTCCCCAAAGAGACAGCCTGCCAGGGTGCTTCCCTCTAAGCTGTAAACTCATGCCATTTGAGTTCATTCTCCCACTGCAGGCAACTTTTTCTGGAGTGGAAAAGTGAGGCCAGCAGGGCCCTCTGGAAAACTGCATAATGCCCCTGACTGGCAGTTCTGTAGAGGATGCATGGCTGGTGGCGCTCACCTTCCCAGAAGCCCTTGCCAACCTGCTGGCACCCACACTGGGCACATGTGGTTGTGAGCATGGGATGCCCTGGCCCCTCTGCTTTCCCACAACAGCTCAAGCTTAACAGAAAGCTAGTTCAAGCAAAGCACTGCTTGTGATGAGAAAATAGTATTTCTTTTCATTGTTGACAAGAAACTTACCAAGCCCTGAAACAGGTAATGACAAAACCCACAGATTTAATCTCATGGTGAGTCTCAGCAATGGCCACCACCATTTCTGGTCCACATGAACTGGAAAGCCTTCTCCCCGAGTCCCATGAATAAATGTACATGGTATGTGCAGATTTTTAAATACATGCAAATACTATTGAGCAAATTTCTTAGATGAAGGGTTTTATTTTTTAAAAATGAAACAACCATTTTGCAAGCATTTTTAAAGTGTGCATACCATAAAAGTAGCTGCAAACCTCAAAAGTGCATAGCTTTTCTTCCTCATATGCATTCCACTTCATGTTCAGTTCTGAGAGGAGTAAATTCCATATTCTTCCCAAAACAACTGTGAAACCAATATATTTCTCCATTCATCTCTGCCTCTCTACTTTCCACATTTATTCATTTAAGCTAGACAACTGAAATAGGATTCATAGTCTTCCACATGATCATCAATGTGGCTAAATGAATAGCCACATGAATATTGTACAAAGGAACAAGAGGGGGTTTCCAGGAAGGAGAGGCAAGGAGAGGCAAGGGAGGGAGGGAGGGAGGAAAACTATCCTTCCACTCAAACATATGTAATTTGTATGTAACCTGTATGTATGGGTTAAAACAGCTTTTAATAAATAATAAATGTAATAAATAATTGTGGTCATGCACGAAAAGGTGCTTTGAAGCCATTCAGGGGCATCAATCATGGTCTTTGTGGAGAGGGGGAGTCCCTTGAGGCTTTGCCTATATGCACATTCTGGCAATTATCAATTCCTGTGGCATCAACTCTGTGGTACACTCTGGTGTTGTGTGCCTGTCTGTGCGTGTGTATGTCTGTGTGCCTGTGGTGAAATATGCTGGATGAGCAACCCTGTGAGAGAGAAGAAAGGGGCCTGACAGGAGGGCAGACACTGCTCAAGGAGAAGAGGTCACAGACCAGCAGCCAACAGTGCTGCTAGTGGCTGATGATGCCAACGAAGGAGCGGATAGTGGCTGATGATGCCAACGAAGGCATCATTTCCAGCAGGTTAGAGAATGGCTGCTGTGACCCAACAGCAACGTGAGTCAGTGGGAGGAACAAGGCAGAATGGAAGGGAAGCACTTCTGCAGGTGGATGGAAGCAGGTGGCAACGCAAGTCAAGTGACAGGCTATTCAGAAACGGACCAAGCCCCCAGTAACAGCACACACCCATCCTCAAGTTTGATTCCTGAGGCAATATTTGTCTGAATGTCTTGGTTCTACCCTCACCTCAAAATGCAAATAGTCCCAACAGGTATGGAAACAAAAAGAAAGCAAAACAATAACCTTAAAGGTGGCAGAATGGGATGAAGCAAATGGGGTACCAGCAACTAGAGTACTTACACTTCCTCCAAAATGTAGTAAATGTTCCAAAATTTGCCAGTGGGGAAGGCTAACATCTCATTCTGGAGCAGCTGGAGATTTGAGAAACTGTCGAAAAGATGGAGGGCATTGACAACTCTCTCTTAAAGGCCAAAGGATAGCATTGAGAGGGGGGATGATATTGTTGCCATTCTCTTTTTTCAAACACCTGATTTCCTTCCTTTGCTTTCCAATGGACTTCAAGGCTGGTAACAGAGTGCAAAGTACCTTTTATGCAGCCTTACCTTGTCATTCTGTTGCCTATTCGTATTCCAACTCCCTTTCAACCAAAACTTAATTGACAAGGCAGGACCGCACATATCAGCTGTATGTTTGCACTGGTGCAGTTGCAAAGGATGAGGATGATTTTTAAAAAGATGAATGCAATTGTTGAAGCTTTTGGGTCCTAATTCCCCTCTCACTTTAAGGCTTTCAAACTATGGAGAGTCATTCTAAAGTGCTGCTTGGGCATTGGTGGAGGGACTGTCAATTACTGGTTGCAAATGTGAAATCACAAAAGAACTTCAGAGGGTTTAGCCAAGTGGCTTGCTAGGAAATCTCTGGAACCCCTAGTGAGATTAACCTACTAGCTCTAGCACAAGAAACCACTGTGGATCAAAAAACCCTTTGAACAACCATGGGTGGTCAGGGTGGCTTCACACCAAAAAAGTGAAATGAAATGAAATAATAAGCCACTTGCAGGAAGGATCTCCATCTGGGCAACAGGACAACAAAGGGCCAACAAAGTGTTGTCACATTGGGTGAACCAGGTCATTGTGCATACCAGGAAAATGCTGTTCTGCATTCACTTCCAGTTGAGAGAAAGTCTAACTAGAAAACTAGAAAAAAACCCCTATTATTTTATGTTTTCTTTTTTCCTACCTACAATTTTACTCAGTGCTCCCAACACTTCTTGGTTTCTGAGAGTGTACACTAAGGGATTGAATAGAGGGGTAAGCACTGAATTGAATATAGAAAGCACTTTTTCAATCTCATGTGTCCTTGCATTCTGAGGAAGCAGGTACACAAATATGGCTGTACCATAGTACATTGCTACCACAGCCAGGTGAAACCCACATGTGGATAATGCCTTCAACCTGCCTCCTTTGGAATGCATCCTCAGGACTGCTACAAGGATGTGCATATAGGAAAAGAGGATGAAAGCAAGGGGGAAGACCAGTGAGAAACTGCTAGTTAAGTATATGCTTATTTGGCTCAAAGAGGTATCTGTGCAAATGAGTTTAAAGACAGATTTAAATTCACACCCAATATGGTCCACCTCATTATTGCCACAAAATCTAGCAGGCGTAGCAAGACAAGGGACTACTGTGATCATAAAGGCGGTAGTCCACGTAGCTGCAGCCAACATGATGCAAACAGTCCTATTCATGATGAGTGTGTAGCGCAGTGGACTGGAGATGGCAACGTAGCGGTCATAAGCCATGACTGCCAGAAGGAAGCATTCGGTTGTACCAAATAAGAGTAAGGCATATATCTGTGTGTAGCACATAGCAACAGACATAACAGGTCTGTCCACCAAGCAGTTGGCGATGGACTGTGGTATTGTGGTAGTTGTGAGGCAGAGGTCAATAAAAGACAAATTCCACAGGAAAAAATACATGGGGTTGTGGAGGCGTGGATCATATATGACTACTAAGACAATGAATCCATTTCCAACAACTGTTGCAAAGTAGGAGATGATGAAAGTGGCTACCAAAACTATCCGTGCCTTGGGTCGACCTGACCAGCCAACAATGATAAATTCAGTAACTTCCATTTCATTTTCTGGTATGTCTTGCATCAAGGCTGACCTGAAATGGAGCGAGAAGAAATAAATATATATCAATAATTTGGAAATCCTTCAGAATACATTTCGATAAAATTATTTAATATGGATCTTTAATTAATAGGCTTCAATTTTATAATGCATGAAACATTCAAACCAAACTGAACCAAACTGACCTGGGCCAGGCCAAAACAAAACAAAACAAAACAAAACAAAACAAAACAAAACAGAAAGGTTTACAACTGCATGTTGTTGTTTTACTTCATATGCATACTTAATACTAATGCAGATATACACCAGGGTTTACATTTCAAATGATATAATGATGCTTATGAAGAACTACTTAAATGGTTTTGGTGTGGGTGAGGATATATGTTCCTGTTTAGAATTAATAATTGTTCTGGTTTATTTTTTGTACAGCTGGATCTGGCACATGTAGGAAAAACACACGCATCATGTAACTTCCACAACTAAACACTTAATTTTGGTGTGTCGCATGGAAATTTTGAGAATTTTTGTTCATGTGTTTTTGTCTTTGATCAGCAGATGCTGTAAGTAGTCCTGGAGAAAAGGAGATTCCATGGTCATATGGAATTAGCTGCATGGACTTTTGGATTCTGACCAAATATGTTAGTATAAATATACCAAGAGCTCAAGCCACTGTAACATCATCACTTGCAGATAAATTATTGGAGTATTTTGGACGATGTTCCATAACATTTTACTAATACCATTCTCTAAGCACTGTCTGATTCTACAATAGTGGAGGGAAAAAAGAGTTTTGCATATTCAATATATCAGGAAAATAATGTAAACTAAAAGGGGAAATAGACATATGGTTGTGACAAGTTGCTTAATTAATCGGTATGTATACAATCAGATGCAGTTTCTTTTAAAGATTGTCATCATGATGTGTACAATAATGAGTAAGAAAATACAATACTTGCCTTCTCAAAGCCCTCAAAGAAGGCACCACCATCCAGGTAAAAATAGATCCTTTTCTTATGGATTCAAATTATTTCTGGTTAGAAAAACAAATTATTTCTAGTTGAGTCAATCTGCAGCTGTGTGTGTTATTGCTTTTCGTTTTCTGAATCTTGTACTGAAGTAGCTAGCAACTTTTGAAGAGTTAGCATCAGAAATTAATTTTTAAAGGTGTGATATAATAGCTTCTAGAGATTGTCTTCATTAGCATCAGCATGAACAGAGAAATAGCTAATTGCTTATCAATGTTTTTTTAATCTAAGAAACAATGAGCTAGATTTTTAAAATTTTTTAGGAACATTGTTATTATCCCCTTGTGGCACAATCCCAAATGTCTCATTAATTTCTCAAGTTATCCTGCATGTAAATATTCAGGCCATGGTTGATAAGAGTTCTAATATGAAGTTGAACATAAAATAGCAAATTAATTAGTGGGTAGACTAATCACAGAGTTTGCTAATTATTTTAAAGACCCATGAACACCATGTGTATACAGGCTTTGAAAATACATTTTTATAAATCTTTTGAAAATTCTGACAACCACATCATGTAGTTGCATTTGAAAGTACCCTTATTCAAGATTTAGGGATATGATTTAGCTTAGGAAAAAATTAGACTCCTACACTGAACTGGGTTGATTTCAATGTGTTTGATAGCTGTCTAGGACTGTTTCAAAACTGTGGCCAGAGGGAAGCAGGATGTGTATGTTCCTGACAAACTGAGGTTTGGACTTCTCTACATGATACTTTCAAGCCACCATTATGCCAAGGCTTCTAATTCCAAGTTCTTTGCAGGATGAACATCTGCTCCTTCATACTTCTTCCACCTCGCCAAGGGGTTTTCCTTTCTCTGTCTTTTCCTATGTCCCATTATGCCAACACAAGGTTGCACTCTTTAAGGGGTGGGGGGATATTTTACTGTCCTCCTTTTTGTTTATTTACTTATTATGAAACTTATATTCCACACTATAAGCCCAAGGTCTCTCTAAGCTTATTATAGTAAACAAAAAATATAGTTGTGTGTTTGTTCAATGTTGCAAAGGTGGAAGCACCCAGATCATCATTGTACATTTGCATGATTGCTCGGTATCACACACAGAGTAAAATGTGGGGCTGTTTTTTTTAAAGAAAGTGCAGTTTCAACATTTTAGTACTTCGGTTTTTGCCTGCAGGGGAGAAAATTGTGAAAGATTCCCCCAGGATATGATCAGATTCTACCAACTAAGTTTGGATCTCAGGACTTTACTGGAAATATCAGATGCTGAACTCTTCGATGCTTGTGGCAAATTCTATTATCTTAAAGGACAGTGCCATTCCTTAGAGATACTGAGGACTTTACCAGATATAGTTCAAATGGGCTAAGCACTGTAAACAGAAATTATTCCCTTCTTTCTTCACTGCCAACTAACAAGCAGTTAGTTCAATAGTTTAAATGAGTCTGCAAAATACTTTTGTTCCTGTTGCACAGAGGCAATTATCTACTCTTCAATCAGCAATGCTGTTATTATTTGAGTTGCTTCTTCTGCAACTGACAACGATATGAGTTAAAAGCACGGGTGTTCAGAGTCACTCACTCAGAGCAAGGATATTGTGTCACTCAGAGCAAGAATATTGCTACTTGAAGAAGTAAGAAAGTCAAACTGATAATCACATGTGTCCAGTGCAGTTGTTATAAAAAGTATTACTTGTGTTGGTGTGGCATGGATAGACACACACTGCAGTTCAAGTGGCTCTTCGTTCTGCTACTGTGGCAGCTACAGTTCCCCACTCTTGTTTGTGAGGAAGTGAAAGAAGGATGCAGTATTTACAGAAACATTCACAGTAATGTCTATAAACATGGAGAAATAATAATTGGTGGGATTTTCTCTCTCATACATCCCTTGGCTTATTTGTCCAATTTTACCAAAATTCCTGATAGACATTATGAGACTTCTCTGTAATTATTTCATTTTCTTTTTAAAATCAGTAACACTGTTCCCTTGGCGAGGTTAGACTTGGGTGGAATTTCAAGAGGGAGAGCATTTCATATCACATAATGTTAATTCATGCCAATTTGAATCATGTCAATTTCTGATTGTAATTTATTACTTATTTATACATATATTTATAGGCTGCCTATAACTGCCAAGGCCTTCCTAGGTGGCTCACAACTGAAAAGAGAAGAGGTACCTGACCCCCACCCCAACTGTTTCCAATTGTTAGTTAGACACAGCTACTCACCAGCAATTTAAAACCACACAGGGCTTAAAGTATCATCTGAACTAATCCATTCTGGGGGTCATTGGAGTCATCCAGTTGAAGTCTGGGCCCAATTCAAGGTGCTGGTTTTGACCTATAAAGCTCTAAACAGCTTGGGAATAGGATACCTGAAGGAACGTCTCCTTCCTTATATGCCCTCATGCCCCTTAAGATCTATGGGAGAAGCCCTGCCCCGGGAACCCTCTCTAAGAGAGTTAAAAAGGTCATTAAAAGTAGGGCCTTCTCTGCTGTGGCGCCCAGACTCTGGAATGTACTCCCCAGAGAGGTAGGCCTGGGCCAAGTTTGTACTCTTTTAAAATTTAACAGCTTTTAAGTTTAGTCATTCTGTTTATTTTGTGATTTATTGTTTTGTTCTGTTTCATTTATTGTTTTGTTCTGTTTTTATTTATTGAAAGTGTTGTTTTAATCATCTTTTTAAATATTGTAAGCTGTCCTGAGATCTTGTATAATAGGACAGCATACAAAAGCATTAAATAAATAAATAAATAAATAAATAAATAAATAAATAAATTCCTCATCTTCATTTGTGGACAGCCAGCCCTGATTTCATTTTCCTATTTTAACATCACCCTGAGCATTATGGTCTGGAAGAAAATAGGCTGTTCCTAACTCTAAATAAGATTTAAAACCTGCTATTGTGGAAGAGTCAGCCCTTTCTACATTCCCCAGTCTGTTCGACAGCATGCCATCATTGATGTACAAAGCAATAATTTCTCCAAAAAATCCTCCCCTCTCTTTCCTATAGAATTTATATTGAGGCACTAGTTCACTGCTTTCTGTTAAGTTTTTGAATACCCACTAAATCTAGGTTCTTCTTTAAAAACAGGCTCTCTCTGTTCATAACAGGAGTGAATTTACAATGGGGTTTACACACTGTTCAGAAAGCAGCTATCTGCGTGTCTCATCTTCAGATCTCTCACAACCACACGCTCCCACCCAATGCACATTTTCAGCATTAGAGGATATTTGATGGAATAGGACCCTTCTAATGGACCATTTCCTTCTTCCTCAGAATGACAGTTTACTTCTCAGAGACCACCAAACTTCATGCCAGCAGGGTAGTTGTCACCTAGGGATTAGGACAATACTATTAGGTCCTCAAAACTCTTGTCAGTCTTTCTGCCTTTCTCAGCTTCTCCACATTTGCAAACTTGGCTTCATGTGAACAAACTTTAGATTCAGGGGCTCATTAGACTGAGCACACACCAGTGACTTCTCTTATGCTGCCAGACACTCATGCATGTGGCATTCAGTGCAATACCCCCTCATGTCAGTTGGCTTTCTATCATCACCATCACCACCACCACCATCAAAACTGGTTTTGTTTACCTCGAATTTGCTAGAAGATGCACCTTCACTTGCCTTTTTCAAGCTCATAGAGATTAAGTATTTATCAAATCTTTTTTTCTAACCCAATGTTACTGATATATACTATCCCTAAGAGAAGTGTCTAAACTCTGTAAACTTCTGTAATTTTTTTTACAGAATAAAGCTTAAATATTATCAGCATGTGCTGTCCTTGGTTTTTGCCATTCATGATATCAATCCAAGGCTCTTGCCCAATAAGACTTTGGGGTTCCATATCTATGACAACTTCTTTGACTCAGTTACAACATATGAAACCATATTGGATCTACTATCTGCACAAAAAAAGAATATGCCCAATTGCAAGTGTGACAAGAAACATGTGGCATCTGTTATTGGGGGACTCAGTGTAAGAAATTCCATACAAATTGCCACCATTGTGAATACCTACAAGATCCCACAAGTATGCCAATATGTACTTATGTATAAAATTTTATGTTGTGCTGTATTAACTGATGCTTCATTGCATAGCTATGGGAGAGAATGTTCAGTTAAGGCATGCCCATTTTTTATAATTTGTGCTCTTACAAATGATGGGTTTTCTATTATTCATACACACACATGTGCACATTGTGCGCACACACCTGCACATACATGCACATCTTATGGATTGGAAAATTCTGTAGGAAATAGTATTCTGATATAACATCTCTAATGATGGTGAGGAATTTGTCTAAGTAAACTCCTTCTGGTAGTTACCATTTATTTTTCACCATGTTGCTTAATCACTTTTGTTCCACAGGAATGCAGGAGGAGGAAAGACTGTCACCACACACACACACACACACACACACACACACACACGAGTCTTTATTGGTAACCATCAGTTTCCTGAATGCTCTGCAAGGATGCTATAGCAGCGATATTCAGGTGAATGGGGGTGGGTACCAACATCAGCCCCTGCGAAAAGCTCATCATCTTCCTAAAGAAGAAGCAGGATGAGAAAGAGAAGTAAAAAATCTGCTACTGTCTTTCTCTCATTCCACTGCCATTTATGAAGTCCATTAAGATTCTAGGGAATTAAAACTTCATGAAAAAATGCCAGTTTTTGAGTTCTGTTTGCATATTTGCAAATTTTAGCAAGCTTAACTTAATAGGTGATTTTGGCACATTGGTTCAAAATGGTTATGATATTTACAGACAAAAACTTTAGAATTCTGTACTTGCAAAAGTAGTGATCCTTTGATGTGTGTGTAAGTGTGTGTCTGTCTGTCTCTCTGCATTGAACTATGGCTCAAACATCCCAAAGCTATAGTAGGCTCAGAATACATAGCCAGACTGTTTCTTGAAGTCTAACTATCAAGCCATATTACTTTGGTGTCGTAGCATCATCACTTGCTTCCACTTTATTTCCGTATATTAGTAGATCCATTTCAAAATGTGGCTCTCTGCCTTTAAGACCATTCACAGTGTGGAATCAAGATAGTTTTAATGCAATCAACTTTCATATGAATCTGTTTAGTCCATTCAATAGTTGATACCCTGTTGTTTGCACTGTTAGGCATGGTGAATGACCCATGCAACAGTTCCCTGAGTTAAGGAATGCCCTTCCTGGAGGATCTAATTGCCCATTTTACTTCTCATATTCCAGTAACTAGCAAGAACATGGCAGCAGTGAAATAACTAGCCAACTGTTTCATCTATTTTGTTCACTCTTTGTCTGTCTCTCCTTATTAGTGAGATGGGCAGTCTCAGTTCAGTTCTATTATGTGACTCTTTTTATAATTTTATTGCTTTTATTATTGGTGTTTTATTACTGTTTTTAGAGCTGCCTATTCTTGCTCAAGTTGGAGGCATAATATTTAAATATTAAATAATCAATAAATGAAAGATGATGTAGTTGCTAGATTTTTGAAGCCATCACTTTACCATAATATGTGTATATATGATTGACACATGATTGGAACCTTATAGATGGTTCCATGAAAGAATATGTTGCATTTTTTCCATTAGCCATGTGGTCTGTTTGAAGTTCCACTGATTTGGATCTATTTTAGATTATATTTTAAAGGGATTCTTAGCAGAATTCCTTTTATCAGACCTCCAAAGAGGATAGATGTTAACTGCTAAAAATTAGGAGTGCCATTTTCATTCCACGGTCTAATAAACTGTGTTTCCCTCCATCAGTTCTCTTATAGTGCATATGAGACTACACTTGGTATTAAAACTGATTTCACTTCTTTGTATGGGATGACACCAAGGGAAAATACTTACCACATGGGGCTCACCCAGTTGTTGCTGCATTTCAATTGGACACGGATCGGTATTGTTGCAACTGAGGATGATGGAGAAGTCTTTGTGCAGAAATTAACTCCTCTGCTTACCCAGGACAGCATATGTGTTGCCTTCTTGCAAAGGGAAAAAGCAGATATCAATGATCTTAATAATTTTTCTCTTGAAAAGCTAATGAATATAATAAAATTACTTTTTTTAACTGATGCTAATGTTGTTGTTGTTGTTAGTCACGAAGTCGTGTCTGACTCATTGCGACCCCATGGACAACATTCCTCCAGGCCTTCCTGTCCTCCACCATCCCCTGGAGTCCACTCAAGCTCACACCAACTGCTTCAGTGACTCCATCCAGCCACCTCATCTTCTGCCATCCCCTTCTTCTTTTGCCATCTATTGTTCCCAGCATTAGGCTCTTCTCCAGGGAGTCCTTCCTTCTCATGAGGTGGCCGAAGTATTTGAGTTTCATCTTCACTATCTGGCCTTCTAAAGAGCAGTCAGTGTTGATCTCCTCTAGGACTGACCAGTTTGATCACCTTGCAGTCCAAGGGACTCGCAGGAGTCTCCGCTAGCACCATGTAATGTAGCATGTAATGTAGATGCTAATGTAGTCATTCTCAATATGGACTCTCATTTAATTACTATTTTAACTGTGTACATAGAAGGAAATATAATATGGGCAAAAGCCCCCATTAAGAAAGTTTGGATTGTGCCACCTCAGGGGTATTTCAGCACATCATCAAAAGGAAAAATAATTGGCAAAAACATTTTCCATGGTGCCTTATCTTTTGCACTTCAGACGAGTTCTGTTCCAGGATTCCAAGATTTCATTAATAACATAAAAACTGAGAATACACTAATGCATTTCCTCTGTTTATTCTGGTGATTTTCATATGAATGATGTGAAAGCTGTACTGGAGAGGAAGAACTGGGAAATCTTCCTGCTCATTTGTTTGAGATGAATATGTCTGTTGAGAGCTACAGTATCTACAACGCTGTCCACACTGTGGTGCATGCCTTACATGATGCATACTCATTCAGAAAAAGGTCTATGCAGAATAAAGGCAAATTGGAGCTTTCTGATGTTCAGCCATGGCAGGTAAAGCATAATTCTAATGAACTTCATTGACTGAAAAGATGTCTTCTGGCTGAAATAGTTAAGAAAATTTATTGTAAGGAAACTGTTTGGTACATTCATGATAGAGAATGAAATACAATTGAAAGAAATGAGTCATATTGTATAATGATAAGGTGAAGGAAAAGGAGAGAGAAAACAGATATAACTTGTTCCTGTAAAGTTCAGAGTTACAGTAAAATGTTTTGAGAAGTTTGAATGGTAGAGTGAAAATACAGGGACATGGGATTCTGTTTGGTAATCCCTTCCTTTGGTCTCTTCCAAATTTCACACAAAATTTTGCTCAACTATATTGCTATTAAGTTGTGTGGAGTTAAATAGATGGGAAGTCCATAAAATGAGATTTATATACATTTCATCACTGTAAAATGGCTATACTTGACTGTATGGTAGAGTGAGTTTCACTTGTGTGGTTCAGTTTTATACAACGTGTTGCCTTCTCTCCTTATACAGTTCCATAGTTTCCTGAAAAACATCCACTTTAACAATGGGGCTGGGAATGAAGTCTTGTTTGAAAATTGTCTGCTGGCTATGATATCATCAACTGAATTACTTTTCCCAATCACTCCTTCCTAAAAATCTGGGTTGGGGAGATTTCAGCAAGCCATGCATCCACTATCAAGAAATATTAGTTATTTATTTATTTAGAAGACTTCTATGCCGCCCCATTTGCAGAAGCCTTGGGGCGGCTCACATTCAAAGATGTCAATGACAAAGATGTCATTGTGTGGCAGAGCCAATTTAAGCAGGTAGGAGTACATAAGTTTTTCAAAAGTCAAAACAGTAAAATGGAGCTGCTGTGTCCACATTTATCCATTACTGTTACTGAACCATCAGACTATGTGTCTTGAGAAATACCTCAGCTCCTGAAATTTTGTTGAAGTATAGGAATGGGTGAGAGTGTCATTTGCTTCATGTTTAATAGGACATTACTAACATTCCTAAATGTGTGCAAAGATGGAATGGGAAAAATCTGAAATTTCAGAAATTCAAAATTCAGAAGAGCGAAACTGATAGTCTCATCCATCTAGGCAAATAAACTATGAAGGTCTTACTATTTAAATCTGGATGCAACTCTTTGTCTATTCCACCATGTATATATGCATATGGCTGAATTAGGGCTGTCCATGTTTATAAAACTTGTTGTGGTGGTTCTTGTGGTTGTTTTCAGAGAAGCTTCTCAACTTCAGCAACTACATGGCAGACAGGTACAATATGATTCTTCCTATGCCAAATATAGTCATACCAATTCAGTCTGACTAGTGCATATGGGTAATAGTTTCATTCAGTTAATTTATTCAACAAAATTTAAATAGTCTTCATAAACCATTCATGGAGGAAGGAATTTGAAATTAAAAATAAAAAGAAATATAAGAAAGTGAACATATTAGATTTTTCCATCAATTTGCATTTCTAAGCATTTGTCACAGAATTGAAATATATTCCAATATATTTAAGGGCAGACATATTCAGGACTGATACATACACTGCCTCCTTCATACCTGAACAAAAGGGAGTCAAAACACAGAAAGGTGAAATGTTACTGCAAGTGTATGTAACTATTCTACTGTTATAGATTTATAAATGAACTAACATGTTCATCTTCTGAGAGGAAAAATCATCATTCAGAGTAAAAGCAAGTTTCATCAGTGTAGACAACTTAGTAGGAGATTTCACCTTTGATATTTATGGAAAAGGTATAAGAAAAAAAAAAGAAAAAGGCAAGAGCAATATGTACATGTGTGTGTCATGGCTGAGATAAAAATAAATCCTGAAACATGTTGATCACCCTCATTTTCCAAGGTCATAATTCTATGGCTGCTAGACAAGGTCTGGATGTCTTCACGACAGTCAGAGCCACTACTCTGACTTTTCAGATGTTCTTTCAGGTCAGACCTTGATCATTGACCTTGGAGTGCTCTTTCTCCATCTTCACAGCAGTTCTGCTTTTCCATCTTCATCTTGATCATCTATAAAACTGTGTGCACTTGTTTCATACTGCTCTTCTGAAGAAGTTTCAAAGGAACAATTCAGTATTTTTATCCATAATCTGTAAAATCCATGGCATGGAAAAATTCAAATGCACTTCAGATACAAAACAGGCTATGCACAAAACATTTTTGTTTTTAATGCTTTCAATGGTGTTCTGTATTCACTAACTAGTTATGTTCACATTTTCCTTCATAGCAATATTGCATGGAGGAACGGAGTGGGTTTGTTCCTGAGGATTCAACATCCTAGCAATTCTGTGCCAGTATTTATTATTTATTTATTTACATGTATTTATAGGCTGTTATAATTGCTGAGGCCTTCCTAGGCAACTTACTATGCATGAAACATATTAACAGAGTAAAACACATTAAAACTAATTCAAATGTAATTGATTAACATCTATAAAACCAATTAAAACGGGCCACAGCATATCAGTCCTGAAAACTAGTTTGGATCTTGGAGGAAGACGAGAACCCCATTTCCACCACTAATATTTCTAGCATTCAAGCAGAGGCAATGGATACTTAAAATAAGTAAAGCACCAAAGAATACCATCGTATAAGATATTGTGCATGAGGAAACCACAGGACCATAGAAACAAGAACTCTCTGAATAGTTCCATGCTCCCCCCTACTCCAGACTTAAACAGATCATTCCAGGAGCAGTGGGGGAAGCATATCTGAGCTGAAGCCTTGGGCTGAAGATGAAGTGCCTTCCACACAGCCTTAGCATGGTCAGCCCTTACCTCTCACATGATCTTTATCTGTCTCCTGATAACAGGCCAAACTGAGATGGAGCAATACAGGTGGCTATAAAGTGGCTCAATAGCAGTCTAGCCAGTATTTGAAGTACAACATAATCTTTCTGTGCTCATTCAAACTCTGTCTAGAAAGTGCCTTATCACAGGTTAACTCATAGGACTCACTGGTAAGTAATAATACTCCTTTTCCAGCATCTTGGGGTCACTTTACTACCCCAGATGCACATTCTGCACTGTAAATTGCACATAAGTAGTTCTACTGACATTCTTTTAGGTAATTGTTGCAAAGTACTTTGTCTAAAAGATTCCCAAATCTCAGCATCCTACCTTCTATGTGTACACATGCATGCAAGCACAAACACACACACTCTTAAAGATATATAGCAGTAAAATGTCTAGGTTAACAAACAAATATATCCATGAAGTTTTAAATGTTGTGAGTCTTTTAAATGTTGTGGGTCTAAATTATATATATCTTATATTCATAAACATGCTCCATGTTCATAATTTTTGGTATTTTTGTAGAGGCTCATTTCAGGGCAGGGAGAAGTGTCCAAAAAGAATATTGAGGCCCTGTTCCCAAAGAACTGAAGGAAGAATCTGAAAAGGAAAGCATGTTCAAAACTATTGTAAAAATCTGTCAAGTGCTAAAAGACATGATAAAAAGTTACACAGCATAATGTAGATCAAATAATTCACAAAGCAAGCTGAAATTTTAAAAAAGGTTGATCAGATGCCTAGAACAAGGATAGAAGATTCCAGTGGATCTCCTTAGGCACAGCAGGCTACTCTCCAGCCATCCACTGTGGATCTTGTGCAAGGACAGGGCAGGGAAAGGAATCTCTGTCCAATTTGTAAGTGATGGGCAGACCATTGTAGGAGAAGAGGATTTCCAAATGCTTCTTTCTACCATCTTTTTATTATTTTTAGGTTCCACCCCAGTCTACATGTTTTAAAATTTGTGACCTCAGACAGAGCAAGACAGCTCAACAGGGGAAACCAATATGTTGCTATGACTGTACACCATGCCCTGAAGACATGATTTCTATTCAGATAGGTATGTAGCAATACACAGATTTGTATGACAATATTTCCAAGCATTGCTTCATTCCATGGACAAACTACATATAGCATGGCATCCCATGTTCCTGTATTCCCCCTCTCCTAGACAGGCTTTTAATTCCTAGGAGGGAAAGAGGAAGGGAGAGAAGAAGTGGGAAGAGGAAGGGGGAGAGAGAGAGAGAGATCGATCATGACCATATAAGTGAGAAATTGGGAAATATGTACTCTCTTTTCTTAACCACAGTCTACTCAACTACAAGAATGGCATTTAGCATCATGTGCAGATTGACCCTAGGTATTGCAGAAAACTGAAGGACAAAATAATATAAGCATAGGGGAGTAGAAATAAACTAAATATTAGGTATTAATTATATGCCTTCATAGGTCATCATCTTTAGATAAAGCAAATAACACTTTATATGTGACCTTGCTTATTCCTTTCAGATGCAGCTTTTTCTGTGCAGTGCCCAGAAGTTCAATATCCAAATAAGAATCATGAGCAGTGTATTTCTAGGATTATCTCTTTCCTTTCCTATCATGAACCCTTGGGGATGGTCTTGGTTTCTTTTACTATTTCTGCTTCCATAATCACATGTCTCTTGATAAAAACTTTCCTAAAGAATTGGCACACTCCTCTTGTGAAGGCCAATAACCAGAACCTCACCTGCATCCTGCTTTGCTCCATTCTACTGTGCTATCTTTCTTCTCTCTTATTCATTAGGAAGCCCGTGAAGATGACCTGCCTTCTCCAACAGGCAACCTTTGCCATCTTTTTCTCTGTTGCAGTTGCTTGTGTGTTGGCAAAAACAGTAATTGTGGTCTTGGCTTTCTTGGCCACAAAGCCAGGCAATACCATGAGAAAATGACTAGGGCATAAATTAACCAACTCTATAATTGCTTCCTGCTCCCTCATCCAAGTGTGCATCTGTATTGTATGTCTTTCAACGTCCCCTCCATCCCCAGATGTTGACATGCACTCCCAGCCTGGGAATATTTTTATTTATTTATTTATTTATTTATTTTTCGATTTATATCCTGCCTTTTTCCTACAAAGGGCTGAAGGCAGCTTACATCTTCTCCTCCATCTTATCCTCACAACAACAACCCTGTGAGGTAGGTTGGGCTGAGAGTCTGACTGGCCCAAAGTCACCCAGTTGGCTCCATGGCTTAGCGGGGACTAGAACCCAGATTGTCTGAGTCCCAGTCCCATGCTCTTAACCACTACACCACACTGGCTCTCCATTGAATGCAATAAAGACACTGTCATTCTGTTCTCCTGCGTTCTGGCCTACATGGGCCTTCTAGCCCTCATCAGCTTCATTGTAGCTTTCCTAGCCAGAAAATTATCAGACACTTTCAATGAAGCCAAATTCATCCCCTTCACCATGCTAGTGGTTTGCAGTGTTTGGATCTCCTTTATTTCAGGCTACCTGAGCACCAAGGGGAAATATGTGGTAGCTGTGGAGGTTTTTGCCATCTTGGCTTCCAATACTGGCCTCTCGGCTTGCATCTTTCTCCCCAAATGCTATATTATTGTTGTCAGGGCTGATCTCAACACCAGAAACTGCTTTCAGATAAAACAAATACTTAGTTCAGAACATTGAAAGTTTGACTCCATTCTTTACTTCTCTGTATTTATGCAGTGAAGTGTTTGTTTGTTTGATAAATGCTTTATAAAATGGACCCAACAGGATTTCTTAAGTTCTTAGCATATTTACTTTGCCTGGGCAGCAGTAGGACCAGTGTTGTTGTTGTTGATTACTATTACTCAATATTTGAGTATATACCATCCTACACAACAGCGAGTTTAACTCAGGGTATGAGTTATTAAGGCAATCAACATGGGTCAACCATGAATGCATTGGAAGAAGAATGAACTCTTCCCAGGGCACCCCACTAACAAGCAAAGAGTAGTTTGGCTGAGATCTTTTTCCTGTCCTTCTGAAAAGGTGCATTTATGTACTCTGTAATTATCAATATTACTATTATTCAAGTTCCTTCTTCTGTACCCTCCCCACTAAGAAAAACAGATTGAAAAGATAAATGCTTATGATTTAAGCACATTGGAATTCTGCTGCAATGTGCCATGGACAACTTTGAGGAAAAGAAGGTGCTACTTGGGTGAGCAGCAGGGTCAAATGATCCATGGTGCTTGCTGTGGATGAGGCGAGGCATGCTGCTGTGGAGTGGGAACATGGGCAGGAAGGTGTTAGAATGCAAGTGCTGGTTGCTATTGGTGCTGTTGCAGTTGCAAATCCCCCCTCTTGTGTGTGAGGTCAAGAAGATAGAGTGCAGCCTTTACAGGAGCATCAAACACAATTTGTTCAAGCCGGGAGGAGTCATAATTGGTGGGATTCTATCTCTCATACATCCTTCAGTGCATTTGCTCAACTTCAGAAACGTTCCCCTGAAGGCCCACCATGTGTCTCTGTAAGTAATGCCATTTACCAGGTGACATTAGACTTAGCAAGTACTGCCGGGGGTTGAGGTACAACCAATGACCTCCTCTAAGTTGAAGATTACTTTTTAAAATTCATTTTCTCCTTGCTAGGAAGAAAGTTCAAAGCCTCTCTTGCTCTACATGTTCTCAGAAAAGGGTGAGATTTTGGCTTCATGCCCAATTCTTCCAGGTGCAAACTCTTTATGAGTTTTTGTGAATGGCCCATTCTTGAGAATAATCCTTAGACTAAAGGGCTCAGAATAAAACTTCTTAAATAAATTATTTAACAGTAGGAAAAGGTACACTGAAATAATTATCAGGTTGTCTCCATTTTTAAAAAATCTATATGTTGCCCTTGAATCTGCTTTGTGTATTGTACTGCATTTTTGTCTGCATGCAAAATCAATGAGAAATAGTGGAAAAATAAACATCTATTTTATAAAGATGGGTAATATATTGGTTGGCATAAATCAAATTACAGTATCTATGAAAAAATAATTACAAAGACTACAGGGGGGAGGCATTAATGGATACTTCTTTTGTCATTTTTCATTATTAATTTATTTCCATGCCAGAAAGAACTCTGTGATAGCTCAGTTGCAAACTTATTTTGGGCATTTGATCTTTAAGGCCTTTCTTAGGAGGAACAATCCACTCATACTTGTTATCTTTGGGAGATGAGGTAAATATCTGGATCTGTGCACATTACAATACCTGTTTATATTTTGTTGCTTCAGTTTATATACAAATGCATTTATTCACATGGCTGTATTCATTCTTAAGTGTGTAAATGAAACTTCTTTTTTTACATTTTTTAAAAAATACTTTATTTTACTACATTTCTATATATAGGTCTGCACATGTTTTCCTCAGGTTTTAAAAAAAATAACTTTAAAAATAAAATATTGAAATAAAGGCAAGATCATTCGCAATTTAAATCTTACTGATCTGAATGTTGGAAATAGTCAATAGGATGAAAGGCTTAATGCTGACTTGATCTATCTCCATTACACAATGGAATAGCCTCCGCTATCCTCCTCTTTTCCTCCTACATATTCCCATATGGAAGCAACATATGGATTCACACTTCTTTCCCAAACTTAACTTGTCATTCTCAAGTTGCTAGGAATCACATCATTTTTTGACATGTGATGAGAATGTGTGCACTTGACAATAGCGGTCACTAAGTTTCTGTGGCAATCTTATTGCAGGCTGAAGCTTAAACATTATCAGCATGTCCTATCCATGCTTTTTGCTATTCATGAAATCCATAACAATCCACGGCTCATCCCCAATGAGACTCTGGGGTTCCATATCTATGACAACCTGTTTGACTCAAAGACAACGTATGAAACCAGTCTGGATCTCCTGTTCACACAGAAAAAAGATATACCCAATTACAAGTGTAATAGGAAACATGTAGTGTCTGTTGTTGGGGGATATACAGCTGAAAACTCTATCCAGATGGCCACCATCTTAAATAATTACAAGATTCCACATGTACGTATACATTGATATATGAACAAGATGTTGCCTTGTTCATTAAGATCCTATAAATTATTTCTTCATTTTAAATCTGTGGAAGTTGCTACATAGTTAATGTGCAAACACTTCTTAACCTTCTTACCATTACAAAGGATGTACAGAATTTGATGTAAAAATAGCTTAATAATAGAAGATACATTTTAAGGTATTATATTGAAGGTTGTACGGTATTTTATTATGCACTGAGTTATTTTGATTGTGTGTCTGTCCCATAGTGTGTTTATGTCTGTGTGTGTGTGTGCGCACGCATGTGCACACATAGGTTTATGTGTGTTTCTTTGCCACCCTGGGACCTTTGCAGTAAAATAAATCTTGACAGTGTGGAAGTTTAAATATATAATCAAATAAATAATTATATATAATGATTATTCTAAAATTCTATGCTATTCTGCTATTCTTGCCTATTTCAACAAATTTATATTATTGTTTGTTACCTGTGGCATGACATGCTTTTCAGAGTAGAAACAAAAAATATACATTGACATCTTTTTGGTGGGAAAAAGATATGATGCTCAATGCAATCATTTATTTATTTTTCTTACCTTTTTAACACTCCCTGCCTTGGGCTACTTTAATAAAGATGTTAAATACTATATTGGGTCCAGAACACTCTTAAGTGAAGTGAAATTATTGGACCATATTACTCAATTTATGTAACCACTTCAGTTGTTTCCAAATTATTTCTGGATCCAACCCAAAATTCAATTTTTAATTTTCAAGGCCCTTTGTAGACTGCAACCAGAGGAAGCAACCATGACAACCTGAAACTTACTGGGAGTTGTAAGTTGAAACTTCCTGACCTTTTATCTATCTAAATATGTAGAGGACTGCTGAAGTAAAAACTTTCTATATGAGACTGCCTGTACATTAAGTTTCAGGGCCAAAAATCTGCTTGTGTTGCCACTCTTAAGTATCGAGAATAGATCATGAGAGAGATCTTCTTCCCTTACTGTTTCATCTAACCTGTGGCATATGCTCTTTATTAAAGAGAACTCTCTACTTAAGTGAACATATTACAGCAAAAAATGAAGGCATGACTGAAACAAACAATGTAAATGCAGTCTTACTGATTTTATTTTTTCAATAGTTCTTTTCTGCCTGAGGTTTACTTCAGTGTGAGAGTTTACATTATTTTGTGTGTGAGAGTGTGCGTAAATTTTGTGTGCATTGTACAAGATAGGTAAATACTTCAGTATATTGAAATAATACAGTGACTAGTGCTTATACATAATGCTTTAAACACACGAACACATGCACAAGATACTGTAAAATTGTTATCAATATAGGTGGAATATACATAAAATGTATTATATTTAAAATATAATACATTTGATTACATAATCCCAAGATTTAAAAATGGTCAAGATCAGCAGATCATCTTATACATCTTATCTTATACACTTATCAAAATGAGGTTGTATTGTAAAAGCCAAGCAGCAATTGCCTTACTTTTGAAACTTATTTCTTCAAGATCTGATCCATCACATTTTCTCCCTATTAGCTCACTTATGTTTCATTAGAAGCTTCATTAAGTGCTAAAACTCTTTTCCCTTTTTCATACTGGATGGCACCAAGGGAAACCACTCATTATACTGCAATTGTCCAACTACTCCTGCATTTCAGATGGACATGGATCGGTCTTTTTGTTTCTGCAGATGATAATGGAGAAAACTTTGTACAAAAACTGCTTCCTGTGCTTGCCCAGAACAACATATGTGTTGCCTTCCTGCAAAGGAATACTGCAAATAGCTATGATCTTCCTAACAGATCTCTTGGAACTCCCTCAGAGAGAGCACTAAGACTTTTTTCAACAAATGTTAATGTTATTGTTCTCAGTATGGACGCTGACTCCCTCTGTATGTTAACTATATTCTTAGAAAAATTAGCTAAATGGGTGCACATCAGGAAGGTATGGATTATGCCACCTTCATGGTATTTCAGCACTTCACATGCAGGCAAATTGATAGGCAGAAGCCTTTTCCATGGCGCCTTTTCATTCTCAGTCCACACAAATAAAGTGCCTGGATTCAAGGAATTTCTTCAGAACTTTACATCTGATGAGACACTAGTGCATTTCTTCTGTTTGTTTTGGCTCTTTGCATTTGATGCATGCAAAAGTTGTAGAAGAGAGTTGAAACTGGAGAACCTGAGTCCAGTGTTGTTTGAGATGGACATGTCTGGTCTGAGCTATAATATCTACAATGCAGTCTATGCTATGGCACATGCTTTACATGCCATAACCCTCTCCCGACAAAGAATCACGTGGGAGAAAAACAATTTGGAGCTTTGGGAAGTTCAACCATGGCAGGTAAAAGCATTCTGATGCAATTCTTTGAGTGGGTGATGTTTGGCCAATTTGTTGCTAAGAAACTCTCAGGAGTGCTAAGACTGGAAAAGAAAACAGAAGCAATCTATGTATTGAATAAGTTTCCTTCTTGTGCAAAGTTCAGCTTCCAGGCTCTAAGTATAAAGTGGTTATAAATTACAGAATGATAGACTGAACATGCAAAGATTATGAATTCATTTGAAATAGCTCACTGTATGTTTCTTCTCAATGTAGCTCCATTCTTTCTTGAAAAACATTCACTTTAATAATGGAGCTGGTTTAGAAGTCTTTTTTGAGAGTGGAGAATTGTCTACTGGATATGATATCATCAATTGGGTTACTTTCCCCAATCAATCCTTCCTAAAAATTCAGGTTGGGCACATGTCATCAAAACATATGTTCACCATCTTTGAAGATGATATTGTGTGGCATAACAGATTTAAACAGGTAGGAATGCATGCTTAAGCTGGTTGGAGTTCATTTGCTGTCCAGGCTGCATTATACCATTATTGAGGAACCTTAGGCCATTCATTTTGAATTATCTTTGACTCCCTGTTATTAGACAGACAGACTGACCCTAGGCTTCTGATGCACAATGAAGACATTCAAACCTATTTTGAGCGTGGAGATATTGCCACCTTTATTCATGAATCAATGATCCCTGAGCCCCACATCATTGGACTCTTTGGATAATGATAGACCTCTGTCACACAAACAACCAGGCTACACATTCATAGAAAGCAGTGCACCCTTATGCAGGATAAGTCTCACCCTTCCCTGTCCCAAATCCACTAAGATACCCCCAGGATCGGATCTGTAGCATGTCTGAGCAGAAGTCAAGAACTGGAGATACAGTTTAGTCCTGAAGCACAAAGATCACCATCCCTGATGCTGCATTTTTAAGGAAGAATCCAGCTTCTTCAATTGGTTTGGGTTGAAATCTTGATGGCGTATCAGAGAAGCATAGGGCAACACCATCAGCTTTCTAACTTCTCATTTGCAGCCCAGATGGGCTAAATTTACTCTTCTGTGCTTGCTTGCTTGCTTGCTTGCTTGCTTGCTTGCTTGCTGAACAGCTCCCCTGCTATTCTGAATATCAGGATCTCTAATTCACTGGTGAGTTGACTGACTTCTCACAAGGTGGAATGCTGGGCTTTATGCCAGTCATACATGAAACAGAAGAACTGTTCCAGTAACTTCACCTGGTGCCAATGAAAAACCTGAAGAACCCCCCTTCTGAAATTCCAATCAACAATGAAACCCAAGCAAACACAACTGAGCAAGAAACATTGCTACAAGCAGCAACATAGAGTAATCAACACAGCAGAAAAAATAGCTGAAGTACAGGACTAAACCTTGACACCCTGAAAGTCTGTTGAAATTATGGAGGTCCTTGCCAGATGTCCAAAAGACGGAAAGCAGGATCCTGGTGGACCTCTTTTTCAACAGCATTCTAAGATCTTAACTATCTCAATCATTGAATAGTCTGTGTTTCATATACCCCCTCCCTCTGACCACACAAAAAGACTGGCTAGAGAGTGGGCTTTCTGGATTTGAGGGCAAATCCTGGGCTATTTCATCTAAGGTCAAAAGTTGCTGAGGGCAGAATAGGATTGACTAGTATTTATTAAAAGTTATTTCTATCTACTTTTGATTCTCATGATCAGATTCCACCCCATTCTACATGTGTTGGCAACTGCCATCTTGGATACAGCAAGACAGTTGGAGAGGGGAAACCATTCTGCTGCTATGATTGCACTCCATGCACAGAAAATACCATCTCTCACCAAATAGGTATACAACACTTCCCAGAAATGCATAGGGGTATTTCCAAATGTGTCTTACTTTCAAGGAAGAATGAGATGATGCATGCATTTCTATGCCCCCATATTTGTATCCTACAAGCCCTTCTTTAATGTGCAGAAGTAATTCCCATTAGAACTGGAACAAAGCAGGAAAGGGTTAAAAATCTATCTCTGGGCACTGTGTTCCCAACCTTGGTTGGCAGGGGGGGGGGGCAGTACATTTTTCAATTCTTCACACCAGTTCAAACTTAGGTAAATTGGCCTAGAATGATGTTGAATGTCATTATCTCCTGCATTCCAATTTTTAATGTCACAAGCTCTTTCCATTTGGGATATGAAGAAATGTGTGAATGGTAGTAAGAATCTACACCAGCCAAATTCAAGAGGTGTACCTACTCCGAGCATGAAGAAGACCACCTTGAGCCTGCTTTCCATATATCTTCAGAAGATAAGGAGTCTGTTGCTAGAAGGAGATGGCAATTGTAATTCAGTGCTGATATGATGGAAAGAACTGGGATTTAGCCTTTGCATAAAAGTACATTCCAAACCTGCAATGATGTTTAGATGGCTGTACCTGTTAGTTTTGATTTTACCTACACACACACACACACACACACACATTGTCAAGTTCATTCCATTGCAAAAATGAGAAATTTTATAAATATCAACTGCTTATCAAATCAAACAGAAATTAAAATCTCCCCCAATATTCAATGGTAATCAGAGTCACAGAGAACAGAGGACAAATAGATCTATAGTGAAGTAGAAACAGTACTTTTAAGAAGTCACAGTCTTATGCAGTTTTATTCAAGGGGTGGATTAGATCTTAAGTTAGACACTGTAGATGTTACAAAATACTGGTGACCTAGTTCTGAATCTCTGAAAGTACATGATACCAGTGCCCCTGATTACACAGAACTCCTATTGACTTGCAAGGCATTCATTGCACACACTTCCCTCTGCCCCCACCCCTTTGTTTTGGAGAATTTTCTGGGTTTTTTTTAAGTTGTGGGGGACTAAAATAACATGGAAGTACCCTCTAGTATAAATTCATTCTTCCACTATACCAGATCACCAGCAGCAGAAAGTACAGAAGGGTAAAACAATTAAAACTGTATAGAGATCAGTTTGCAATGTGACGCTAACCCT
>JAIXND010000782.1:3683588-3696231 GCA_023646645.1 Varanus salvator macromaculatus | reverse complement strand
ATAAATAAATAAATAAATAAATAAATAAATAAATACATTTGCTTCTTAATGTATTGATACTCTCTCTTAATTTTGACTGAATGACTGGCTGGATGGATCATGCCTTGCAGGAGACATCTATCTTGAGAGACTTCGAGTCATGATGGCTGTTTATTACTACTACTATGAGGACCAAATTGCAAGAAAAAAATGAGGGAATTATTTGTCTTGTGAACTGTTGCATGTGATACATGGCAATCTATTTAGGGGACAGACCTGTCAATACAGTAAGAGGCTTGATGCGACACAGAACTTTGCATCTTCTTATTTAAAAAGTTTCTTCTCTAGCCAACATTTTTCTTGTGAATTGTTTCACAGCTTTAAAGATTAATCCAAAATTGGTTTTTTTTTAAGGAAAACATCTATAACAAACAGAGCAGGCAGAAATTTATGAAGTTGCCAAGGGAATTCAATACAGATCCAATGTATACAAACACCCTGCAAATATATCCCTCTTCCTGTCTTTCAACACTCCATAAAAATGTAATACAAAAGAAAGATTATTCCAAAGATGATTTGCAATTCCATCCATCAAGAAGTGGAGTTCAGTCATGCCCTCATATGTAACCCATCTTTGCCATATATAAAGGAGAAAGGAATGGACAGGTAGTCCTCAGGTTGCAAACATCCAGGTTATGAAAAATCCTTACTTGCAAATGTGCAGACTGTCATAAAGCCTATATGAATATCTCTAGCAAAAAGCAACTAATACCCCTAGGGAACCACATAATGCATTGACAATCCATCATCGGTGTCTGCATAGTTCTCTAGAGATAGGCATGGCTATTCTATGGAGATAGAGATTCAGGAGAGATATTCAGGGCTTCCTTCTTTGATTTAGATGGTGCCTCTGCATCTAGGATCATGCATTTCCAACATTGCACTGGAGCAAAATCTAATAAATGAAATTAAAATGTGGGGATTTATGTAGGAGAAAACTAAGTGATCTTTGAAAGCATTGTTTCTCAGGGTTTTTCATTCTTGAAATTCCCCTTCAGAATACAATAAAATTCTACAGGTGGAATTACCAAGTGTCAAAATATCATGTGATCAAATTTTAGCTTAAACCAAGTACTGTCAATAACCAAGCCCTGGTGGTGTAATTTGCTTAAGAGGGAGAATGTTTCAGGGATGCCAGGAAACCTCCCAAGGAGTGGTGGCTGGTGAAAGAGGGAGAAGCTAAGGGAGGCAGCTTGTCATTCTTGGAAACACCAGTCATTAGAAGCTGATTCAAAAAGGTCTCTATGTTGTCCCTGGGGATGCTGCATGGCAGCCAGAAAGGAATGGCATGTCCCCAGCCTGCTGCACTGAGACGCAGAGAATGGCTGGAGTTAGACCTCAAGGCATCTATCCATGCATATCTGTCTGCTCATTTAGGATGGTATTTCCCTGTTGTGCAATTATCCAGATTAGTATTATTGGCTTTGACTTCTCTAAAGCAAAACTATATGGATTCAAATATTCATGGTTGCAATGTGCCACTCAGGAGCCCTCAAAGGAGACTATAAAATCTGATGAAGGAGAAAAGGGTGAAATAGATCATATGCTGGCCTGCTGAGGCTGTGGGGTGGGTCAGACATGAGCAGGCACATCCTGGAACGCCGGTGGCTGCTCTTTGTGCCGCTGTGGCAGCTGCAGATTTCACCTGTTGTGGGAGAAGAAGCAAAAGGAGAATGCCACCCCACCAGGAGCCTCCAGGACAATCTGAACCAGCCTGGAGACTTTGTAATTTCTGGGATTCTCCCTCTAATACATCCTGTGATACATTCATCCAATTTCACTCATGTTCCTGACAGGCGTTATGAAGCCCTTTTGTATGTAATGTTAATTCTAGGGGATATTCGATGTATTCTGAGGTATATGGGGGTGGAAGGAATACAACTTCAGAGATCATGTAGTAGAAGTTCCTGTCAAGGTTGGATTGTTTCCACTTCTGCTTGTAGTAGTCCTCTTAAGGGCACAGGAGGGAAGGAGTTGAGATCTGTTGAGAACAGGGGAGATATTAACATTCATCTAACTCAGATTCAGATGTTAGCTTCAGGACTAGTGTCTTCAAAGAAGAAATTAGCATGAGATTTCACCCGTTCTTAATGGTTAGAGTAAAAATTTGCCCAGATGGTAGAGCAAAACTGCAAAAATGAGCAGAAGCATTAAAATAGCCTTCCCTCAAATATACATACTCCAGTGGGAACTCTGTTCACAAAACTAACAGGTCCCCTCAGCATTGGAGATTATGGGTTCCTCTGACTAGTGGAGCATTGAAACCATTTCCTTATCACTTTATCAGGGGTGCTGTTTGGGGTTGCTCCTTGAGGAATTCTGGTGCATGAACCATAAGCCTGTTTTTTTTTTCTTTTGAACCCAGTATCCCCCACTAGAGGGTAAAGCTTGGGCCACAATCCCTTTTCCCCAGGGACAAATGTTCAAATCAGCCTTTTAAGGCAAATAAAAAAATGATTCTCTGTTGCTTTGGCTCAAAGCTCTTTTGAGGTTTGCCAGATAAAAATTTGCTAAGATTGGATCAGAAAACAGTATGTGTTCTTTCACTTTTTTGGCAAATAATTTTGATGTTTCCTTTTCTAATCCCAAATATGTGTGGGAGAGAGTTCAGACTTATGTAGTGTTGATCCTTAGAAGGAATCAGAAGAAATTTTTTTCTAATTTATAACAATTGCTTCATTGGAGTCACTGTCAGATTCTCTATTGATTGCCCTTATATTTCTTTCTGCCCTGCATTGCCTTTGAATTCAGTGTATGTATTTATGCATTGTTGTTGCTGTTGTTGTTATGTAATGAATTTAAATGTCATATCTGGGTTCTCTATGAAACTCACAATATAATGTATGCACTTATGTAGAATCACCAGAAAAGAAAGCTGAAGGTAGGTGGCAAGTTTGGGGATAAGGGATAATGGAATATTTATGTGCAATTACTCAAAGTGGAACTGCAACATGTTGAGATATGACATTTAATTCTTAGATGGAACAAATAGGTTATATATTGATCTTATGTGGAAGATGAGCTCAACAATCAAATTTCTGCACATTGCAATTCCTGTCAACATGTATGTCTCCATATACATGTGTGTGTGTGTGTGTGTGGATCAATATGTATGATTGTATTCATATGTAACTGACTAAACATCTTATTGCTTTTTTGTATTGTATTGTATTGTATTGTATTGTATTGTATTGTATTGTATTGTACATCTCCCCCTTTTTTCAAGCTATTTGTTCATATATCTGATCTTTAGTGATCAGATTTTATAATCTCATTTAAAAAAAGGGAAACTGGGTCAAAACCCAACAAATAGTATACACTTTTTAAATGAATTACATCAGGGCAAAGCACTCAATTCTGGCTGGATCTAACCCAGACCAAATGAGCAATGTAATATTATCCTTTCTCCAATCTTATTGAACAGGTCTATTCTCACATGTGCTAGCAATTTAGATTGACAACTTCTATTCCAATTTTAACCTCCCTGTTGTGGGTTGGGAAGGTTAAAATGTTCAGCAGCTCTTTCTCTTTGCCTTTGACACTATCTGTATGTATTTGCACTAATAAGAGTTTCTGAGTTTCAGTGTCAAACTCGTTGCAGAATGATGGTTAGAAATTACCCACATGTCCTGTCCTTGATTTTTGCCATCCAAGAGATCAATCATATCCCAAAGTTGCTACACAATCAGACTCTGGGGTTTCACATCTATGACGACCTCTTTGACTCAAAGATGACATATGAGTCCCTCTTTGATCTGCTGTTCACACCCAGAAAGGACATACCCAATTACAAATGTGACAGGAAAAAGATAGTGTCTCTAATTGGGGGATTCAATGTGGAAAATGCCATCCAAATAGCTGCCATGTTAAAGAACTACAAGATTCCTCAGGTATGTAAAGGTCTCTGCCACTCTTTTGGTATTTCTGGCACACATCCACAAACTTGGGAATATGCATGACTTGGGAAGAGCAAAGTATTACCATATGAATGTTCTGTATTGTATCTAGTCCTGTATTGCCATATAAATGTTCTCAACCTCCTCTTTCAGTAGAGGAATTCTTTTGTGATTTGGCCCATGCCAGTTTGTATCTGGTAGGACAGGTGAAGCACAAGGAAGGGTCCTTGTCCTAGTAGTGAGACCATCAGCTTCAAAAAAGCAGTACATGGGTAGGACAACATGGGGCATCATTCCTAACCACGGAAAAGTGAGGGTATATTTCCATAAGTTGTAAGCAAGCACAATGGTGACAATGCACAATTTTGTCACTGGTGCAGCTCAGGGTTTTTGTTTTTACATCATATGCTTTACCCAAAATATTGCCCTCTCCTTTCTTAAAAATGCTTCACCCAAATTAGTTATTTATCTGGTTATAGTATGTATATGTATATTCTCAAAATATTTTGAAAATCCCTAAATAATTTCCACATAAAATCATATTAAAAATGCAACATTCTAAACAATGAAAGACAATTAAAATTATGACATGGCAAATGGAAGTTTTTACACTAAACTGATGGTACTGAGCATTACTTTTTAACAAGCAAAGTTCTAGAAGGTGACACAGATCTCCTTTGCTGAAAACAATGCGAGCAGTGAGGAAATTATAGACCGGTGGCCAACATCCCGTTTCTGGGTAAGGTGCTGGAGCGGGTGGTGGCGGGACAACTCCAGGCACTCTTGGAGGAAACTGATTATCTGGACCCATTTCAGTCCGGCTTCAGACCCGGCTTCGGCACTGAATCCGCCTTGGTTGCCCTGTACGATGACCTATGCAGGGAGAGGGACAGGGGGAGTGCATCCCTGTTAGTCCTCCTTGACATCTCAGCGGCTTTCGATACCATCGACCATGGTATCCTTCTGGAGAGGCTGGTGGGATTGGGGGTTGGAGGCACTGCTTTGCAGTGGTTCCACTCCTATCTCAATGGCCGATACCAGAAGGTGGTGCTGGGGGACTATGGCTCTGCGCCATGGCAGTTATGCCATGGGGTTCCGCAGGGTTCCATTCTGTCCCCCTTGCTTTTTAACATCTACATGAAACCGCTGGGGGAGGTCGTCAGGAGGTGTGGGCTGCGGCATCAGCAGTATGCGGATGATACCCAGCTCTACCTCTCGTTTTCCACCGATCCAGGTGAGGCGGTGGCTGTGCTGAACCGGTGCCTGGCCGAGGTAATGGGCTGGATGAGGGCCAATAAACTGAGGCTCAATCCAGACAAGACGGAGGTCCTGTTGGTAGGTGGGTCGGGCTACAGTGTAGGGGACCTGACCCTAGTCTTGAATGGGGTAGCACTCCCTCTGAAAGACAGGGTCCGCAGCTTGGGAGTGCTCCTCGACCCAGAGCTGACCTTGACTGCTCAAGTGTCAGCAGTGGCGAGGAGTGCCTTCCAACAGCTTCGACTGATACATCAGCTGCGTCCCTTCCTGGAACTCGATTGCCTGATGATGGTGACACATGTGTTGGTGACTTCCCGGTTGGATTATTGTAACGTGCTCTACGTGGGGCTTCCCTTGAAGACGGTCTGGATACTTCAACTGGTGCAAAATAGAGCTGCCAGGGTACTGACGGGGACTGGGCGTGGTTCTCACATCACCCCAGTTCTCCGTCAGCTCCACTGGCTTCCCATTGAAGTCCGGGCCCAATTCAAGGTGTTGGTCCTTACCTATAAGGCCCTAAACGGCTTGGGCCCTGGCTACCTAAAGGAGCGCCTGCGACCATATATGCCCTCCCGCCCCCTATGATCAGCGGCAGAGGCTCTCCTCCGGGAACCCTCCGTGCGTGAGGTTAGGAGGGTGAATACCCGGAGGAGGGCCTTCTTGGCGGTGGCGCCCCATCTATGGAATGTGCTCCCCAGAGAGGCTCGCCTGGCGCCGTCGTTATTTGCTTTTCGGCGCCAGGCGAAGACCTTTTTATTTAGACAATATTTTAATAGTTAATGTCTGTTTAATTTATGTTTAATTTATGTATTAATTTAAATTAATTTAAATTTTTTATTTATATTTTGTTGTATGTTTTTAGATGATAACCTGAGATGGGCCCGTTTTTAAATATGGTATATGTTTGATAACATATTTTTTACTGTTGTGAGCCGCCCCGAGGCTGCTGCAAGGGGCGGCATAAAAATATTTAAATAAATAAATAAATAAATGGGGAGACAGCAGTTGATTTCAGCTGCCTGTTCTTTAATGGAGATTTTAAATATGATAAGAATGACTTGACATCATACAGTTTCACTTTTTTAAGAAAGAAATATATATGTGAACCATGTAAATATGTAGCTGGTGTGCGATGCAGTCATTGTATATGCATGACACACTGTTCTGAATGTAGAAGGTAGATTGAGAGCTTATGCACAAGGGTAGACCTCATCAGTTAGAGTTCTAGCTGAACAGGAGTTGTTGCTGTAAGCAGTAGAACACAGAAGTCCAGTATGGCAGAACTTCTGTCTGTGGTTTCTTCTACTAAAGGGTATTCCTTTGGCCTGTTAATACAGGTGATACAGATAAAATATCTTGTAGAATACAGTATGTTGACATGCCTTTCATAATGATAATCAAACATTAGAAAGGTAAGGTCTGGGGAGTAATGTCTTTTACATAATGTGGCTGATGTGTATACAGGTCTAATACTAGAATTAAAATAGAATATTGTGATGAAAATTCTATCACCCAGAATGGAAACATTGTATATAGCATACCTAGAACTGGCACTGTTATGTACACCTTATAACCAATGGTTAATACTTGCCTACATTCTTCCAATATTTCTGTATTTTCTTTTAATGTTTTACTTTGGTCTGGTCTCAGATCATAAAATAATAATAATAATAATAAATGTAATGATCCCATGCTTGGGAAAAACACATAATTCTCAGAGCAGGTAAAACATGTTTTCTTGTAATAGCTGTGAAGTCAGGTTATCTTTATGCATAAATAAATAAATAAATAAATAAATAAATAAAACAATCCACAAAAACCAGAGATAAGTAACTACTGAACTCAATTCTACGTTCTTTCTGGAGAAATTCAAAATACTAACCTCAGTCTTATCAGCCATTTACAACTCCTAGAGAAACCAGCAGCCCATTTTACTCCTCAGTTTTTGGCAAGTGGAAAGACATTGCTGCGTTGAAGCAATCCATCTGATGTTGTGCTAATTTGATTGTTGCACAGTTGTTTATACAGTTTTGGACTGTGTCACATCTCTTCAATTGTTGGTTGCCTTACTTAATATTTTTCAAATAATTGTGATTCAGAGGAAGATGATTTATGTTTGAATGCCTAATCATTACATGTAAAGTTTTTTTTCCTTTTTAAATTGCAAAATGGGATGTTGGTATTGAATGATACCAGAAGTAATTATTCTTCTTTAGAGACTCATTATATCTTCAAAATCTAATATTTCTTTTCCCTGCTTAGCTTACTTTAGCTTCATTTGATCCTGCACTAAGTGGGAAACCTGTTTCCCATTTTTTATACTGGATGGCACCTCGGGAAAGTGCTCACCATATGGGGATTGTCCAGCTTCTTCTGCATTTCAGATGGACATGGATTGGTCTTGTGTCCGACAATCATGATGGAGAGAGCTTCATTCAGAGATTGATTCCTCAGCTTGCCCAAAACAGCATCTGTGTTGCCTTCTTGCAATGGATCAGTGGAAACATCTTTGATTCAACTAGCTATTCTATTGTAAATATCCGGAACTTAATTAAAACTTTATTTTCAACTGATGCCAATGTGGTTGTGCTCAGTATGGGGACTGATCTATTAAGTTTTTTGGCATCAATTTTAGAGAAAATGGAACTAAAGAGAAAAACTCAAATCAGTAAAGTGTGGCTTATGCCATCTTCATGGGATTTCAGCACTTCGGATACAGGAGCACTCATTGGCAAAACCATTTTCCATGGTGCCTTTTCATTCTCAGTCCACACAAATAACATGCCAGGATTTAAGGATTTTCTTAAGAACTTGACATCTGTGCAGACAGTTCAGTATTTCGTCTGCTTGTTTTGGCTACTTTCATTCGATGCATGTGAAAACTGCAAGAGAGAGATGAAACCAGAGAACCTGGATCCAGCTTTCTTTAAGATGGAAATGTCTGGTCAGAGCTACAATATCTACAATGCGGTCTATGCTGTGGCACATGCCTTCCATGCCATATCCCACTCCCAACAAAGAGGCACGTGGGATAAAAGCAGGTTGGAACTTCTGAGTGTTCAGCCATGGCAGGTAAAAACATCTTTCTAATGAGCTTTTTGGACTGAATGAAATCACCACACTGGGCTGAACATGTTTGGCCAAACACTCTGGGTATTTCAGATAAACTCTGTGGAATAGAATTATATATATATATATCTCAATGTATTTATAGGTTGCCTATACTTGCTGTGGACTTTCTAGGCAAGTGACAGTGTTGAATTATTTTGTTATACTGATTTGATAGTATAGTGTGCCATTTAAAAGTGGTACCTTGTATCCACATCCTTTTTAAGGGCTCAAATTTATGACACTTATAGATGACTGAATAACTGGCATTTGGGGCATTGCTTTTGCTTTTTTTTCCTTTCTTCCAAAATAGCTTAACTCTTTCCTGAAAAACATCCACTTTAACAATGGAGCTGGGGAGCAAGTCCACTTAGAGAATGGGGAGCTGTCCACTGGCTATGATATCATCAATTGGATCACTTATCCCAATCAGTCCTTTGCTATGGTAGAGGTTGGGCAGATTTTACCAAACAAAAAGTTCACGATCATTGATGCTGACATTGTATGGCACAACCGGTTCAAGCAGGTAGGGAACCATTTCCGGCAGGGTTCAGTGATGATGGATGGTTCTTCTAAGTGAATATGGACAGGTCTAAAATCCAAACAGTAAGGAATGTGCTGCACATTTTCAAGGCACTTTTGTATAGAATGGTGTTGAATATCCATGCCTAGTTCCATCAGTGCTACAGGAATTATGCCCATGTGTTAGCTATTGTCCAAACATAAGAGGTTGAATAGGCTTTTGATTCTGTTGCATGCAGAAAAACGCACATGTGCACATTGTTAAATAATAATTTCAAAATTTATTCTTATGCTGCCACCTTTGTTCATGGACAAAAAGGGAAGATTCCTTCCCTATTTCTTCAAGAACTCTTTGATGTCTGTAAAATGATGATAGTTGGGCTGCACCTACTAACATCATCACTCACAATCTCCATGACAAGTCTAGAACCTAGACATTATTTCTGGCCCTAATACTTACAGGTTTCAAAGGACATAAGCAACCAAAAAGTGCATAAGAGCATGATGCTGGGACAGAATAAATTCAAGGAAGTTTCAAGTTCCTAGGGACTAATGTAATCTGAGGAATCTAATAGGAGTGCAATTATAGCCAGTGCTGAAACCATGCTCAACCATTCAGTGTTTCCTTACTGGCTGGCCTCTCCACTGCCCTGAAAGGAAGAACCCTGGAACCCTCTTCCAACTGATCCCACAGAAGGACAGGGCATTGAACCCAACTACTGGCAATTGGAGGGCAGGACCATATAGGATCAGAGGTTTTCCAAGTTCAATCAGTTTGATCTAGTACATAGAAAATGAGATGGATCAAGACTTTGTTAAAGTTACATTACAGCCATTAAAAGGAGACTCAATGTATGTAATAATGTCTAAATTCAATCCTGACAATTTTTCTGCATTGCCTGCAACTAACTCTAGATTAGACCCTTCGTTTCCATCCTCCTTCCTCTTTTTGTGAATAGGTGCCACCTCATTCCAGATGTGTTGAGAGCTGCCACCACGGACATAGGAAGATAATTCAGGAGGAAAAACCAGTGTGCTGCTATGATTGCACTTCATGCCCAGAAGACACATATTCCAACCAAATGGGTATGTGACAGGATATGGTAGATAGTTTTCCCAACACATTTAGTTGTGTCCAATGTTCTGGAAAGAACTGCCTAGTGGAAGTGGTTGCATGGTGCCATGTTTCTACCTTGCAACACATTTCTTTAATTTAAGGAGAAGATTCTCAATGGGAATGTAGGAAAGCAGGAAAGTTAGGGTAGCAATGAGACTCTATGACATCTGTCCCTCTAGCCTTAGTGGACAGGCCTGTCTTAGTAGGAGAGAAGAGATAGGAGGAAGTCCACAAATGCTTACAGCACCCTGACTGTTCTAACCACAATGTTCTACATCACATGCTGCCTTGTGTACAGCATAAACAAAGACTGGTGCATAAGGCAAAGAAGAAAGATGCTGCTCATGCTGCACCCATGCAGAGCTGGATTCCAAAGTGGACAGTGGTTCATGGAGATGATCCCAGGCAAACCAACCCTCTACCTGGATGCTACGCACTTCCCAATGCAAATCACTCTCAGGACACTGCATTCCCCACCATGATTGGGGCAATTTTTTTTTTTTGAAAATGTTTTGTACTTAAGCAGCTCAGCCTTTCAGCCTATAACGGAAATTGGCATAAGGATGGATGCAGCACTTTCTTTCTTTGATTGCTCCTCTCATTCCTCATTCGGGTTTACTCTCAAGTTCTTGCTCTCCTGAAAATTAAAGAATGGGGGTTGACCCTTGATTAATTCTCATCAAAATGAACTGAAATAAAAATCTTATTGATGTTAATTGATCAAAGATTTATTTCTATTTTAAGTCTATATGGGACCACATTGAATGTGCTTAGCAGATATCTCAGTATTGTTATTTCATTGTAAATATTGACAGGGTTGCTTGGTTTCATTGTCTTAGTATTATTTCTATTTCTTGATTACAATTAGTTATTATTTAGAGGACAGAATAGCAGTTGGACCATTTACACTGCAGTTTTGAATCTGTTAAAAATGCAATATATTTTATTATGTTGCATATTTCTGTCAGAAATTTGTTGACTTTCATGTTTTACTTTGCTGAAAATTGCACAAAGAGGATCTGCTGCAGTGGCAGTGGTAGAGAAATGAAATGAGAATAAATAATAGAAATAATTCATCCAGGAAAGCACCTTTAGGATTACAAACTGCAAGGTACAGCATGAGCGGTGTTGGTCCAGCATTAATTAAACACAGTGTTCCTCCCCTTCCCCTCTCCTCCTCTCCCTTACACATCATCAAAGTCACTGACTCTGTTTCTCATTTTCAGATGCAGCTTATTGTGTCTCATGTCCACGGGATCAGTATCCAAGTGAGAACCATGACCAGTGCATCCCTAAGATTGTATCTTTCCTTTCCTATCAAGAGCCCTTAGGGATGGTTATGCTTTCTCTTACTCTATTCTTTGTGGTAATTACATGTTTCATCTTGCAAACATTTGTAAAGAACTGGAAGACTGCCATTGTGAAAGCCAACAACCGAAGCCTGACTCTCATTCTCCTCAGTGCCATCTTGCTGTGCTACCTTGCATCTCTCTTATTCATTGGACAGCCTGTGAAGGCAACCTGCCTTCTCCAACAGCCAACATTTGCCATCCTGTTCTCCATTGCAGTTTCTTGTGTGTTGGCAAAGACAGTCATTGTTGTCCTGGCTTTCCTTGCCACAAAACCAGGCAATAACATGAGAAATTGGCTAGGTCAGAAAGTGACAAGCACCATAGTTGTTTCCTGCTCCCTCATTCAGGTGTGCATTTGCATTGTGTGGTTGTCTACCTCTCCTCCGTTCCCACATGTTGACATGCACTCACTGGTGGGACAAATCATAGTAGAATGCAATGTAGGTTCTGCTCCCATGTACTACTGTGCCTTGGGCTACATGGGTGTTCTGGCCAGTGTCAGTTTCACAGTAGCTTTCCTAGCCAGAAAGTTGCCCGACACTTTCAACGAAGCCAAGCTGATCACTTTCAGCATGCTGATGTTTTGCAGTGTCTGGGTCTCCTTTGTTCCAGGTTACCTGAGCACCAAAGGAAAAGACATCGTGGCAGTGGAGGTGTTTGCTATCTTGGCCTCCAACACTGGCCTCCTCTTTTGCATCTTCCTTCCAAAATGTTACATTATTCTTTTAAGACCTGATCTCAACTGTAGGAAACAACTCAAAGACAAAAGGCAGTTTTCCACATGAATTGAAGCTTTGCTTGTTCATTGATGTATGCACTCCCTTAATTTGGACTGAATGACTTCTCCTTCATTTTTCAAGCTGGATATATCATTTCTTGGAGGAGAGGTATATCTACGGAGACACCCAGTCATGAAGTCTTTGTAGTACCAATAATATCTGAGCCAAATTCCCAGAAAATAGGACGGAGTTATTGTCCCATGATCTGTTGCATGCTTCTCCTGGTAGTTTGTTTGGAAATTTAGCAGAAAATATTGTCTGTCCAATAAGGTGTAGGCCAGGTGCAACTCTGCAATTTGCATCTCCCTATTTCAAAAGATTCTTCCTTAATGAATATGTATCTTGTGAATTGTTTCATTGCTTTGATGATAATTCCAAAATTGATTTGAAATTCCACCCATCTTTGAGGGGAGTTCAGTCATGCCCTCCTATGTAACTATATTTGCCATATATAATGGAGAAAAGGAATGGACAGGTAGTGCTAAGGTTGCAAATATCCAGGTTATGAAAAACCCCTATTTACAAATGTGCTGACTGCCATAAAGCCTATAAGCATATCTCTTGAAAAAATGA
>JAIXND010000782.1:3660242-3679675 GCA_023646645.1 Varanus salvator macromaculatus | reverse complement strand
CTCCTCCTCCTCCTCCTCCTCCTCCTCCTCCTCCTCCTTTGTATATTTCTCTCACTTTTGAAATGATTCATAAATTTCTTTCCTTGAAAGATTTCATCATTTCATATTAAACAGGGCAATAGAGCCAGAACCCATCAAATAGTATGCACTTTTTATATTAATCTCATCCCAATTTCAAATACTCTATCAACAGGACAAATTAGTTAATTCTGGGTGGATCTAACCCAGAACAAATTTGCAATGTAATATTCTTTTCTCCAATCTTACTCAACAGATCTATTCTTACACGTGCTAGCATTATAGTTTGGGAGCCAGTGTGGTGCAGTGGTTAAGAGTGTGGGACTGGGACTCAGGCGACCAGGGTTTGAGTCCCCATTCAGCCATGGAGCCAACTGGGTGACTTTGGGCCAGTCACAGACTCTCAACCAACCTACCTCACAAGGTTGTTGTTGTGGGGATAAGATGGAGGAGGCGAATGATGTAAACTGCCTTGAGCCCTTTGAGGAAAAAGGCAGGATGTAAATTGAAAAATAAATAAATAAATAAATAAATAAATAAATAAATAAATAAATAAATTATAGTTTGCCTACTTCTATTGTAGGATTCACCACCCTGTTGAAGTTTGCAACTTGATAAGGTTAAGATGTTCAGCAGCTTTTTCTCTTTGCCTTTGACATTATTTGCATGTATTATCACTACCAAGAATTTCTGAGTCTCAGTGTCAACCTTGTTGCAGAGTTATGTTTAGAAATTACCTGCGTGTTGTGTCCTTGGCCTTTACGATTCAAGAGATCAATCATATGCCCAGCTTGTTCCTCAATCAGACTCTGGGTTTTCACATCTATGATGACTTCTTTGACTCAAAGATGACGTATGAGACCCTTTTTGATCTGCTGTTCACACCCAGAAAGGACATACCCAATTACAAATGTGACAGGAAAAAGATAGTGTCTGTTATTGGGGGATTCAATGTGGAAAATGCCATCCAAATAGCTGCCATGTTAAAGAACTACAAGATTCCTCAGGTATGTAAAGGTCTCTGCCACTCTTTTGGTGTTTCTGGCAAACATCCAGTTGTGGGATATGCAGGATGTAGGAAGAGCAAAGACATTATCTTACATCGTTCTAGTCCCATAATGCCACATGAATAATCTCAACCTGCTCTTTTGGTAGAGGAATTCTCTTGTGATTAGATCCATGCCAGTTTGTATCTGACAGAACAGGGGAAATACTAGGAACCATCCTCCTGCCAGAAGTGAGGCTTGCTAATCCATAAAGCAGTAATTGGCTAGGACAACATGGCATATCGTTCCTAACCATGGAAATGTGAGATTGTGCTTGCATATGTTGTAAGCAAGCCAATTTTTGACAATGTGCAGCTTCATCCCTGGTTAAGAGGTGATTCAGTTAAGGCTGAGAGTATTAAAAGATTTTAAGTCTTCCACCATTCTAAGATTCTAAGATTCAATCAAGATGCTAGATGGTTACACAGGACTCATTTGCAAAAAGTGATCTGAGCAGTGAGGGAGAATATGGAGATCATGATTTATTTTGGCTGCCTTTCTATGCACAGATACATTAAATAAGATTAGAATGAGTAACAATCAGGTGATACATATAAAATGTCTCATAGAATATAGCATGATGGCATACCTTTCATTATAATATGAAATATTATACTGTGCAGTTTTAAATCAATATGAAAGACGAGCGTGTGCCATTGCTTTCCTACTACTCCACCGAAACATTGATCATGTACATTCTAGGGCCATAAATCACTGAAAGAACTCAAGGTGTTTTGCTGCATTTCGTCTCTCTCCTCCCCTGGGCAAAGAAAATCTAGATCACATTTTTTCTCATGCTCCAATGAGCTTACATGAATGCAATACATGCTGACCACTGTTTTTGAAATACTTTTTCTATTGTGAAATAAAGTTAGCATTTGATAATCCTGTACATGGAAACTGTCAGCTTGTCTTTTAACAGAATCCAAAACTGGAACAAAAATGATCCACTAAAACCAGAGATACTTAACTTGATTCTAGATTCTTTCTGGAGAAATTCCAATGCAAACATCAGTCTTATTACTCTTTACACATCTGGAATGCATTTGTATTTGGAGCTCACCTTCTTCCTCCATTCTCCATCTTCCTTCCATTCACTCTGTTCCACATGTGAAGCTTTGTGGTTTCTGCTCCCTTAATCAATAGAGTTGAGGGACATTGAGAGAATTTCTGTGACCCTTAAGCTATGACATCCTCTCCACAGAAACCAGCTTCCCATTTTACTCCTCAGTTTTTGGCAAGTGGAAAAACAGTGCTGCAATGAAGCAATTCATCAGATGATGCAAGCATTTGTTCACTCACTCATCTAATCTATCAATTCTTTATTCAATCATTGACCAGCCAATAAATGATACACAAAATTACAATTAGTTAAAAAATACAGAACTAATAAAATTACAATAATTAAAACAAGAAAGTAAAAGCATTCTGGTAGGACCTAACAGCATTTAGGGTTTATTCTGCAATGCAGATTGTTGGATCTCATCCTCTGAATTGCAAATCCCTCCATTCACTATCTTCCACATGTGAAGCTTTTTGGGTTGTGCTTCTATATTCAGTGGTTAAGGGACCCTGAAAGAATTCCTGTGACACCTAAGCTGTGAAATCCACTCCAGAGAAACAAGGTACACATTTTACTCCTCAGTTTTGGGCAAGTGGAAAAACATTGCTGCAATGAAGCAATTCATCAGATGATGCACTGATTTGTTTGTTATGCACTTTTGGGCTGTGTCATTTCCCTTCCATTGTTGGATGGCTTAATTAATAATTTCTAAATATTGTAATGCATAAAAAGATGGTGTTTAAATGTTTTGATTACGAATCATTACATGTGAAGTTTAAAAAAAACTGCAAAAGGGGGTATTGTTATGGTGTGATAATAGAAGCCATTAATTTACTTTAGAGACTCGGTATCTCTTCATAGCCTTAAACTTTTTTTTCCTGCTTAGTTCACTTTAGCTTCTTTTGAGCCTGCACTCAGGAAGCCTGTTTCCCATTTTTTATACTGGATGGCACCACAGGAAACTGCTCACCGTATGGGGATTGTCCAGCTTCTTCTGCATTTCGGATGGACATGGATTGGTCTTCTGTCTGACAAGCATGATGGAGAGAACTTTGTTCAGAAATTGATTCCTCTGCTTGCCCAAAACAGTATCTGTGTTGCCTTCTTGCAACGGATCAGTGGAAACATCCTTGATTATGCTAGTGCTTCTGGGGAAAGTTTGAAGAACCTAATTATGACATTATTTTTGACTGATGCCAATGTGGTTGTGTTCAGTATGGGGTCTGATGTATTCATTCTTTTCACAATTACTTTAGAGATTGTAGAACTACAGATAAAAAAGCAAATTGGGAAAGTGTGGCTTATGCCACCTTCATGGTATTTTGGCACTTCGACCAATGGAAAACTATTTGGCAAAACCATTTTCCATGGTGCCTTTTCATTCTTAGTCCATACAAATAATGTGCCTGGATTTAAGGATTTTTTTAATAACTTGGCATCTGAGCAGATACGTCTGCATTTCTTCTGTTTGCATTGGCTATTTTCATTTGATGCATGTAAAAACTGCAAAAGAGAGATGAAAGTGGACAACATGAATCCGGCTGTCTTTGAGATGAAAATGTCTGGTCAGAGCTACAATATCTACAATGCAGTCTATGCTGTGGCACATGCTTTCCATGCCATATCCAACTCAAGACAAAGAGGCACACAGGATAAAAGCAGGTTGGAGCTTCTGAGTGTTCAGCCATGGCAGGTAAAAGGATCCTTCCAATGAGCTTTTTGGATGAATGAAATCATCTCAGTGGGCTGAACGTGTTTGGTCAAACCCTCTCAGAGTGTATTTCAGATAAATTCTATGGAATTCTAGGGTCAGCAAATCAATAGAACTAAATGACAGTGTTGAAGTTTTCTGTGTCTTTCAAACTGGTGCTAAGGTATATGATTACAAAGATGCCTTGCACCCACATCCTGTTTAAGAGCTCAAAGAAAGGACACTTTCACATGACTGGATCACTGATGTTTTTCATTTTGCTTTGGCTTTGTTTTTCCTTTCTCCCAAAATAGCTTCACTCTTTCCTGAAAAACATCCACTTTAACAATGGAGCTGGGGAGCATGTCCACTTAGAGAATGGGAAATTGTTCACTGGCTATGATCTCTTCAACTGGATTACTTTCCCTAATGAGACTTTTCATAAGATCAAGGTTGGGCACTTTGTACCAAACCAGAAGTTTGCCATAATTCATGATGCCATGGTATGGCACAACCAATTCAAGCAGGTAGGAAAATATTTCTGGGAGAGTGCAGCTATGATGGAGGGTACTTCCGAGTAAATATTCACAGGTCAGAAATCCAGGCAGGAAGGAATGCACTGCTGTATGGAACAGTGCTGCTTATCCATGACTTATTGCATTGTTCTAGAAATTGTGTCCATGTCTTGGCCATTGTCCAAAAACATACCAGGTTGAATTACCATTTACCTCCATTGCATGCAGAGAAACACGTAAGTGCACATCATTAAATAATAATTTCAAAATTTATTCTTATACTGCCAGCAGATTTCCTGAACAAAAGGTCAAGACCCCTAATTCTTCGAGAATTCTTTCTCATGTCTGCAAATTGAGGAGGGATGATAGTTGGGCTGCGCCTACTGACATCCTGGCTCACCATCTCTCTGACAAGCCAGAATCATACAAGAAGAGGAAGAAAGCATTATTTCTGGCTCTAGTACTTATAGATTTCAAAGTTCATAAGCAACCAAAAGGTTGAATATGCTGGTAGGATTGAACGAATTCAATGAAGTTCCAAGTTCCAAGGGACCAATGTAATCTGAGTCTAATAGGAGAGCAATTATAGCCAGTACTGAAGCCATTCTCAACCAATCTGTGTTTCCTTACTGGATGGCCTCTCTGCTGTCTTGAATGGAGCAACCCTACAACCTTCTCCCAACTGATCCCAAAGAAGGACAGGGCACAGAACACAACTTCCTGCAATTGGTGGGCAAGCCCAAATAGGATTGGAGGTTTTCCAAGTTCGATCAGTTTGGTCTAGTGCTTAGAAAATGAGATGGCTCAAGACTTTGTTAAAGTTACATTACAGCCATTAAAAGGAGACTCAATGTAATAAAGTCAAAATTCATTCCTGACAATTTTTATAGATTGCCTGTAACTATCTCTAGATTAGACCTTTCATTTCTATCCTCCTTCCCTTTTTGTGAATAGGTGCCACCTCATTCCAGATGTGTTGAGCGCTGCCCCCGTGGACACAGGAAGATAATTCAAGATGAAAAACCAGTGTGTTGCTATGACTGCACTTCATGCCCAGAAGACACGTATTCCGACCAAATGGGTATGCAACAGGATACGCTAGAGAGATTTTCCAACACTTTCACTTGTGTCTAATGTTCAGGAAAGAACTACCTGATGGAAGTGCTTACATGCTGCCATATTTCTACCCTGCTCACATTCCTCTAATTTAAGGAGAAGATTCTCATTGGGAATGTAGAAAGTGGGAAAGAGGGCAAAGCTAGGGCTGCAATTAGACTCCATGGCATCTGTCCCTCTGGTGCTAGTGGACAGCCCACTCTTAATAGGAGCGAAGAGATAGAAGGAAGTTCACAAATGCTCACAGCATCTGAGCTGTGCTAACAGCAATGTTCCACATCACATGCTGCATTGTGTGCAGCACCCACGTAGGGCTGGATACCTGGTCATTGCCATGTGGATGCTTTGCAGGAACTTGGACTCATGGCCATAGCAAAGTGGACAGTGGTACATGGAGCTGAGCCCAGGCAATCCAATCAATTCCCACCCTCTATCTGGATACTATGAAACAATCTCAGGGAACCACATTCACCACCATGATTGGGGCAATATTTGTTTGTAAAAAAAGTTTTGTACTAAAGCAGCTCAGTCCTTCAGCCTATCATGGAAATTGGCGTAAGGATGGATGCAGCACTTTTTCTCTACCATTCCTCTTCTACCTCTTTCAGGTTTACTCTCAGGTTATTTCCATCCTGAAATAAAAAGATGATTTGAACCTTAGTAAATTATTTTCAAAAAGAACTGAAACAAAATCCTTATTGATTTTAAATGGCCAAAGATTTATTTCTATTTTAAGACAATTGGGGACCATGTTGAATCTTCTTAGTGGCTATATCAGTATTTTTATTACATTTGTAAATATTTACAGGAGTGCTTGGTTACATGGCATTATCTGTATTTGTATTTCTTGGTTACAATTAATTATTATTTAGAGGACAGAGTAGCAGTTGGACCATTTACACTGCAGTTTTGAATCTGTTAAACAAATGCAAAATATTCTATTACATTTTTGAAGACATTAATGTATTACTTCAATTTAAATTGCACAAAGAGGTTCTGCTGCAGGTGGTAGTGTTAGAGAAATGAAATGATCCAGCATTAATTATGCACAGTGCTGGTTCTCTCCCCTCCCCTCCCCTCCCTTACACAAAATTACTGACTCTGTCATTTTCAGATGCAGCTTATTGTGTCCCATGTCCACAGGATCAGTATCCAAGTGAGAAACACGACCAGTGCATCCCTAAGATTGTATCTTTCCTTTCCTATCAAGAGCCCTTGGGGATGGTTATGCTTTCTCTTACTCTCTTCTTTGTGGTAACTACATGTTTCATCTTGCAAATGTTTCTAAAGAACTGGAAGACTCCCATTGTGAAAGCCAACAACCGGAGCCTGACTCTTCTTCTCCTCAGTGTCATCCTGCTCTGTTACCTTTCATCTCTCTTATTTATTGGACGTCCTGTGAAGGCGACCTGCCTTCTCCAACAGCCAACTTTTGCCATTCTGTTCTCCGTTGCAGTTTCTTGTGTGTTGGCAAAGACAGTCATTGTTGTCCTGGCTTTCCTTGCCACAAAACCAGGCAATAGCATGAGAAATTGGCTAGGTCAGAAAGTGACAAGCACCATAGTTGTTTCCTGCTCCCTCATTCAGGTGTGCATTTGCATTGTGTGGTGGTCCACCTCTCCTCCATTCCCACATGTTGACATGCACTCACTGGTGGGACAAATCATAGTAGAATGCAATGTAGGTTCTGCTCCCATGTACTACTGTGCCTTGGGCTACATGGGTGTTCTGGCCAGTGTCAGTTTCACAGTAGCTTTCCTAGCCAGAAAGTTGCCCAACACTTTCAACGAAGCCGAGCTGATCACTTTCAGCATGCTGGTGTTTTGCAGTGTATGGGTCTCCTTCGTTCCAGGTTACCTGAGCACCAAAGGAAAATACATCACGGCAGTGGAAGTGTTTGCTATCTTGGCCTCCAACACTGGCCTCCTCTTTTGCATCTTCCTTCCAAAATGTTATATTATTCTTTTAAGACCTGATCTCAACTGTAGGAAACAACTCAAAGAGAAAAGATAGTTTCCTGGATGCTTCTAAGCATTTGTCTTTTTATTGCTTTAATTTCTCTAGTAAAATCTATGTTGATTTTGCCTAAGACCTTGTTTGTGTGTGTGTGTGTGTTTCTTTGTTAGATGCATTATTTCTGGAAGCATAAGTCTATTGATGGCTTCTAGTCATCATGGCAGCGGTTTCAAATTTCTGAGTCCGTTACTCATAGTAATCTGTTTGGCTATTGATACAACAGCATTTGTGGTCAGATAAGCCTCAGGTTTGATCCATCATTCTGAATGTAGAACTATTCTACTGTGGTTAAAATTTATCTTATAACAACTTTGCTGCATTAAATACTAATCTGAAATTAATGTGCAATTCCAACCACTGAGAATCAGAGAGGGACATAAGATCTGAAAAGGAGAACCTGTATTTTTAATGTCTAAAGGGTATGATGATCACTGTGTGTCCTGTTCACTTGGCTGGATTACATAGACCCGTTCTCCAGTTCTGTTATGTTGAGCTGTATCCCATCTTTTTTCATACAGATGTTGCATGTTAGCTAAATGACTGAAAGGGATGAAATTATGAAGAAAAGTATATCTTCCCTAATGAAGACTCATAGATAACAACTGCACATTGCTTATGAAGTTCAGTTTTGGATTATATAGAAATCATCATATAAACAATTGACTTATGGAGTCCTAAAAAAATGAGGAAAGGGACAACAGCAACAACAACTAATTTCACTAACTGAAGCAACAAATAGAAGCCCCTACATTCTCTGTCTTGTAATTTTGGGATCTCAATAGTCCCCTGAAACTTCTGTTATCTACATCACACTGGTTGCTGGGAACCTGCTCATACCTCTGGTCACAGCTAAACAGCACCTCTACACATCCATATGCATCATAGGAAAACACTCCAATTTGTAGACAGAGCTCAACCTCCTGCTAAGGACACAGTCTGGCATTCTGACTAGGACACAAATACATACGTTAATGGCTGCCTACCACAGTCATATTTCTTTGGTTGCTTGAAAGGGACTGAATGTTTCTACTTATCAATTAAGTCTTACAATTGGCATTCAAGCATGGCTTCAGAAACAATAATCAAATATTGTCCTAAAATGTCTATTTTGATGGTCATAAAACTTTCATGTTGCTATAATTTATAAAACAACAACCCTTGTTTTATTTCAGAGAAAAAGAAAGGGAGTATTCTAATATATTCAGGTGCAATGATACAAGCTGTGGGAGGGACTACTGTAGAGATTCTTTTGCGTTCTCAGTATTCATGCAAAATTCCTTTCTCACTAGTTAGGACACATTACAATGAAAGCAGCTTAGCTGTATATGTGATGTTGTGGCACGAGCAAATACAAATGTGGAAATTGGAAGAGTTGGTAGGAGAACTGTGCAGAGACATTTCTGAAAAAACCTGTTAGCTAGGTGCAAGTGTGAATGAACAAGGAAGAACAAATGGGGAGAGACTGAGAGCGAGAGTGAGACCTCCTTCTGCCTCCTCTCAAAGAATCATGGAGAAGGAGGAGAGAGACAGGGGAATGGTTACTGCCATCCCCCTATGCAGTGAAGGCTGGCAGACCAACAGCAATATCCCCCTCCACCCAAAAGCACACTTAGTACCCTCCTGCAATGGGACCATAGGGGTTGCGTTCAAATTGTTCTGGAGCATTTCCCAACCCAATCTGAAGTTATTGTGTTTACCTTTAAGGACCTAAATTGTTAGGTGCCAGGTTATTTGAAGTGTACAACATTCACCTTTGGGAAAAGGTAGTAGGACAAAAACCAGTGAATTTGAAGCAAACATCATGCTTCTGGGGACTCAGAATTTCCTTTGCAGTGTCTCAGAGAATGGAAACCTGCATACTTAGAATTCTTCTGGATTAGTGGGTGGCATACAAAGTAATAATAAAAATAAAATAAAATATGAAATTTCTGAAATTCATCAATTTGGTTTTAATGGTGGTGGCATGTATGTACATGAATCAAATAATTCAGTCTTCAACACACTATGAAGTCTGTGTTGAAGCATGCAGAATATTTGCACATTATTTTTGATAATAATGTGATTCCTCAATAAAGTTCTACTCCATCACTGGTCTTATTAATCATTTCTGCAATGTAGATGCTCAAATTTTGTATTGGTCATCTTAACCATGTAGTTATTTTCTATATGAAACATTAGTCGTTACTACATTAAGTCACATCAATTTCTTATTTGCAATCCTGGGAAATATATGCAGGTGTGTGATTGACCTAAAGTCACAGAATGAGGAATATTTTCCCCTAATTTAAAGCCAACATGCTATCCATTACATAGATTGTCTTTCAAGAACCACAATTAAAGCACATGCAAGCTACATGTTTCAAAGGTCACATTCCCATGTGTCCTATTTTATTTATACCCCTTATTTTAGTAATAATCTCTGGTGCTGCCTTTTTAAGTGCAATGAAGCAGGGACTGATAGTCACTTGGAAAAATAAATAAATACAGCACTTATATAATCCAGCTAACAAGAACACTTATCAGAGGTAGCAGAAGATTATGAAGAAACATACTTAAAGTCATTATTTCAAAGGGAAGTTTTGAAAAATTATTTTGCTTTGTTCCCAGATTTGAATGAGGCAGTAATATGATGTCAAAAATGTCAGTAATATGATGTATCAATCCAAAAACAGATCACACTTCATGGCAATAAATTAAACTGTGCTCATCAGAGAAAAACTAAACATAGCAAGGACTTTTGCAAGAAAAGAAAAGAAATGGAGGGTAATATAAAAGAGGTATTCCATATTTTATCTTTCTCATTGTTTCTCGTACTCAGATCATAGTTCAGTTATTCAGATTATTTCAACCATAATCTACAACATATTCTTATGGGAAAAAAAGTTAACTATTTGAAGATACCAAAATAAATTAAATTAAAAATAAAAGGACAAGCATTCATTTCCTTCCTTCAACTGCCATTTTGGAAATGTATTGCATGCATGTCTAAGTCTATGCAGAGACACATATGAGCTTTAGAATGAGAAATCTGCTGTTCCTAATGTATTGTTGTTTTCAGATCACTGCAATTAACTTAAACTGAGTATGCATATTTGCATTGGTTTTAAAAGAATATTTTCCTTCCCCATATTAGGACTATCAAATGAAAAATTTTATATGTAGAAACAGAACAGTGAATCAATTAATACTTCTTGGCTTTGGAAATCTCCGGGAACTACAACTCTTGCTTTTTTGGTTGTTTTTAGGAATTTATGCAATAACATTGGTGGGGAATTCTCTCATTCTAGTTGCTGTTTCAGTTGATAAGAGACTCCACACACCTATGTATTTTTTCCTGAGCAATTTATCATTCCTGGAAGTATGGTATACTTCAAACATCACCCCTAAAATGCTGATGGACTTACTGAAGAAGGAGAAAACCATTTCCCTGGTTGGTTGTATCGCACAGCTGTACGTGTTCTGTGCCCTAGGAACTGTGGAATGTTTTCTCTTACTGCTCATGTCATATGACCGTTACCTTGCAATCTGCAACCCACTACACTATGCCAAAGTGATGAACTGGAACTTCTGCTACACATTAAGTGCTGCCACATGGTTAGTGGGTTTTCTATTGGCTGCTGGGCTGAATTTCATTGTAATCACTTCTTTAACACTCTGTGGCCCTAATCATGTCGATCATTTCTTTTGTGACTTACCACCACTGTTGAAATTGTCGTGTTCTGATGTCCACCCAGCAGAAGTAGCCATTTTTGTAGCATGCTTTGCAGTGTCACTGGCTCCTTTCCTCTTGACCATCTCTTCTTATGGCTATATTGTATTCACCATCTTGAACATTCCTTCGTCCTCTGGAAAGAGGAAAGCTTTTTCCACTTGTAGCTCACATCTCATTGTAGTAAGTACATTCTATGGGACTCTGGGCATTACATATGCAATATCTATTGGGACAGAATCAGTAGAATTAAACAAAATACTTTCCTTACTCTACACTGTCCTGACACCTATGCTGAATCCTATTGTATACAGTCTGAGGAACAAAGAGGTGAAAGAAACTCTAAAGAAGTTGCTGAGTAAAGCTTCAACAGCTCTGAGAAATTGGTCCAATGCTGCCCCACATTATTCATCATTACTCTGTCCAAAAAATGTAGCTGTCCAATAATAATCTTCCATAGGAGGTAGCCATAGAATCAGAGATAGATAGAATCACTTGGTCCTTGCACCAAAGGATAACCAACATATCATACTGTAGGCATGTAAAAACTTGCCAAGAATTTGGAATAGTGTGAGTTTTATCAAAATGTCTTCCTTGGACATTCCTAATATGTTTCTTCTCACTGGGAAGTATTTCTTTGCCCTTTGTTTTAAATGCAATCTTGCAATAAGTCCCAGGAATGCCTGGAAGCTGTAGTTCTGGTACATATCAAAACTCTATTTTTACTATGGTAATGCATCCTTTAATATAACTACTGTCAGAGCAACCTATGTTAGGTTGGCTTTCGCTGATAATGCAAAAAACAAACCCCCAAATTCTCTACAAATAGTTGCTTAGGGACTATGTCTATGGTGCTAGAGATGGTGGGATGCTTTCTGAGTTATCCAAAGGATTGTAACATAAAGACCTTTCCAGTGTCTCAGGTCCCTACCCTTGCCATTTATTTTACTATACTCCTGCACTGTAAAATTGCCTCCAGAAGTTGTAGACTTTTTTATTATTATCAACACACTTTTAGCCCTTATTCCATGGATGTGCTTGATCTTCACTTCTGCAGATAATGTTTGTGTTGCTGCTTTTGACTGTAGCTAACTGTATTTCTTGATTTTACCACATTTGAATATAAATTTCTTATGAAATGAATGACTGGAACTGATCTTTACCATGCTAGCTTGAATATCTTGTTATGCCTTAATTTCTTGCAACTAACACTGTGTACCTGAACTTGACTCTTGATGTGATTATGAAAACTTTGTTTTAATACATGGAAATAAAGAAATTTAATAAATAGAAATATAAAAATTATCCCTTTAGTGAAGGAGAGATATTAAAAACAGATCTGCAATTTTGTGTGTTAACATTTTAGTGCTTATAGCACTGATAATCTGTTGAGATAATAGTGTGCAATTTGGCATTCATGATCTACCCCATGGGCACAAAATTTCAGAGCAATCAGATAAAAAAATCACACATAGGAAGCTAGTTAAAATGCTCTGAAAATGTGCTTTTTACTCCAGGCTGTGCCTCAGAATATATATTACTTTCAAAATTTGGTGAAAACTGTTGGTGCACTTTATTTGTGAAATTCTGACAAGTGGGACAACATTTATTAACCCTTTTTGACCTGTGATACCTGGAGGGTTCAACTACTAGGAGACTTATGTGGGCCTGCTCACTTTTATTCTGAAACCAGAACCCAGCCAGTGTTTTGACAGGGACTCTAATGGTCCTTTCAGTGTTTGGTCACTGGAGGGGGGCAGCAGGAAACTTTTAACTGAGATACCAGTTGGAAGGCAGAGGTAATCACTCTCATTGATCGGTAGGTAGCTGAAAATTATGGGATCGGGAGGGAAAGGGAATGTCAGCAGCCTGTGCAGGCTTCCTCAGAAGTAAACCTTTCTGAATATATTTATTAATCTCTTCTTTTTAGTGTGTGTGAGGTATATGTGTTTCTTTAATACAATTCCTAAGTACATTTTGCAAAAACAAAGCAAAACAGGGACACACACACATTTTATTTATTTATTTATTTAAAAATTTATATGCCGCCCCTTGCAATAGCCTCGGCAACAATAGCAACATGCACACACATATCCACAGTCTCTTTCAGCTTGGCTCAGGATATACAAAGCAAAGAAACTGAAAGTTAAGCTGAACAGCTATTTCCCATGATCAATGATGATTTTGTGCAATATCACAAATTATGCTTACTTACAAGCAGTACAAAAGTCAGAATTCTCACAGGAGTCATCCAGAAACACAGTAAAGCTCAGAAGTTTTAGAAGGCAATAGAAGGGCAGAATAATGTGGGACATTTTTGCTAGTTCAAAGTACTCCAACTTGCCCAACTATTTTGGGCCTGACAAAACAGGAAGTGTGGCACATGGAAGCTAAGTTGGAGGTGGGCAGTTTGTGACAATGCACAACATCAGTGCTGATCATAGGACCTACCTGACCCAGTTCCTCAGGTAACCCATGCTCATGGGGGCACCAGTACTCTAATGACTGATTTTTTCCCCTTCCAACAAAGGCCTTCAAGAAGTGTCTAGAGTCTCTTTATCATTGTAAATGAGTTCAGCTTTGAAAACAGAAGAGGTTTCAGTATGAGGCAAAGCCAATAAGATAGGTGTCTTTACCTCTAGTATCAGCAAGGCCTAAAATTAAGACGGAGTATTTGGGTTTCTAATCAGACCTTCCAATTTCATGGACAAGAGACCATACAGAGAAAGAAATCAGTTGAAGTAGGTGTGCATTGAATACTGGAAAGTATCTTTCTGGTACTTGTTCAGTGACTCCATTATCCCATCTCAAACTTGGGGTGGTTTCCACAACAAGGGTTGCTGAAGCCATTGTCTCTCCAGTCATCCTCTTTTGTCATGCTGGAGGTGGAATAATCAAAGCTTTTGCTTAAGTGCTGCCACTGCTATTCCCAGGAGATGGAGAATGTTTTACAAATCTTATCATCATTGCTATACTGGTTGTTATATTATTCCAACTCTACCATCCTTAGTCATACAAAGGATTCCTAGACTTTCAAAAATCAGGCCCTCCTTCCCTTTTTATAACTCACACTTGGAACATCTTCCTAGGACATCCTCATGCAGTTCCTTCACCTTTTCTCTTCCTCCTCTTCCACAGACCCCTCAAATTCTGCTCAGCAACCCTCTTTTCCTAGCAGCCATATGGTGGTGTTGCCTAATTTCAGTAAAAAATAAAGCAGAAGAGTGTGATTGGCTTGATTTTACATGAGACACATCACTGTGGGAAGATGTATGTCCAAGTTTCCATAATCTTAATGCAACTATCTGTTCTAGAAGGCATATTGTCTCCCAGATATTGCCATTAATAACATTCAAGTCACATACTTCAATTGGCATATCCTCTAGTTCCCTGCCTGATTAATATCTGCATTTGTCTCTACAACAATGATCTCTGGTGTATTCCTGTAAAAATATAATGAACGTTTGACTTGGCTGTGGCACCAAAAAGGCATTAGAAAGACAGAATCCAACCAAGCAGCAGGAACAGTGATCAAGAGTATTGGAATAGCAAGGGCAGATCTATTTAAAAACTATTACTGTGATGGGAAAGAATTGTTCTACAGTTTCTCTGTGTCAGATCTGAGTGAGACAGACAAATTTGGCAAGACTGTAATTTCCAAATCCAAGAAATAGGAGGCCTATTAAGATAACCAAACATACATAGAAACATAGAAACAGAGCGAGTCAGAAGGGGCCTCCTGGGCCATCTATCTGACCTCCGGCACCAGCCGGCTCTGCTCACAACATGCCCACCATGTGCATGTCCAGCCTATCTTTGAACACCCCCACTGATGGGAACTCAACGACCTCTTGTGGAAGCCCATTCCTTACCCTCAGGGTCCTAACTGTCAGGAAGTGCTTCCCGGCATCCAAATGGAACCTTGGTTCCCTGAGCTTTGATCCGTTGGAGCTCATACTGCCTTCCTCTGCAGGGGAGAACAGGTCTCTACCCATCTCCATGTGACATCCCCTCACATACCTGTATGTTGCCAACATATCCCCCCTGAGTCTCCTCTAGGCTGAAGAGACCCAGTTCCTTCAGTCTCGCTTCATACCCGATCCCCTGCAAACTGGTCACCAACTTTGTGGCCCTACATTGCACTGACTCTAACCTGGCTATATCCTTTCTGTAATGAGGAGCCCAAAACTGAGCAAAATACTCCAGTTGTGAGTGTACCAGAGTCATATAGAATGGTAGTAATACCTCTCTCGATCTAGAAGCCACACTTCTGGCTATGCAACCAAGGGTGACGTTCACCCTCTTGACCACTGCATCACACTGCTGACTCATGTTTAGACTGCAGCCAACCAGTACCCTGAGGTCCCTTTTACAAGTGCTGCTCTCCAGCCACTTGTCCCCTAACCTGTACTTATGACACCTATTCCTATGCCCCAAGTACGACACCTTGCACTTATTCACATTGAATGCCATCCTGTTGTCTCCTGCCCACTTCCATAGTCTGTCCAGATCCTTTTGGATCTGAAGTACCTGTTCCTCAGTTGTGGCCACTGCTCCAGTTTTAGTATCATCTGCAAATTTGATCAGCAGACAGTTCACCCCTTCCTCCATGTCATTTATGAAAGATTAAACAGGATCAGCCCTAGGACAGAGCCCTGGGGAACCCTGCTTGTCACTGGCCACCATCCCAGTGATGATATGGGATCCATTAAAGGATAACTCAAAAGCATATTGTTGACAGTAGAAATTAAAGGTAATGTTGGTCTTATATTCTCTTTCTCCCTTCCTTATTCACTTTATATCGGTTAAGTTTCATCTGTTACTTTAGCGTTAGGAAGATAGCATTATATTTAGCAAGTTTTAAAAAAATGCTTTCTAGCTAAATAAGGTAACACGAGTGTGAGGAGACAGAGGGGCTCACCCCTTTTCTTGGGGCCTTCCACAGGGCCAGGCCAAAGACAACAGGGTGAGGCTGGGAGTCCAGGTGGGGAGAGCAATTTGCTGGGAAGCAGTGGTCAGGGGATACGAGCAAGTGCGCAGGTGTACGGCATTGCAGACTGGGGCAGGGACAGCTGGGCTGGGTGGAATGGTGTGCGAGGAGGGATCATAAAGAGGCAGCAGAGGAAGGAGAGACAGCGAGTGAGCAAAGAGCATGGAAACACACATATGTTTGAGGAACAGCTGCAGTGGCAGCCGCTGGCAGGGAGGCCAGGGCAAACTGCAAGCAGAGACTGGGCAGCGGTACTGCCGGGATGGCGCAGCTCATTGCCATAGCGACAAGGGGAAGGGAGCCAGAGCAGGCAAGGGCAAGGCACTGTGGGAAGCGTGCGGTGGAAACTGTAAGAGAGGAATAAAGGCCTGGTGAGTGCTCCAGCTTTCTTGTGTTGCTCTTCATGGAGAAGCTGGGAAAATGAGATGTTGACCCGCAGCCCCCTCCCGATGCAGTCACAACGAGCAACTGAAAAATCAATACATGGGGGAAAAAACATCATTTTTTTACTCAGTATTTATCCACTTGGGAACTCATCATTCATGCCTGAATACTTTCTTAAAAGCACATGCATGTGCACACACATGCACATACAGAGAGAGAGAGAGTGAGAGAGAGCGAGGTGTGCTTCACTGACTGTGCTGTGTAATTGTTGTTGTTTTATTTCTGTAAATAGAATCTTTCCCCCCCCCGATTAGGACTCATAATGGACAACCCTATACATCAAAATGGAACAACAAACAATCTGTTAGTACTCTTCGGCTTTGAGAATCTCCAGAAACTACAGTTCTTACTCTTTGTTCTATTTTTAGGAATATATGGGATAACTATGGTGGGGAATTCTCTCATTCTAATTGCTGTTTCAGTTGATAAGAGACTCCACACTCCTATGTATTTTTTCCTGGGCAATTTATCATTCCTAGAGATATGGTATACTTCAAACATCAGCCCCAAGATGCTGGTGGATTTACTGAGAAAGGAGAAAACAATTTCCCTGGCTGGTTGCATCACACAGCTGTACATGTTCTGTGCCTTGGGAACTGTGGAATGCTTTCTCTTACTGCTCATGTCATATGACCGTTACCTTGCCATCTGCAACCCACTGCACTATGCCAAAGTGATGAACTGGAACTTGTGCTACACATTAAGTGCTGCAACGTGGTTATTGGGTTTTCTGTTGGCTGCTGGGCTGAACTTGATTGTCACCACTTCTTTAACTCTCTGTGGTCCTAATCTTATCAATCATTTCTTTTGTGACTTAACCCCTTTGCTGAAATTGTCGTGTTCTGATACCCACCCAGCAGAAGTAGCCATGTTTGTAGCAAGCTTTGCAGTGTCACTGGCTCCTTTCCTTTTGACCATCACATCATATGTCCATATTGTAATGACTGTACTAAAAATCCCATCATTCTCAGGAAAGAAGAAAGCTTTTTCTACGTGCAGCTCACATCTAATTGTAGTAAGTACATTCTATGGGACTCTGGGCATTACATATGGTGTTTCTGCAGGAACACAGTCAAGTGAATTAAACAAAATACTTTCCTTACTCTACACTGTCCTGACACCTATGTTTAATCCCATTGTATACAGTCTGAGGAATAAGGAGGTAAAAGAAACCCTAAGCAAAATGTTTAGTACAGGTTCATCTTTGTTAAACTTCTTAAATGCTGTTCTATCCAGTTTCTCATCTCTCTGTCAAAAGAATATGGATGGCAACATTCTTAGAAAGTTCTGGAATAACAGGCAGACATAGGATCAGAAATGGAGCAATGTGTATCAAAGTCATTTAAAAAGACAGAGATCCCCACAGTACAGAAGGAAATATTGCTAGCTGTGCCAGAACTGTCTGGACTTCTGCATTCTAGTTTTTTGGAATGCAATCTCCTAACTTGTGTTCAGCTTCCCTGAAATGTAATAGTGTGTGGACTGATTACAAAGTGCACCAGATCCAGAAAGTCATGTTGTTAGCCCTGTCTTACATCCTAGTTACACATGTGATTACTAAGAAATGCCCAATTAGTTTATTTGGATTTACTCCTAAATAGGTATGTAAAGGATTGAGGTCTTACAGCCTGATATTATGAATGTGGTCTTTAAGCTGAAAGAGGCTGAAAGCTCTTGCTCTAGATACCTGATGATGCAAATTTGCCATGTGGATGGAAAACCTGCCATCTCTTTTTCACAATGACAACTCCCAGGGAGGGAGAAAAAAAGGCTTGGCAAAACCATTCTTGTGGGGGAGGGGGCAGAGGATTTAATCTATGTATTATGGGACCTTAATACAGTCTGACTGAAAGCTAAAGAAGCAAATGAGACAGTAGAGAATATTTGTGAGGGGGTTCCAACTACTCTTTCAAGTCCTTCCTGCTCTGTCCCCACCAGAGGGCATAATTTTGCATGCAACAGCTGTGCTGTGGAAGACTGAGAAAAGGGCATCAGCCCAGAGCAATTAAAACTGTTCCTCATTAATCTGCTATGTTCCATGATCTCTATGAGTTAATGTCATGAAAAGTTAAATTGTGCTTAATGGGATTGGGCATGAGGGCTCAGATTCACTTTCTCCATAGGTCTGGATTTCTCATGTTGGAACCTTGTATTGTTTCCTGAGGATATGATAGTGCTTAAGAAGTGTTGCTCAGATGAAGAGAAGATTATTCCTCTCCATTGTGGCAGGAGGTTTTTTTTAACTATGAAAAGGGTTTAGGGAAATATGGAAAATTCAAGATTTATCCAGTTTACTTCTTTTGGACCAAACATACATTCAACCTCATCCTACAGTCAAAATCTGTACATTTCATAGATGTGCACATCTGAAAATATAAATGAAAATGCATGATTGTTCATGCAAAAGAATGGAAAAGGAAAAAACCCATTGATACAGACTTGGGTCAAAACAAGTTTCTGAGAACTTTGACAAATTTTATCTTTGCTGATTCACACATCCTAAAAAAGCTTGGGGTTCTTAAGTGTACTACATTTTTTCCTAGTTCAATCCTGCATCTATAGATTTGAATTTAATTGGTATTTAGGGATTTGGCTTATTGGCTTGAAATATTTATACTAAGTTTCTCCATCAGTGTTTGTTATTATGCTGTGTCCACAGGTAGGGATGACTCAAACTGTGGATATCTAGCTCATGTCACATTCACATATTTTCCCACACAGTTCATGATCTGTTTTTCCAATCCTTCCTTCCTTCCTTCCTTCCTTCCTTCCTTTCTTTCTTTCTTTCTTTCTTTCTTTCTTTCTTTCTTTCTTTCTTTCTTTCTT
>JAIXND010000782.1:3552651-3660232 GCA_023646645.1 Varanus salvator macromaculatus | reverse complement strand
CTTTCTTTCTTTCTTTCTTTCTTTCTTTCTTTCTTTCTTTCTTTCTTGTATTCTTAAAATACTACTTAAGTATAGATTTTATTATGCATTTCAACTTTTTAAAAGTATGCATTAAAACAATATGGACAATTGCCACACTTGGAGAACTGCAAATGAACAGCTGCATTAAAAAAATAGAAATTCTGCCCAAATTCTCCACATTATTTGAAAGTGGCAAAGTGGGGAGCAGGGTTATAGTCACAGAAAAGAAGATGAAATTATCTAATAGTTTCCGCAGAGGCTGAGAAGAAAATTCATATTCAGTACTAATGTTGAATGAAACTCTATTCTTAGATCATACTGGTGGGTGAAGGAAAAAATGGACTAAAAGAAGGTGCCTGGGATGATGAAGGGGCACATCCTTTCATACATTATATTAAAAGTAAATTAAGCAACAGTAAAATTGGATCCACAGTTTGAATCCAAATTCTCCACCCTTTTCATGAATGGCAAAATTCCTTCTTTTCCTTGCTGAGGTTGGTGCTGGTATCAATGATGCATTTTCAGCTCCTCATTCATGAGCACAGTTGACAGTGCAATCCTAATACATCTGGGATCTTGGGATCAACACTAGGCAGATATTGACATCTGAGATGGAGATTTTGTCTTGTTTTGTTTGTTTTAGAAATACGGCATGGTAGCCACTCAGTATACTTACAGTATGCCAGTCTGGAAGGTTGGGCTAACTGGGTGACAGCTGGAATATCCTGGGAACCCCAACATGGTTGAAATATAATATGAAAGGAAGAGAGAACAGTGTGGTGGGAGTAACATGGAGGGAGAGGGGGAGGTCATAGAACACTTTTTGGTTCCTTAAAAATCAAACGTCTCTCTGAGTAGCTGTAAAAAAAAAATTGTGAGTTAATCATGCATTGTAGGAAAATCTCTTTTCTCTTGTCCCTTCTAAATCTATGGTCAAATAGTTTATTTAGTATTAGGACAAATAGCAAATGTTTCAATACATCAATGACTTCTTTGAGCACTAAGTAAAATATTTGCTTGTTTTAATAATTAAATGTGAAAGAGACAGATTGTTTCCTTGCTTTTATTCAGTCTACCTGAGTCAAAGTAAGCCAAATGTTTGTCTTAGTATATGCATTTATTTTACCTTTCTATGCATATAGAGCACTTAAGAAATACTTCAATATTTGCTAAAACATCTTAAATACAATACAGCATTACAATAATGGTAATAATACAGTAATAATAAAGTAACTACAGTTACTGAAGAGAGATTATTTGTGTATATGTTCACAGGTATACAGTATTGTAAAAAAACACATAAAAAAACAGTCCCTAAAACAGTTTAGAACATTCTTGAGGTAACATTAGCATTAACTGATGATGATGGAAATGGACCTGGTGCTGGAGAGGCAGGATTTGACTGTGCTGCTGGAAAGGGGAGTAGGGGTTACCACTGGAATCACTTCCTTGAATTAGGCCTCAAGCGTTGTTTGTACAGCCATTTTCTTTTTTCCATCATAAATGGCCTTGTAGCAGCTGAGGGCCTGATTATAAGGGCAAAAAACAAAAGAGGAATTAAATGGTCTACACTTACCCCTAAACACACTGGCATGGGTATGCTCAAGTCAATGTTGTAGAACGGAAAGCCATGAATACTATGTCTCTAGGGAAGTAAGCTGCCATTGATGAGGTGTCTCTAAATACATCACATAGTTCTCTAGAAATATGTTGCATAGTTCTTTAGACATAGCCTTGACAATCTCTAGTAAACTATCTCTAACAAAAAGTCATGAATATCTCTAGGAATGACACAGCCACTGATGACACCTCACCATATATGTGGTGTAGTTCCCTAGAGATATCCATGGCTTTTTCTAGAAATATTTATATAGGGTTTACAGTAGTCTGTGTATTTGTAAGTATAGGTTGTTCATAACCCTGGGACTATCCATAATTTCCTAATGCCCCCCTGCTGCCTCCCTTTTCCTCACTGCCTCCCTGGATCTTTCCACCACACCCAGAGGGGTGGTACTACCAACTTGGTGAATTGCTTAGAAAGAGTGAAAACAGTAGCAGTTGTTTTCCACAAGGGTTGCAGCCAGTTTGGGAGTGATGGGAAGAAATGATTTCTGCACTCATTCTGCTTTACCTCTGGCAAACCAGTTTAGCAAACTTTAGTATGTCAAAAAACAAAACAAAGAAAGAAAAAAAGGAAAAGCTACTTTGGAGTTTCAACAAATATTTGAAACTCCTTTCCTAGAGTTTCAACAAATATTTGCGAAATGTGAAGCTTCTCTCCAACTACGCTTCATTGCTTAAATGACCACAGGAATATTCTGTGCCAGTTGATCCAAAATTTGAATGATTTCTTCAGTCTTTCACACCACATAATCTCTATTCTGTCCATCACTTGTGCAATGCATTCCTCAATACCTCCCTCACCTCCTTGTTTCTTAGGGTGTAGATGAAAGGATTCAGCAGCGGCACCACAATTAGGTTGAAGATGCTTACAACTTTGGATCTTTCGAAAGATGTCTGTCTGGAAGGCTTGACAAAAAGGAAGATGGTGGATCCATACCAAATAGTAACAACAGCCAGATGGGAGGAACATGTGGAAAAGGCCTTTTGTTGACCCTTTTTGGAGGGGATGTGTAAGATTGTGGAGACAATGTACACATAGGAAAGGAGGGTTATCACACATGAACCCACAATGACAATGATAGCTATGAAAAAGGCTGTTATCTCGAGGAAATGGGTGTCAGTGCAGGAGAGGGCTATCCAGGAATCCATGTTGCAATAGAAATTGTTAATCACATTGTGCCCACAGAAGGACAATCTTGTGATCATGTATGCTGGTATGCAGATGATGAGCAATCCACCCAACCAACAGGTCAGTGCCAGTTTGCTACAGAGGCTGACATCCATGATGGTGTTGTAATGAAGAGGGTAGCAGATGGCCAGATATCGGTCATATGCCATGACTGCTATCAGGAAATGTTCTGTGCATCCAAAGGAAAAAATGAAGTACATCTGCAGCATGCAGCCCGTGAAAGAGAGACTTCTGCTCCTCCCCAGAAAGATGGCAAGAATTTTGGGGATAGAGGCCGTGGTGTACCATATCTCCAGGAAGGAGAGATTGCAGAGGAAGAAATACATGGGAGTATGGAAGCGATGATGGGTTATGATCAGAAGGATGATAGAGAAATTTCCCAAAATGGTTAGGCTGTACATGATAAAAAAGAGGATGAAGATGAAAAACTGAAAACGTGGAGACCCAGAGAAGCCAAGGAGGATGAATTCTGTCACACCAGATCTGTTTGCTTCTCCTTGTTTAAGCCCTCCCATCTGTCTGGTTTATACCTATTGGAACAAAATGGTGAAAAAATGCATAGCAGGTTTCACTGAAATTCACAAGGTAGTAGTAATATAGATTCTGCCAGGGGAGCAATACCCACTGAAAAATATGGGAATTACTTCTTAGTAAATACGCATGGCGTTATTCTCCCAATAAAGAAACAACAGGTTTCCTGTTACAAATCTCTACTAAAGAAGACTGTTGTACAAACTCACTTCTATACCTTTATGAATGCCATCTGTGTCACTCACAACAAAGTAATAAATATGACTGAAAAACCCCTTTGTTGTTGTTAGTCGCGAAGTCGTGTCCAACCCATCGCGACCCCATGGACAACATTCCTCCAGGCCCTCCTGTCCTCCACCATTCCCCGGAGTCCACTCAAGCTCACACCAACCACCTCAGTGACTCCATCCAGCCACCTCATCCTCTGCCGTCCCCTTCTTCTTTTGCCATCTATTGTTCCCAGCATTAGACACTTCTCCAGGGAGTCCTTCCTTCTTATTAGGTGGCCAAAGTATTTGAGTTTCATCTTCACTATCTGGCCTTCTAAAGAGCAGTCAGGGTTGATCTCCTCTAGGACTGACCGGTTTGATCGCCTTGCGGTCCAAGGGACTCACAGGAGTCTTCTCCAGCAGCACAACTCAAAGGCCTCAATCCTTTTACGCTCAGCCTTCCTTATTGTCCAGCTTTCACAGCCATACATTGCAACTGGGAAAACCATAGCCTTGACTATACACACTTTTGTTGGCAGGGTGATGTCTCTGCTTTTTAGTATGCTATCTAGATTTGCCATAGCTTTCCTCCCCAGGAGCAAGCGTCTTTTAATTTCTTGGCTGCAGTCCCCGTCTGCGGTGATCTTGGAGCTCAGGAAAATAAAATCTCTCACTACCTCCATTTCTTCCCCATCTCTTTGCCAGGAAGTGAGAGGACCGGATGCCATGATCTTAGTTTTCTTAATGTTGAGTTTCAAGCCAACTTTTGCACTCTCCTCCTTCACCCGCATCAAGAGGCTCTTTAGTTCCTCTTCACTTTCTGCCATGAGAGTGGTATCATCTGCATATCTGAGGCTGTTGATATTTCTCCCAGCAATCTTGATTCCAACTGGCGATTCATCTAGCCCTGCCTTTCTCATGATGTGCTCTGCATATAAGTTAAATAGGCAGGGTGACAGTATACAGCCTTGCCGAACTCCTTTCTCAATTTTGAACCAATCAGTGGTTCCGTGTCCGGTTCTCACTGTTGCTTCTTGACCTGCATATAGGTTTCTCCATGATCCAGTGTATGTTGGCAATTTGATCTCTAGTTCCTCTCCCTCTTCGAAATCCTGCCTGTACTTCTGGTAGTTCTCGGTCCACATACTGCTGGAGCCTAGCTTGTAGGATTTTGAGCATCACTTTGCTAGCATGTGAAATGATTGCAATGGTGCGGTAGTTTGAACATTCTTTGGCATTGCCCTTCTTGGGGATCGGAATGTAAACTGACCTTTTCCAATCCTGTGGCCACTGTTGGGTTTTCCAAATTTGCTGGCATATTGAGTGTAGCACTTTAACTGCATCGTCTTTCAGGATTTTGAATAGCTCAGCTGGGATACTGTCACCTCCACTAGCTTTGTTGTTGCTCAGACTTCCTAAGGCCCATTTCACTTCACATTCCAGGATGTCTGGCTCGAGGTCAGTGACCACCCCATCGTGCTTATCAGAGATGTTAAGCTCTTTCTTGTATAGTTCTTCTGTGTAATCTTGCCACCTCTTCTAAATCTCTTCTGCCTCTGTTAGGTCCCTGCCATTTTGGTCCTTTATTATGCCCATCTTTGCATGAAATGTTCCCTTCATATCTCTAATTTTCTGGAAGAGATCTCTGGTCCTCCCTATTCTATTGTTTTCTTCTATTTCTTTGCACTGTTCATTTAAGAAGGCATTCTTATCTCTTCTAGCTGTTCTCTGGAATTCTGCATTCAATTGTTTGTATCTTTCTCTTTGTCCCTTGCCTTTCACTTCCCTTCTTTCCTCAGCTATTTGTAAAGCTTCCTCAGACAGCCATTTTGCTTTCTTGCATTTCTTTTTCTTTGGGATGGTTTTAGTTGCTGCCTCTTGTACAATGTTGCGAACCTCCGTCCATAGTTCTTCAGGCACTCTGTCTATCAGATTTAATTCCTTAAATCTATTTGTCACCTCTACTGTATATTCATCAGGGATATGATTTAGGTCATACCTGAGTGGCCTAGTGCTTTTCCCTACTTTCTTCAACTTAAGCCTAAATTTTGCCACCAGAAGCTCATGATCTGAGCCACAGTCAGCTCCTGGTCTAGTTTTTACTGACTGTATAGAACTTCTCCATCTTTGGCTGCAGAGCACATAGTCAATCTGATTTCTGTGTTGACCGTCTGGTGATGTCCATGTGTAGAGTCGTCTCTTGGGTTGTTGGAAAAGAGTGTTTGCTATGACCAGCATGTTCTCTTGACAAAATTCCACCAGCTTGTGTCCTGCTTCATTTTGTACTCCAAGGCCAAACTTGCCTGTTATTCTGGTTATCTTTTGGCTTCCTACTTTAGCATTCCAATCCCCCATGATGATAAGGACATCATTTTTTGGAGTTAATTCTAGCAGGTGTTGTAGGCCTTCATAGAACCGGTCAACTTCAGCCTCTTCAGCACCAGTGGTTGGGGCATAGACTTGGACTATTGTGATGTTGAATGGTTTGCCTTGGATTCGAACTGAGATCATTCTGTCATTTTGGAGATTGTATCCCAGTACTGCTTTTCCTACTCTTTTATTGACTATGAAGGCTGCTCCATTTCTTCTGAGGGATTCTTGCCCACAGTAGTATACCTGATGATCATCTGAATTAAATTCACCCATGCCTGTCCATTTTAATTCACTGATTCCTAAGATGTCGATGTTCAGTCTTGTCATCTCTTGTTTGACCACATCCAGCTTGCCTTGATTCATGGATCTTACATTCCAGGTTCCTATGGAGTAAAGTTCTTTGCAGCATCGGACTTTCCTTTCACCTCCAGATACATCGGCAACTGAGTGTCCTTTCGGCTTTGACCCAGTCGCTTATTCTTTCTGGCGCTACTAGTACTAGCCCTCCGCTCTTCCCCAGTAGCATATTGGACACCTTCCGACCTGAGGGGCTCATCTTCCAGTGTCATATCGTTTTGCCTTTTGGTTTTCATGTCCATGGGGTTTTCATGGCAAAGATACTGGAGTGGGTTGCCATTTCCTTCTCCAGTGGAAAAACCCCTTATGAAATAGTTTTTAATCAAATTCTCTCCCTTTCCTTTTCTCCAGGCATGAGCGAGGACTTTAATATGACAAAACGTTTTATCTAGACTGTGTGGACCACCTGGAGAGTTTTGGCTGTGAGACAGTATAGAAATGAAAATCATCTTATCATCATTGACAGGATGAATAAAATACATAGGGAAAAGAGAGTCAGAAAAATGAATCAAAGATCAAGGATTGCAGAGACTAGGAAGCCCAGATTTCATTATAATTACTTCCATATCTATCCAGGAACAGGTTCAATCAAATTCAGTAGTGCTTCCTCTCAGCTAGTTGCAGTCTTATTCCATGGAATTGTGATTGAATAGTTCATGTGGGCACTAGTCAATTTAGTACTCACCATGTGTCCAGAGATTCAGAAATTACATTGAAAATACAACTGCGCAAGAACTGAGATTAAACAAGAGTCGGGTGATGGAAAGTGCTTTGCACAAGAAAGTTCATTTGGTCCCATTTTGTACACTTCCCTTGCTGGCATTGACTCTGCTAGTACTGAATCAAGCCAACATATGGACTTCTGTTTGTGTGTATGTGTGCGAGTTTGCTTTATATGGCAGCAACATGCACATTTTTGAATGGATACTTTGCAAAACCTTGTTTAATGTAAATTACATTTTCAACCTGAACAGTGACACACCTGTCTAAAAAGTGACACACCAGTCTAACAGTGACACACTTGTCTCTTTTAGATAGTGTTGGTCATGCTCTTCTATATTCTTGATTTTCTAGAAGATCAGAAAAGGAAGGAACATCTGCAGGAGGCTGAGGACTTCCAGGCACACATTTTAATTCTGAAGGAAATCACCATGAAGGGGGGACCTACTGATCATCCCCTTTCACAAGCAAAGATGTATTTGCAGCTTTGGTTTCACTTGAAAGCTCACATTTTAATCTATTTAGACTTGTTTTCTCAGTGTTTCTGGTTGGTGTTCCCTGCATATTGACAGAAAGTACTTACCAGTATATGGCAACTGTGAGGCCTTTCATTTCAGACCTCCATGAGAAAATAGGGTATTTTGTTCTCAACATATTTAGTTGCAGTCACACATATTTCAAGACCATTAAAATATGAATTGCTTATAAATTCTGGAAAGTAAAATCTGGTGCAGTTCACAGACACTTGACTGACTGGAAATGCTGAAGAATTACAGGAAGCTTAAATTAAATGGAATTCCCAGTCTCACCCATTCCTTGTGTAAAATTCAGCAGGATGTGGGTAAGGGATTCTAGATGAAACATATATGACAAAGTGCAAAACGCTGAGAGGCAAACATGTGCCTAGGTTCTTGAAGCACAGAAATAGTAAGATTAAAGCATGCAAACTGAAGGTGAATAAAATACTGGTTTACATTGAATAATTTTGGAAGAAGAATGTAAGATGAGAGATAGGAAGGCCAGTGCCAAAGATAGATTGAAAGTAAAATTTTAAACCATCTTAATTATTTCAGAAATAGTAACAAATATATCAGATCCAATAGCACTTATGCATTGTCTTGAGGCCTAAAAGTTTGCAAAATATTAATAGTTGGGGGAAATATTCAATTTTCTTACCATAAAATACTGGCATCAGTGGATTGAGAAGGTGTGTCTGGCTGTAGTACTCTCTGCAGTCCAGCTGCTTGATTTTCACTGATGTCAAATGGATGTAAGCAACACTATCCTGTGCAGGATTGACATTGATCATTTTATCTGAAAAATACTTGGTATGTTACAGTGTCATAATTCACAGTGTCTCCTTTGTGTTTGGCTGCTTGAAAAAAGCACACAGACACTCACCTTATTTGGCTGTTTTTATGTTTTTACAATATTAATTTTCCTTGAAAGAACTTTGAGGCAAGATATACAGAGCACTCTTCCCACCCTCCATTGGATGACCTTCTATCAGCAAAAATATGTAAGATTGGCAAACTTGCCCCAGTTTTTCCATGTCCCTTCATGGTGTGTTATCTAGAGGGCTAGAACATCAGCTATGGAGTGTTAGCATGTTCACTGGATGGACATGAACCTCTGGAAGCAGAGGCTTGCAAATACATTGAGCACCAGTAAATTTGGATTGTGCCCTTACACTCTTGCAGTTTTATATTGCCTCAATTTTATATTGCCTCAGTCCCTCATTGTTTCTAGTCACCCAGTCCAAAGCTGAACACAGGAATTCCTCTAACAGTTGAGCAAAGCTTTTATACATCACAACCAAAAGGTTCCTTGAGATTTCATCTCTGTAGCAAACAATCAAATGCATTTTTAACATTTCTTAAGGACCTATAAGAAATTATTACATTTTGTCTTCAAAACAAAATTGTTTCTACAATTATTTTCTCTATGGGTTTGGGTATCAACCTCAAATCTCCACATGGAATATCTAACAGAGAACAATGAAAAGATCAGAAAGGGAATAAGTGTTGTGATCAACAATATATCATCAACACTGTATGTCAACTGGAAGTATTGTCTCTTCTAAACTGCTAGTTGAACCGAAGTTGGGTGAAACTACATGCAATTAATTGGTGCAACACTTTGCAGTAATACTACCATGTTTTCATGATTTAGTTGGGTTCCTTCTTTTAATCATAAATCATAAATTAGAGTCCACTTACCTGGAATGCCTGAGCTGCAGCAGTGCAGAGATTTACTCTCACTTCTGCACTCAACGGAATTGGCCAGTCAGTGCATTGGATATAGACTTAGTCTACTCAGAGTAGTCCCACTAAAAAAAATGGGACAAATAAGTAAAGACTGACTTGTAGTCCATCACTTACAGGAGATCTACTATAAGTATGATTAAATACAGATTCAATCAATTTACTTTGATGGATTTGTTTCATTTCTTTTTTATGTTGACGTTTATAACATTAAAACAGACTTAATACAGCAGATGCTGGCTGATCGAGTCAGCAGCCCTGCATCATTCTGTCTCTGTCTCTGTCTCTGTCTCTGTCTCTGTCTCTGTCTCTGTCTCTGTCTCTGTCTCTGTCGTCTCTGTCTCTGTCTCTGTCTCTGAGTATTTGTGTGTCTGTGTGTGGAGGAGGGATGACATTATAACAGGAGAGAGTAGCCAAGTTGTATCATGACCCTGGAGGGGACTGTGTAAGGAGACCTGACAGCACCCACATTATGGCATGATCTCTCACAAAGGTTCACCAATCACCAACTTTACTACCTACCTGGCATCAGGCAAGGACAACCCTATATGTCATGGGTCATATATGTCCATGGGGGACTGGACAGGGGGGAATTGTCAGCTCTTTTTCACATGAAGAGCTTTATGAACCTGTGTTATCTGTTCCAGTGGTGAATATTTAGTCTGAAATCTCTAGTGAAATTCATGATGCTTTTCCTGTTGTTTCTATGTTATTACATTGCATCAATTTTTATGAACTCTTCAGAGAGCTTCAGCTATTGGGCCAGATAGAAATGGGATGATGAGGGTGATGACTATGACTATGACTATTATTATTATTATTATTATTATTAATAGCAATAATTAGTTGAGCTGCCTCAAACATAGCATCACTCCCACCTTCATCTTGGCTGATAAAAATAAAAGATCCAAAAGTTTAAAACCGATATTGAAACAAGGAATGGAGACATAAACATTATTTATGGTGCTCAAAATACATCAGAATGGTCTCACTCCTATTTCAGGTTATTCTCCCATATGTCCAAAGTTAGGGGTACCCCAAAAATTATTCGAGTAAGATCTCAGTGTTGAAGCATAAAACATATGGGAATGAAATTCCACCCTAGTAATATCACATGTTGGAAATGAAACCCATTACCCTTGACCTTGGATCATGAATGCAACCTTTTCAGCTTATTTTCTGTAGTTTTAATTGACCAGCCTTTGTGTTATGAAATCGTGGAGAGACATTTGTTCTGCAGGAACTGACCAGCACAGCCCATAGCTGTTGTTCCTTCCTGGACTTCCAGAACTTCCTGCCTGCCTTGCATAGCAGGCTCTGGGACTTGGGGCTATTGAGTACAGGATTGCTTGTTTCATTTCAAACTGCCAATTTCCCTTGCACACTCCAGCATATCCTCCAGAAGATCACTGGTCCATGATGCCCATTCCTGGAAGTGCTGCATTTGGTTGTGCAATAAACTATCATTGATGTCATTACCAAAGTCTGGTATAAAGAATATATTAAATTGACATAATGTACATGCTCTAAGCAGGCACATAACCCTTGAATTCTTGGAATGCAATGCATTGCTGAGCTGGACAGTAGCCAGAAATGGACTATTGAGTTTGCCAATTTTTCACTCTATGGGTGAACAGCTACATCAATCAGGAAAAAATCCAGAAAAGTGTGTTGTGAGGCCATAACTCATGTCTCTAACTCACACAGCAGACTTTTATTGCTATTTGCTACAAGATTTACAATGCAACAGATAAGCTACGGTGAGGAGCTCCTTGCAGCTCAGTTGCCCCCTCCTTTCTGAACCCTAAGGGTAAGGTCACATGGATCTCCATCTTCTCTTCAATATTTGGGTGGGACAAACTTCTCTCTCGTCATCTCAGTTGGTCTAAGTGATGCAACTTTCTCCTGAGCTGGGTGTCCCCTAAATCACCTGCCATGTCTTCCTGTTCTCCAGCACTCCGCCCAGCAGCTTCAGAGTGAGGAGGTGGAGGAGCAACTTGCTCAAAAACCTCAGAGTCAAGAGGAAGGGAAGTGGCTCCCTGCTCAAAAAATTCAGAGCCAGGATGTGGGGAAGCTATTCGCTTGGAAGCCTCAGTGTCAGGTGACAGGGGGGCCATTTGAGCCATGGGCACCAAGTATAAATCCCCCTGCTTCAACGCCTGACCCTCACTGTGAGCTTCTGGCCCTCTCTCGAGTGCCAACGCCTCTGCCGAGCCATTAGGCACGACAAAGTGAAACCTTTAGAAATCCCAATATTAGACCAACTTTCTGGCCGTTCTATGGCTGACCACTGATCCTTCATGATTATGCCAAAACCTAAGGTCCCTAAAGTATCTAAAGGATAGTTCAGGTTCCAACAGTATTCTATGAATGCCATTAAAACACTCCAGAAATTGTAACTACATGGATAAATCAACCCTTATTGCTTTGGACATCCTAATTTGATAATGAGACCTTTCTAAGTCCCCTATGGTATCCCAGAGCCTCTGAGTGAAAGCTCTGTAGGGGAAACAACCCGACAACCAAAATGGAGGTGGCCAACTAATCCCTGCAGCTATAAAAGAAGACTTTCTGAGTCCCAAAAGGTCACACTGTCCTAATTATAAAGCCATATAATTTATCTGCAGGTAATTCCCTACACTGTTTTACAGGTTCACTTCCAATCTTTATCCAGTCCTTTATCCTATCATAATTGATAAAAGGACCTCAGTTTCTTCTTCAGCAAAAGGGACACCATTTCTCCAGCGAGAGACTGAAACTTTTGAATCAGAGGTACATTTTTTATTTGTTCCTAGGCCCCATAAACAAACAAGCAAATAAAAAATCATCCAGATAGTGGACTGTGCTCAGTAGTCTAATCCTGTCATAGAAGGCCCATTCCAGGAATATGCAGCAGAAGTACATCTCACATGGTCAATGATGAACTAGTCCTGAAATTATTTATACCCCAACTTATTTCCCTCCTGCAAGGAACCCAAGGCAACTTATATAAGGAGCCTTCTCCTATCCTTTTGATCTTCAGCTGAGAGACAGATTAGACTGAAAGTCAATGAGAGCCCAGCAGGGAGTAGAACCCAGATCTCCTGAGTTCCAGTGCAACATACTAACCACTATACCACATGGACTCTCATGGCATTACTTTGTGAGTGGACAAGAAACCACTGACAAAAACCTCCGGAGCACATTTTGGGGTGTGCAGAAGGGGCTTGTGGAGGGAGAAGAAGATAGCAAAATTCTGTTTCATTAATAGAAATCTTGGCTCCTCTTGCAAGGTTGTATCTAACCTATTATTTTATCATTTTGTTATCTGGTATGAATCTGGCACAACACTGCATCCTATTCAGTTTTTCTGATGTAGGCAGAATACAACACAGGTTCATATAAGAACAACAAAATAATTATAATCTGTGCATTGGAGCTTGTAAGTTTTCTCATCTACCCAGGAGGATTTTTTAAAAAATCCCAGAGTCAGGACACCTTTACCATTAAAAAAAAAAAAAAAACCCAATATACATACATCCCTGGTGAGTCAAGTAGCACCCACTGAGAAGTTACATTCACTGAGAAGTATGAGCTTCTATGGATAAAATCCTTCTGGGAGAGCACAATCAAAGAGAGAGCTAAGAAAGCTGCTTAAAATCCATGGCATCAAAAACTGAGACATGAAACTGGAGTCATCAGTTATTTTCTAAATGATATTTAGCAGGCTGTATATCTTGAAAGACTCTTGTAGTACAATGCTGCTTATGGACATATAGTACAGGAACATTTTGACCATTTGAATTACAGCCACTTGTTTAAAAAACACATTTTCCATTTCTCTCTTTCTCTTTCCTCCCCCCACCCCCACCTCCTTACCTATCTGGAATATGTATGGATCTATTTATGCATGTTTTAATTGCACTGCAGTGCCTCAAGGACTTCATTCAAGTAATTACAATATTAGAATGGTAAGTTTACTGACTTTTCTCATATTGTGTTAATTACTTAGGAAATGATATAGGCAATACTGTAGTACCCTTATTTCAAGTAGAAAATTAAGCATGCTCTGAAATATGCCCCAATAAAAGGGCTGCATTTTAACATTATTAACATTATGGCAATTCTTACCAAACTGTAGAGAAAAATTATGGTGTGGGGCAGGGTGGAGATAGTTGAATGTCAAGAATCTGTATGATCACATGCATCCTAAAGAGTATATTGAACCTGATAAAATTCTGAACACTTTAAACAGGGGAGGGGGAATAAATAAACAAATAAATAAGGCTGAAACTTCCAAAGCATACTAAATGTGTCATAAAATACCAGGACTATGGAGTAAAACCATTATTTTCTTTATTTGTGAATATATATTTTAATTGGCACTACTAGTGCTATGAATAGCATCATTGATGTGCACCATGGAACACAGAATAATAAAGCAGAAACATAAAACAATCTAACTAAAACATATAGGTCCCTGACTCAAAGAGCTTGCAGTCAAAACTAGGCATATGATGTTACACCTTTTATTCTATGTTATTACCCAGCAACCACTGGCCGGAATCCAAAGTGCATGTGCTATGCTCTACCTGTTCATTCAGATTGCCTACTGATGTCCTGTCTTAGCAATGTCAAGATGTGAAGCTGAGGAAGATGTCTCAAGGAAACCCACCCTATTTGTTATGTGTTTAGACATAAAATATTACAATGGTGTTTAGATATGGGATATTACAATTTGGATGGTGTGCCGAGTGAGCTATACACTTGCAAATAGTTTGGCTATATGTGATGCTGATGAGTCAGGGCTGGGATTTCCTTTTTAATTGTAATCTTGTTGATAGAAATAATTTCTGGGGAAATGTGCAATAGGCACCATTCAATGGGAAGTTCTGCAGAGCCCCCACTGAAATCAATGGGAGCGCTATAATATCTGTTCAAGTAATGTCAATGCAGAATGAGCAAAAGACCATCCCTCTAGTTGATGCCCTTAGAGGTTAGAGACTTGAGCCAGGAAATTTCATGTAAAGACTGAATAATATTTTATAGTGTTCCATATTTTTTAGGGCACCTGGAGGCTCTCTGACACAACTTGCGTTGGCATATATGCGAAACTATGTCCAGTAAAAGGTTCTCTGAGACGACCAAATGATGGTGTCTGGAATAGCCATTATTTTACTTACTGTGGTATTTGGAATCTAGAATAAAGTTAAAAAATGGCAGTACAAATACCTCAGAACAACAATAAAAAACTTTAAGACCATTCTTCTCATATCAAGTTACTGGGAGCTGGGGATATCCTATGTACATGAGTTATCCCCGGCTCCATGAAGGAGGATATCTCTGGTTCAAATCTTACCCAGCTCTGTTATGAATTCCTTGCTAACCCTTAGGTAACCACCTGCCTCACAAATTTACTTTTAGGGATAGCTGAGAATTTCTTTTCAGGACAAGAATAATTGGAGAGGGTTTTTTAATGGATGCAGGAGGAGCCAAAACTGACAGCTTTGTCCAGTTAATCACATTGGTCTGAATACTTAGCTTAAAAAAATGTTTCTGAATCCTAGGGTGTTCACGTATGTCTGTGTTGCTGAATAAGGGTGGCCTCTTCTGGCCATGCCCGACCCGAGCCTGCCCTGCCCAGCCTTGCCATACTTTTCCTTTCAGCTCCTCATCTTTAACTGCTACATGGCAGACTGGTTCAGTAATGTCTTTCCCATGCTAGGAATAGCTGCATTGATTGAACTTGGCAGGTACAGATGGGTGAGAATTTCATTATATTTGATTTTTTGAAACAATTTACTAACATTTTTGATGCAAGAGAAAGAACTTGAGGTTTTAAAGAACTGGGTGTGGAAGAAAACAGCCTCCTATACAAAGATATTGGAATAAGTACTTCAGTGACATATTTGAATCATGTACCGGAGATCCTGTGCAGTGCTGCATAAAAATGGATCAACCTTATCACCTGATAAATGTTCCAGTCTTCTTTTGCTGTACTAAACTTATTTAGTTGATCATAAACATTTTCTCATCTCTTAATGTTCTCAAGTAACAGGTCACTTAAAAAAACCGATCAGTGGGTTTTCATGACTGATATCATCAACAGGCAAAGCTCATGAGCCTCAAACAAGGAAGAAACGGATCCAGTGTGAAGGAATTTATCCTTGTGGGATTTCCTGGGTCTCTGGAGCTGCGTATTTCCCTTTTCATGCTCTTCTGTTCTATGTACATCCTGACAATCACTGGAAATGTGGCCATCATAGCTTTAGTGCAGGTCAGACAACAGCTTCATACACCCATGTACTTCTTCCTCTGCAATCTTTCCTTCCTGGAAATATGGTACACTACAGCATGTATCCCCAAGACTTTAGCAATCCTGGTGTCACAGAGGCACCAGAAGATCTCCTTCCTAGGCTGCATCACACAGATGTATATTGTTTTTTCCATGGGATGTATAGAGTATTTTCTGCTTGCTGCCATGGCTTATGACCGCTATTTAGCTATCTGCCACCCATTGCACTATAACACTATCATGTCTAAAACGTCATCAGTGCAGATGGCATTGGGCTCTTGGATCTGTGGCTTTGTGGCTATTTCTTTGCCAGCTTTCCTTATTACCCAATTGTCCTTCTGTGACTCCAATGTTATCAACCATTTCTTTTGTGATATTGTGCCTTGGATAGTCCTTTCATGTACTGACACTTACATGATTGAAACAGTATGGTTTGTAATTGCTTCCATTGTCATCATCGGCTCATGTGTAATAACCGTCGTCTCCTATATCTATATAATCAGCACAGTTTTCAGGATTGCATCAACTCAAGGCCGTCAGCGAACTTTTTCCACTTGTTCTTCACACCTCACAGTGGTGATTATATGGTATGGTTCCACTATTTTCCTTCATGTCACCCCATCTAAACAGCAGTCATTGGAGCTGACCAAAATAGTCACCATATTGAATACTATTGTCACCCCCTTGTTAAATCCATTCATTTATACACTTAGAAACACAGAGGTGCAGGAAGCTTTGAGGACCATATTCAGAGGCACAAATGCAATAATAAGTGGCAGGAAAGAGAAAGGAAACAAGTAAGGTGTACAAGATCTATGCTACATGAATTATGTAAGATTTCAAAGCTCAGTGAGCATTGGATATACAGTTAGATCTCTGATAACTGAAAGCAAGTCCTTTACAATGTCATAAAATGGTTTCATTTGTGCTAGAGATCAGCAAGGCCATATTTGAGCACCACTCTTCAATAGCAGGACACACTCTTGCAACGTACTGTGCATGTGGTTGGCCACTGAGAAGATGCACAATCCATTTCCTTCAGGCCTTAGAGATCTCAGTCCTTCCCCACCAGGAACTGGATGGAAGGGCTTAAAGACTAGGAAGGAGTATTGCCAGTGTTGAATCCTGGGATCCTCCTCAATAGACATGGAAATGTGATATGCTGTACAAGTATCAATCTGTGTTGAATGCCATTTTTGCATAGAAAGGATGATATAAAACAAATAAAGAAATGTTGTCTCTGAAGGAGAAAGAAGATACAGACTTCTATCAAACTTGGAATTCCTTTTATTATTGGCTAGAGAAATGGGACTATGCATAGATTTAAATATGTTTATGGATTATCATAAAAAGAAAAAGTTTGAGGGGCTGACCCAGTAGGTCTGATGTTTTTGATGATTGAGGATTTTTTAGTTTTTTTGTTAGTTTTATTAGTTAGTAGAAAATAACAATAAAACTTTTTCAAAAAAATGAAGAAATGTAACTGAATAAATATGTGGTATTCTCATTATAAATGGAAAATTGCAAGAATAATCACTGTATCTCATCATGATCTTTTAGCTCAGGCCAATGTTCTCCTTCTTCTCCTTCTCCTTCTGCAAGACTACTGCGCTATGAATATCAAACGAACACTTCCTAGAAAAGAATGGTTTTTTCATTGCAGCTACACCAGTCAATGGTAGCTATATTTAAAGTAGGTTTTTGGTTAGTATACTGGACATAGTCCATAGAAATATATTTGATGCAGAATCCCATTTAGAAAAAAAAGTGCATATAGGTTTGCTACTAGGTAAGTGAGGAATAAATTGCAATTTTCAGTGCAGTCTTATTCAACCTTCCACTGGGATAAACCTACTGTACATACCAGAACTCATTCAAAATGAACATTTGTAGAACTGAACTGTTGCATGGCAATCCTCCCCTCCCCTCCCCTCCCCTCCTTAATCAGGAAAAAAGCTCTTTCTCCCAAATTTGTGAGGTGACCCAAGAAGCATTTTCTTGTTTCTGGACCAGAATTCCCCTGGAGATAAAGCATCTGATAATCAGGTATCTTTCCTAGAGAACTCCTGGGCATACTGATGTTTGCATGGGCAAGCCATGAGGAATTTTGGTTCCTTCTGCCAAGTAAAAGCTTAAGCATGCCATCATACCAGGTATAATTAAAGAGCAAGACCTAAGAATCTTGAAAGCCAGCTAGAATCTAAGAAAGCCATCTTTGTTATGCATGATAGATGCACACCCTCTACTCATTCTTTGGACACCCCAAAGATACAATCAGATGCCAAAACAGTGGAAGAAGCCAGTATATGAAAAGCATGCCTAAAGAAAGCATGAAGAAGCAGTATTTCTAGGTACATAAGGAGAAGGAATCATTTCCAATGATATCTGAGGCTGATTTGGGCATTATTATTTGTAAGATATGAATGTCTTCTGTGGTTTATCTAAAGGGGAAAGGGTGTTTGGAAAAAAATAGGTGTGGGAAGCCAAGAGAGGCAGTGTTGACACAATTAGTTACATGTTTAGAGGACCAATCCAAGTTGAACTTGAACTCATTACTAGAACTGGAAGGAGGTGAAGGGAGTAGTTATCACTAGACAAAACCATCAAATGGGAAGGAAATCTCTTAAGCTGCTAAAATTCCCAAGGGTTTTTGCATAAGGATCACTCTGATAAGGATTTCAAGCACAACTCCTTTGAAGAAGCCTATCAAGTTTGAATGCTGCTCCTTTTTGGACAAGGTCAAGGGAAGAAGAGTAGATCTAATGGTAGAAAAGAGTTTGATCAAATTTCCATTAAATGTAATATGGATCACTAAAAAATCGAATTGTTTCAGAAAAAAACAGTATAGTCATGTGCTTATACTTCTCAGAAATAAGACACTCTGAAAGGAATGTACTTTCAGGTAAGTGCATATAGGATTATACCTTAAGCATTTTAAATTCATTATTAAAACAGGCCAAATTCCAAGTAAATTTTGAGTCCAGTTGCTTCATCTCACCTTGTCTAGCTCACAACCATGTTACTACATGGACAGTATCGAATTGATCAAAATTTCTAGTTTACTATTTCCACATTGTAAAAAGCTGAATGTTTGATAATTTTGAATGAATTGAAAATTAATGTAACCATCCATATTGCACAGAAGGGAAATTAAATACACTCTGTTGTCATCTGGTGAATAGAAAATGTTCAACTTTTCTTGAAGGACTTTAATGCAGTCTGTATAATAAAGTCTAGTATCCTGAAAGTTCTGTACATTTGATATTGAACATCTGAAGGTACAATCCTACATCTTCCTAACATCATCTGGAATGGAAAAATTGAAGTCTGAACAGTAACAGTGAAAAAACACTGTGAAGCTGGAGCTGGGATTTTGACATCAGCAGAATCTTCCCCAGTTTCACAGCAGGTGCAGCTCTTTCTGTGTTGATTTCAAAGATGGTTGGTTTCCAAAGATGAAAGACTATCTTCAGAGTTGGCATGGGAGAGATGTTGGCAAAGGAGCTGCATTGCCATTCTCTGAAGTAGCCTGATGATGCTTCAGCCTCCCCTTCATGCAAAGAGAGTAATGACATAAAGACAGCCAAATTGGCTATGTCCTTGTTGCTGAGAGTTGAAAAAGCAGGGAAGTAATCCTCTCCTGTGTACTCCATTTGCCCATCATAGGATCCCTGCAACACTGAATTGCATGGTTCTAGGCAGCCACATTGGATTGTGCTCTGAATATATTTTAAGAAGTGGTGCCCAAAATGGTTTTGAGGTGCCATTAGGCATGAAAAGAAAATAAGAAGTTTAGACAAATCATAATTAATCTCTCTTTCTGTCCCCCTCCCAGCCCTCATACAGCCATTCAAAGAATGAGTAGTGTCAGACAGATTTTACAATTACTAATATGATTGCAAAATTAATATATGATTAAGAGTGTCTCCAATTAATTAAATCAGTGTGATCAAATCACATGTACTGGAATACATTGGCAGTAAAATATATTCAGTATAGAACTGAAGTAGATTCTGCATCAGTGAAGGATCTATCAAAGTGAATGAAGATAAAACAAATAGAAATTATGTACAATGGCTATTCCAGTAAGACATTTTATGATTCCTGGAAAGGACAATTTGTTCTTGTTCTGTTTGGTTTTCTTTGCTATGATGAGTGCATTTATTTATAATTTAATTCAATTGTATTTGTGAATGCTAGTGAATGCACTGCTTTCACTTACATCAGCTTACAGAATAGTCTGAAGTGGCTGATCCTGCCCAATCATGCAAGCTAAGCAAGATCAGACCAGGCTGAAATCTGGATGAGTGACTTGAATTGGACCTGATGGCCTGCTAGGCCCTTTCCAACTGTATGATTCTATGAATCACCTTGGTGAACTGCCACAAAGTTTATGGGTTAGGGGTTACACCATGCTTAATGATAGTTTTCTATATTTCTTTCCAGGACTAATTTCTCCCCTCCTTGAAACTGACATCACTGATAAAGGTAGAAAAGAATGTGGAACCAAACCTCCCATGCAGAATTTGTCATTACAGGTTTTCCTGAACTTCCACAGCATCAGTTAATGTTGTTTGCCATATTCATAACTATCTACATCTTCACTCTGCTGGAAAACTTCCTCCTCATTGTGACAATTTGCTTGAGCAAACATCTGCACACACCCATGTATTTCTTCTTAGGGAATCTTTCTATTTTGGATATCTTCTATGTCTCAGTGACAATGCCCAAATTGTTCTCCAACCTACTGTTGGGTGAGAAGACAATCACACTGCTTGGTTGTCTCACTCAGCTGTATTTTTTTCTATCCTTGGCTTCTTCAGAGTGTTTTCTCCTGGCAACAATGGCCTATGACAGGTATTTGGCCATCTGCCAGCCACTACATTACACATCACTCATGAGTCACAGTGTCTACACAGCCCTGACCCTGGCTTCTTGGCTAGGTGGCTTCATTGCTAGCTTTCCCTCTGTGGTGATGATTTCCAAGTTGCAGTTCTGCAAGACAAATATCATTAGACATTTCTTCTGTGATATCTCACCTTTGTTGAGGTTGTCATGCACTGACACTTCATCCATTGAAAGGCTAGATTTTGTGGTGGCCTTAGCTGTCCTTATGACTTCACTGTTGGTGACTGGAACATCTTATGGATGCATTCTTTGTATGGTTGCAAGTATCTCCTCCACCAAGGGGAAGCATAAAGCTTTTTACACTTGTGCCTCTCATCTAGCAGTTTTCTCCATGTTCTATGTCACAACCATATTCATGTATGCCCGGCCCAAGGCCATTGGAAACTTTGACCTCAACAAGCTAGTGGCCATCCTCTATGCAGTGGTGGCTCCATGCCTGAATCCAATCATTTACAGTCTTAGGAACAGAGAGGTGAGAGAGGCCTTACACAGAGCCTTTCATAGCTCAGCTGCTTTCTTGCAATGTTTGGAAACATCTAGAATGAACCCATGGTCAAACTGAATTAATGGAACATAAGGCCAGGTTTAGACAACAATTTTGCCATGACAAAACATTGCTCCATTACTTGTATACTAATAAAAATTCCTTTATCTCTATGGTGCATTTCAGCAATCTGAACTCCAAGGAAGTTTTCAGTAAGCAGGTTCTCCCTCATGTACTGAAATAGTTCATAACCCTTGTATTTTTTTTTCTTTTAAGCAGTAAAAATAAAAATCTTACAAATAGTGTTGTTGTTTTAATGAGGATGTTAATTCTTATGGGTCAATAGGTATTCTTTTATATGGATTCCTTCTAGTCTCTCTATATGCTGCTCTAGCATTAAAGAAACCATCTGTGAAGTCACAGGCCATTAAACCAGGGTATCAGTTTTAGAAACTTTTCTTCCATGAGAATTGCATCCACCAGTATTTTTATATCTCAAAATGTGAACTCATTTGAAAATAAAATAAAATGGTATACCCGATGATTTAAGGGATTCTAACCTGAAAGAGTCTCCATGGAAGCTTATTCTACAGCTAATTTTGGGCTACATGTCTCTGTGTTTTGTTTGTTTGTTTTTGTTTTGATCTGTGCCATTAGTTAAAACCATTTCAGAAGTTCTTGTTATGACAAATGGTGAATGAAAGCTTATGTGTTCAACATGAAGCTTTCTGGGAGAGCTTGACCAGGTCACTTTCTCTCAGCCTAACCTACCTCACAAGGTGCTTTAGGTGTGTGTCACATGAGGTATGTGAAGGAATATTAGATTACAAATGAAGAAATCCAATGCCCATATCCTACTTGTTGTGGACTTGCATGCCAAACCATTGTCTTCTGGAGATTTCTCAGGGGAGACAACAGAATGATTCAGGGGAGACACAGCCTTAGAAAGCCATCATGAATCTTTTTTCTCCTCAAAAAATGCTTAACCAGAGGAACCATGTGGCTTTTCTCTTCCAGAGGAGATTCCATGACCAACTTGAGAGTTGAAATTCCACAGCCATGATACTTGATACTACAAATCAAGCTTCTTTAAAGTTCAGACCCTCAGTAGAGGTAGAGGTGCACTAAGCCACTTACGAGGAGTCTTTCTTGACGGAGAAATTCAGGAAAGACTAAACTTCCTAACTGGTCAAGAATTAGCAAGGCATAAGTTAACTTTAATTTAATGTTTGAGCATAAGCTGAGCTCAAAAATAGCCTTAGAACATAGAGGAAATCAGACAGAGTTAAGAAGGAAAGGCAGAGCCATTTTTGAGAGAAGCTGAAAGCTGAAGAGTTGAATGCTTGGCAAAAATGACATCCCAGACAGTAAGACATTCCTGGGAGCAGCTTAGAGGTTGTAAGGATTTTGGGATGGATGTGGAATTAGATGGATGTGCTTACCCAGGTTATCTTTTTATCCCTTTGCTCTGATGATTTCTGTGTTTTAAGTAATCAAATGTGAAATGCTTCCTACATTCCTAGGAATACTTTTTTCCCATAAAACTTTAAAAATGTTAATCTATCTGTGGTCACCTTTGATATTGCATCATTTGGCTAAGCCAAACTTCCCAGTACTTAATTTGTTTTTAAAAGACCCTGGGGGTTGTTAAGACTGTTTGTTGGAGGAAGCTGGGAAAAATAATTGGTGGCATCATAGCAGGATGAAAATGGCATCCAAGAAGGGTATCCAAGAAGAGAGTGTTCCACCTGGACTGGTCTCTCTTCCACATGCAGATCAGGGCACAGTTTGTCCCATGACAGGTAAAAATGGGGCAGGGATTGTCTATCATTAATGATAAGAACAAAGAAAGCATGAGTGCACAGATACAAGTGCTATGCAAGAGAAATACTTTTTAGTCTTCCACAATATTTATTCCCTGGTAAGTGTACAGAATTGTGTCTATAGGAAATCCAAGCCAAAAGTACTGGGCACAATTTAAAAATATTAATAATGGAAAAGCTCATTTTAGATGAAAGAAGTGATATTTCAGTGATGTTTCTGATTTTTAAACTGACTTTAGTCAAATAGGAAACATTGGTTTGGAGCTATGCCAAATTCTTGCATCTGTTTTTTAATTTGTTCTTAGGATGATCTGTGAAATAGCTGCCTGCAAGATGTAACTTTGATTCTCTCATGCCTTATCCTTTGCTTCCCCCTGGTGCTCGTTTTATCAACATACAAATCCAATTGTGACTATTAATCTTAACAATAACATTTATTCCTGACAGAAACCACAGGGATAACTCCACAATGTTTTTCAGTGAATTCAGTGTGTGCATTCAGTAATTAATTATTAACTAATTATTCAGTAATTATCCATTGGTTAATGTTGCTTAGCACTGAATTACTGTGGCATGTTGAATTGGGGGGACAAAAAGAAAAACCCAATATTTGTCCATCCATCCACTGTTTAGGTAGATGTTTACGTCTCCCACCCCACCCCCAGTCCCAAGCCTCCCCAAAAAAGACTTACCGCATGTTCAACACTGATTTTACATAACTTCATCTTTACTTAATATTAATCTTAAACACCAATTTCGATTTAATAAATTCCTGGAATACATACTGGAATTAAAATAGGACTTTAAGGACTTTTCATCATTTTCAGGACATGTTAATATCTAGTAGCACTGGACTGGGCAGAGGGTGTGCAGGAATCCACCAAGAGAACCACAGCAATTTGTGAGTCCCCACCTAACACTTGATAGCTGCTGTAATTATTGAAAACAATGTGGGACTATGGGAAGGAACTTGAGCTCATTTGGAAGACTTGTCTTACCTTCATGAGTTCACCTAAAGATCAAATGTCACACAGATTTGGCAAAGAAAAAAGTATTATTATGAATCATCATAATTTTGTGTGCACTAAAAACCCTGCTGACTTGCAATCAGAAGGATCACAGCCATTTTATGTAAAAGGGAAATTAGAAACATAGAAACAGAGCAAGTCAGAAGGGTCCCCCCAGGCCATCTAGTCTGACCCATGGCTCTAGCCAGCTCTGCTCACGACATGCCTACCATGTGCATGTCTGCTTATCTTTGAACACCCTCACCAATGGAGACTCCTACTCTCCCTATCTGAATTCCTGTCTTCCAAGCAGGGATGGTGATTAATTATCTTATTTTACAATGCTCCCTTGATTTGCTACAATATGATATGTGAATAGACCACAGCACCTTTGAACATGGAAAGGAGACAAAAATCAGTGTAAGGACTAAAGGACTTGGCAGGCAAAAAGAAAGAAAGAAGTAAAGAAAGAAAACATTATAGAAGTCCAAAAGAGGGAGGGGGGAATGGGAAGGGGAAAGTTGTTTCTTTATCTCTGGAAAGGGATGAAAGTCCTCTCTCCTGCACCTGTTCACAAACATCACTGGGAGGTTGCAACCATCACTGGGTTCTCCTGCTGCCGCTGCCGCCGCTGCTGCTTCTCATTACATTCCCTCAAGTGATCTCTGGCTTATGGTGACTCTGTGAATGAACACCTTCCAAAACATCCTGTCCATCACAGTCCTATTCAGTTCTTGTACACTCAAGGCTGTGATTGATCCTTAACAATAAAGGTCAGGTGGTTATCTGTTTAGGACTCTGCCATCAGTGACTGCCTCAACTAAAATTAGAGTGCTTACCAGAAGTGCAACCAACATTACAAGCCAATGTAAGAGCCTTTTCTTTCATCTTGGGTGAGAGCAAATGTCTTCCCTCAGAATTCTCTCTCAATACTCATGCCAATGGGCAATTTCTGAGACAGACTGAGGAAGTTCCGTCCAACCTGGGGCCTGCATCCTTTGGAAAATGCAAATATTCAAGCCTGCCATAGACTGCTGATACCATGTCTAGCCTTAGGCCTCTATTGTGTGGTCTGAGGTCACTTGGGTTCACCTTGCTAAACTTGCAGGACTTGGCCTGGTCCTGGCCTGCACAGGATGCCAAGCAAAAACAGCTTCAGGCTGCTTTGCATTCCATTATGGAAAGAAGATGGAATAGAATTGCAATAAGTAAATAGGTAAATGCATGTTTTTGATTTCACGGGCTTTAAATTTGTGAAATGTTGTAATCCATCTGAGGTAACTCAGAAATAGGGTTGCATGTTGCAAAGGTGTGATTAAAAATAAATATGTAAACCATGTCCCTATAAGAAGGAAATGGTTTTTGCAACATCAGGCAAATTCAAGAAGAGTAGGGCTGTTGAGACAGGATGGAATGTGGGCATGTCTCAGGCTCAGGAAGGATACAGGCTTCCACCACTGCCCCATGGCCAATAGGCTGCCCCTGCTGCTCATTATCACTGCCATGCCTTGCCAAAAAAACCTTTCCCCAAGCCAGCAACTATCCATTGCCTGCTACCGCACCACTGGAAGGGCCACAAATCTTCATATGTCTCTACAAAAGGAAGATATGTTCTGCATTGTCATTAGATCAAATTCCAATTGTGTGGATTTCCTTCTATTGTGTAAATACATCCAACTTCCATGTCATGTGAATCTAGGCAACAAAGCATGCAGACACAAAAGAAAAATGTACAGTATGTTGCAGTAGCTTGGGCTATACATGCAAATAAAGAATACAGCCCCATTCATAATGCTAAATGTGTCATAAGAAGACCCCTAGAAGAGGATCTAATCTTTGTAAAGTGTACCTTGTATCTGAGGACCTAAGTCTAATAAGACACATAATAAAAAAGAAAAATAATTAATGAACTCCCAATTTAATTCTGATTGATCCAGAATTGACCACACTGATTGACCACACTGACCTGACATGTAAGGGGATTATCCTCAATACAAACATTTGTCCTATCAAAGTAAGATGAGGTGTGACTCCCCATCTCTAAATATAATGGCCACTTTTGCCTATAATGCATTTTGTACAGGACAGTAAGTCCAGTGCTATGCAATTAAGATAAAAATACAACCAGTTTCTAAAGCATCATACTCTGTTCCATTAGAAGTATGTCTTTAATTGTGACTCCTTACTAAAAATGAAACTTTTGCAATTGGTCACACTGGGGCTGCTACCCAGGAGTTAATAAGATGCATCCCTTGGTGTATATCTCTTGTTCTCTAATAGTCCTTCTGAGAATTTGACCTTTGGGTTGCAATGATGAGGCACACAGTGACCAATTCAGTTTGATCCCACAGGTCCAGAAAGCTAGAAATTTTGATTGCTCTCTTGGGTTATTATAGCAACATATGAAATGAAGTTTCTATAACTCTAATGGGGCCCATTGGGAGCTGTTAGCAGAGAAACTTCTTTCAAAGAAAAAAAAAATCAGCTCTAAGAAGAGCTCACCTCTCAAAGAGGCTACAATAATATTCAGTCTATCTCTGATTTAAATCAGATAAAGGAAAGATATCCATTCTTTGTATGGTGGCAGCATGGAGCTTAAACTACAAGTGATGACACAAATCATGGTCTTCTTCAGAATGTTCTCCATGTCTTCACAGAACGCAGGGAGGGAGGGAAGGAGCAAGGTTGCATGTTTTGGCTGCAACCTTAATGTGAAATTCCCTGACAGTTTGTTTTGTAAGCCACCCCAAGGCTCTTTGCGAATGGGGTGGCATATAAATGGTATAAATCAATCAATCAATCAATCTCCCTGACCTTCATCAGGTGACTTAATAGGGAGACTTACCTGAACGGGGAGCATGTAGACTTTGCTATATGAACAGGAACCCCAGTCATCCAAGGTTCCAACTAATATGGAATCACCTTGTTCATAAAACTATACACAGATAGGTGACCCTGTCGAACCAATCCAAAGCATGGTGCTCAAGAATCTGGAGCTAAAATGGTGGAGGCAGGGCTAGCATGTAGGGCTTCTTTCACCTCCATGCTTTCTCTGAATGCATGGAGGGCATTTCTGAAGAGGCCCAATAAGAGATGTGCAAGGAATCCATTTGGGGGTAGTAATCCATCAGATTTCCTGGGCTTGGCTTCTCGGACTCTAGCTTGCTTTGCAGCAGTTCTGAGTCTGAGTTCCTGGCATGTGTGCCTGGTGTTTGCAGGGTGCATTCACCAGGAATTGAGGCCCATGTGCTACAAAAGCAGTGTCTCTCTTCCACACCCAGTGCTGCTAGTCCCAGTGCCAGGCAGGGAAGGAGATAGGTCATAGGGAATGGCACCTGGCATGGCCATTTGCACCACTTCCACTTCCTGGAAGGGAAAGCTGCCAATTGCATACCCAAGAGTTCATGAGTATTTATGGACTTCCTCTTGGCTCAGCTCACTTTGCAGGACCAGGCCAAACATGGAACAGGTGCTATAGGGACAGATTCCAAAAGAGTTCTTCCCAACTACAGATGTGTGAGGCATCCAACCAGGGTTTAGGAATCTCTTGGATTCCCTGGGTCTGCTCCCCAGTCTTTGATCTTCTATGCAGAACTGGGTTCCTGGTGAGCATGCCCCATGTCCACTGGGTACTCTCTAGGAATTAAGTCCCACATGCTGTGCAAGTAGCACCCACTTGCATAGTACAGCAGATGCTCAAATGGTGGCTGCCCCTTGCACCAACAAAGGTCAGTGTTGAGGTGCCCACCAGGAAGGCAGTCTCCAACTGGTAGCAGTGCTGCTCATATGCCAGAGCAGGCATTCAGGTGGTGGTTGGGGGGACTGCTTTCTGGAGGGTGCCTCACGACCAAGCACTCTGCAATCTTTCTTGGCATGAGGAGTGGCCAGCCTTTGAGCACCTGCTCTGGTGCTCAAGTGGGCACTGTGAGAGGTCAGGGGGCTGCTTCCGTGCATCCCCCTCCCACTGCTGTGCAAGTAGCATCTCTCTTCCATGCCATCAGGTAGGGCTTCTGCTGCTGCTGACAGGGAAGACACCTCCCAAAGCCCAAGTGTCTGCCCCTATTGGCAACAAGTGTGGTCTCTATTGAGAGAAAGGGAGAAAGGGAGAGGCTGCCAGGACAAGGGAGCATAAGGAGGAGTCTAAAAATCAGACCTTCTCTCCTCATCCCCTACTTCAAATGGAGTGGGGCAAATTCCAACTTTCACAAATAGTTATGTCACTGTTGTCTGTGGTTTGGTTCTCAGACCCACAGCAACAGATGTTTGCAGGGAAGGATGAAACCCTGATGAAACATGATCTATCTCCCTCTCCTCTTTTCTTTCCCCTGAAATATGGATTGAGGCAATCCTGGATCTGCTAGTATTGAACACACTCTGAATCTGATAGAACTGTGGATCAGTTGTCTCTCTTGCTTGCTTGCTTGTTCTGTCTCCCTCCCTTCCTCCTTCCCTTTTTCTTTCAATTGCTTTGCCTTCTTATTAAGAAGAAGCAGTTTTGTTGTTTTGTTTTGTTTTGTTTTGTTTTAGAACTAAATGTGGTCAGCAGAAAGAAGCAAACAGAGGAGTCCACAAGCATCACTTATGTAACTAAACAAGGGTGCACATTATCATTTGATTCGGATTATTTAGAATTTTTATGGCTAGGCAAGTGTATATGAGATTTACAAGTAAGCCAAGCTGTTGATACGATGCATTTCAATGGACAATCTTGGCAAGTAGAGGATTTTTTTTAAAGATAACTAAAGAACTGCTGGTTAATAAATTAATGTTCATATACAGATAATAAGGGTTATTGTGACCTGGGGCACAGACCAGACAAATAGAAACATTTTTAATGCCTTCTTATTTTAACAATTAGCTGAGAAAGTAGATTCTACAGTCACTCCGTGAATCAATTAAAAGCAACAGGCACTATTTCTTCTGCAAATTATAAACTGGTTGGAAGCCCAGAATGCTCCTGTGCATTTCAAGAATTTCAAGGCATGTTTAGCAACAAATTGACATCTAAAGGCAATAGAATCTATTGGGAGCCACTAGCAGGGGAAAACTGAGCTTCAGATAATGATCCCAGGGAGACTGATTAGGAAAACAAAGATCATGTACATAAATTGAACTTAGAGGAAATCAAACAAAAATATATGCTGCCACAATTGTGTATTTAGAAGGGAGAACTTTGCAGTGCAGGTCATTTATTTATCCCTCTCATGTACAGCAATTGCACCATGGGATACATTCCATTAGATGTCTGAATAGTAAAGGAATGCCTGCAGAATTGCTGCACTGAAACAGAGCTCTGACGAAATCTGAGAGTCTCCCTTCAACACAAAGTGTTTCTGTTGTTAGCAGGAGGCATTTGCTAAACTAGGCCCTTGTAAGAGTCACTCCAGTCCATATTCTCACACATACCGTGATTTCCATAATTCTTTGCACAAGGCAGGGACCTCTTGTTAGTGATTCATTATAATCTGCAGGTTAGAAATCATAATTTTGCTTCCTTGTCTCCTTCCATCCAGCAACTATGGAATATATGCTATATTTATAGGGTTTGATGCAGGTAGAGTCAATCATATTTTGGTTACCCTGAAATTGGTGGAACAAGTTAATTGTGTCTAAAGTAAGTTCCTTGGATTTCAATGTCATGATGATCTTCATCTAGCTCAAACACTTAAAGCAGCACCTCAGAGAACACGTAGGGAGGAATGTCTGAGAAATCCAAAACAGGCTTAAATGAATTTGAATTTCCAAGTGACCTATGGATTTCTCAGCAGAGTGGCTTCTCACAAGTAATGCAGATATCACAGACTTGCAGACTGTGCTTCCCCCACAACTAATTTTGCACAAATTTAGTTATAGGAAAATAATGCAATGTAAATAATAAGCTGCCTAGGGAGGCCTGGGCAGTTATACACAGACTTTCAATGCAAGCATGAATAAACAAGCAAACAAACAAATAAATACATAAATAAATCAACCAAACAAAAATGTGAGATTTCTCCATAGGTTAAACAGTGAAACTGCATACTTTCAGAGTTTTGTGTATGTTGGAAGGATTTACAATTACTGTTGTAAGTCATCCAGGGATGTGTAGTGATTGGATGGGTTAGAAATACCCCTAATAAATGAATGAAAATAAATAAATAATTTTGCATATTTTCAGGAATCTGCAACTTTGCTTATGAATAGTTTGCATAAATCCAATTCCATCAGTGGATGGACAACTGAACGAAAGCCACCTGATATCCAAGCAAGTTAGATATAATAGATTTCACAATGTCTGGGCATCCCTACATGTAGGCCCTGAATGCCAGAAGTGTACAGGCAAATTCTAATTAATGATATAGAAAAATAAGTGAGTGTACAATTAAATTGTACATAGGGATGGTTTAATCTGCCTGTTTTGGTTTCTCTCACTATTCTTTCCTCCCATCTCAAAGCGTTTATCCTGAGCATTGAGATTTTTCTTTGAAGAAACAAAAAAGCATTTGCATGAAAATTCACTTAAATACATGCAATGCCATTTTGCTTCATATACATTTTTGCAATAATTTTCCTAATACTAGTACATGTTATTTTCCCTAGCAAAAGGACATTTTTCTCCATGCTTTCCCCAAACAAACACATTTTAGATGCATTTTTATTGGACAAATCTATTGTAAAATTCTGGAGAACTGTGCATTTCAAAAGATAACTGAATTTTGGTTAATGTATTGATTCCAAATGAGAAATTCAGCGAGTTTCCATTATTATGTGAATCAATAATCAATCAATTTACTCCATTACTAATTAAATGTTTCAGCTTCTGCTCTTCTAACAGTTGAGATATCAAGGAATGCTGAGATCATCGTAACCACATTCTGAAAGTAAGAATTCTGAAGAATGCGGTATGTGCAAGATTGGTTCTGATTTTATTTTTAAGGGGAAAAAAATCAAGGGCCAAGTGCTGCTCTGACTCATGATTTAGCCTCACAGAAGCCTAGCAGTCTGCTGGTGTAGCACCCACTTCACTGATCAACAGACTCTTTGACAGAGGTGGTCTCAGATGTGATGACAGCCCCCCCCCCCCACTGTTGGTTTTCAGGGGTGATCAATGTTCAAGTCAAGACAATTCATCTGTGGTGGGTCAGGATTTCATGGCCTCCTCCCAAAGTGCTTTGTCCCAAAACAAGTAGCAGAACCCTCCTTCTTCCTGCCCGTAGGCTGAGTATGGGACTGGTGATCTGCAGTAGGATTTTTGATTTAGTCCCTTTGCCATGGTCAGATCATCACCTGCTGGGACTTTTCCCTTCTGCAAGGATAAGGGACCTATCAAGATGGTCCACTCCCAGAAGCTAAAGGACCTAGATGGTTTCCAGAAGGATTTAAGGGCTTCTATTCATATGGTTGGCATTGCATCCTGTGGAAACCTTGGTTGACATCTGAAATACAGTAATGGCCTGGGTAGCTGGGGACAATCACTCATAAGTGTTCTCTCTGTAATATAGCTCATATGGTTCTGTGATATACTCCAATGACCAGAGTAACGAAACCAAATAAAATACAGCTTGAGTGCAGATGGAGAAAACCTTAACTGTATTGAAGTCCCACTTAAAATATTTCTAGGCATTTCCAAGATAAAATCTTTTGCATCTGCTGGGAGGCATAGGGCACAGCTTGCTCCAGGTGCTTGGAGTTTCAGGTTTACAGTTTGAGGACATTGGCAAGGTTCATGCAATCACTTCCACACTGGCCCATGCTCCCCTTGATCATAAAAGCAATTAGGCAGTAGGGCTGAGGAGGTGATTAATGTCTCCTTGCAAGAATAAGGGAAATGTTCACCTTACCCATCACCTCACTGCTGAAGGTGATCCTAAATCAGGGCTTGGTTGCAGTGATGGACAGGCTCCAAGTTCAACATCTGGGCCTCCATGGCAGGTTAGGAGGCTGGTGACAAAAAAGAGGACCTTCTCATTATAATTTCTCCCTCATTCTGCTTCAAGTAGCCATGGCATCCTTCCCTTCCACTCAGGAACAACAGGATTAGCTTATCAGCCATGCATACAGATACAATCTTCCAACTTTAATATCTCTGTTACTCATTTATCCAATCTCAAGAGCAATTTCAGAGTTTCAAATCTCAAGTTCAGAAGTTTTTTGGTCTCAAATTTGGTTTATCCAGAGCATTGGCAAATTTGTTGCCATTGTTTTAAAATTAGCATAAACATGTATAAGCATTTGGTGTACACTTCTAATCCGTGTATTTTGCATGCATGTTTGCCTAACTTACTATTCATGCAAGCATTTTTCCTCATATAATGCTTAGATGAACATTATTTTCCTTAATGCATACATTTTCTGATGTCTCATTGAGGTTCAAGAAGAAGAAGGAAGTCCTTCAGATAACCTGGATGCAAGCTATCCTCAAATTTAGGAATCACCAATGCTTAGAATTGTACCCAAAACCAAAGTGGGTACTAGTAAAGATGAGAGTCATAAGCCAACAAGGGCTAGTAACAGCTACCATCTGAGCTGTATTCTGGACTACCTGAGAAGATCCTTAAAGGTAGCTAATGCCGTGTGCTTTTTAGTAACCCTCTCTAGATGTTCAGAAAATGTGCACCAATATGGCTAGAGCTTATTGATCCATAAACAAACACAGGTGGCACACCAAGCTAAGCTGACAGTCCTATCCCCCCAGCCACCACCTGGGCATTAAGTGCCAAAGCTTGTTTCAGTGGTGCCTTCAGACTGTGAGCTTAATATTTAAAGGTGAGACAGTTGGTTCCATATCTCTAAATCAGACATTTTCCTAGCCAGGAGTGTCACATTCCAATGATTTTGACAGAATATTGTGGCCCATCCCTCCCCATCTCAAAAACCCTATGGAGGGACAAATTTCTGAGATTGTATGGCAAGGCCAAATTTATGGTAAATCTCTGGCTATATCTCTGGTTTATTCAGTAATGATGTGAATTGGGTGAGTTTTAAATGTTTGGAACACATCCTGCTCTCCACTGCAGGGAAGAACTGGTCATGGCCCTCCTCCACATGACAGCCCCTCACATATCTATAAGTCACTAAAAGATCCCCTGGAGTCTCCTCTTCTCCAGGCTGAAAAGACCCACTTCCCTCAATGTCTCCTTTTATGTCATCCCTCCCAACCTGGCTACCATTCTTGTGACCCTGTGCTGAATGGATTCTAGCCTAGCTATGTCTCTCTTATAATGTGGATCCCAGAACTGGCTGCAGTACTCCAGTTGTGGCCACACTAGAGTTGTGTAGACTGGTATTTATTTATTTATTATTTATTTATTTATTTATTTATTTAAAAATTTATAGGCCGCCCCATCGCAACAAAGCCTCGGGGTGGCTTACAACATAATTAAAACAATATATAAAACAGTACAAGTGGTATCAACACTTCCCTACATATGGAAACCATGCTTCTGGCTGTACATCCAAGGGTGGCATTTGCCTTCTTACCCACTACATCACACTGCTGGCTCATGTTCAGCCTGCTCCCAACAAGTACCCTGAGATCCCTACAAGTGCTGCTGTTTAGCCACTTGTCTCCCATCCTGTACCTGTGACACCTATTCCAATGTCCCAAGTGCAAGACCTTGCACTTATCCACATTGAATGCCATCCTGTTGTCCCCTGCCCACTTCCCAGCCTGCCCAGATCCTTCTTGATCTGGATCACCTGCTCCTCAGTTGTGGCCACTTCCCCTACTTTGGCATTGTCTTTGAATGTAGTCAGCAGACTGGTTATCCCCTCTTCCAAGTCATTGATAAAAAGGACTTCTCAGAGAACACCATCTGCTGCATGCCAAGAAACAGGTCAGACAGAAAGGCAATGGAGTGTTGCCATGCAATGCAGAAGCATCTCCTTTTCAACATAAAAGAAAAAAGAATGCATGTAAAAGTCCCCTGTAGACCTGCCTGCTGGGAAGGTTGGGTGTGTGCATTGTTCCTATGCACCATTGCACATGATGCCTGAATGACTGCCCAAGAACAACCCACAGGAGAAGGTGTTTTCACATGATTGCAATGTATAGGCCAGGTGTTAGCTCTCAGATCTGCCCTTGGTACTCATATGCAAAGTGCCTTCACTGCCAGCTCCTGTGTGTCTGGAACTAAAAGTAAGGTTTATTTGAGGACCAGCTGTGATTTGCATAATTGCTCAGCACTGTCCATTGCAGAGATGCCTCAGACATCAGTAAGGTTAATCAAGCCACAACATCCATGCAAGAATTATTTTAATCACTGCATTTAACCATTTTGGACACTTGGTGGCAGCAAAGAATAAGCAATGTAAGTAAAGGAAAACCTTTGCAGGAATATTGAACCAACTGAATTTTAAGTGCTGTGCTATTTCAGTGTAGATGCCATGAAGATGGCATTTTGATTTGATTGAGGTAAAAAAAGAATCTTTTTCTCCCAAACATGGATACATTTATCATAATCCACTTTATTAAGCACTTTCTCTCTTATTAACCTAAATCATCCCATAAAAATTTAGCTGCAGAAGCTATTTGGACCAACACAGGTCTGGTTGGTTGGTTGGTTGCTAATGGTGAAATGCTATTATTAACTCCCAAATGGAGCTTAAACATGTTTAGAATTCCAGCCTAAAGCTGCAAGTTGGTGTACACTTCCTTGAGAATAAACCTAACAGAACAAAGTGTAGCAAATAACAAATGCATAGGACTAGGATGACAATTGTCAGCCTTTTGCAACACTCCCTGCCTCTTTGACATGAAAAAAGAAAATATTTGTGACTTTTGCAAATTAATGTATCATGAAAGGGCAAACCATCTTGGACATACTATGAAAAGTAAAAATGGTTAGAATGGTGGGCCTTCTCCTGGTCTTGGGGCTTTGAGAATTGCTCAGCCTTGCCAACCCCTGGAGATAACTCTTTACATTAAAATCTTTACAGAGCCACCTAGATCTGAAAAAGAACATTACACACAAACAGATGTACATACATGGATGCTCCATGCAATTGGGAACCCTTCACAATTGACTTTACTGTTTACATATGCACTTAGGTCCCCCTTCTCAAATATCTTACATACAGAATTATCAAGGAGCAGGGGCCTCTGGGCTTGTCAATGCTGGGAAAGGGCAACAGGCATGGTCCTGCCAGATGCAGAAGAAACAAGCGAAGAAGACCAATTGGAATAGGAATAGTCTGAATATGTTCAACAAATTATTTGTTTATTATATTTATATCCTACCCTTTTCCCCTTTCAGGGAACTTAAAATGGCTTTAATAATTCTCCTCCTCTTCCTCTCAATCTTATCCTCTTGAGAGGAAGAGGAGGAGAATTATCTTCCTCACAGCAATAACCCTTTATGGTAGGTTGGACTGAGAGCGTATGACTGGTCCAAAGTCACTCTGATAACTCAATGGCTGAGCAGGGACTAAAACCCAGATCTACCAGATATTCAGTCCCACACTCTTGACCATCACACCAAGCGTTGGCCTCTCTACTATCCAATGCTCTAAAATTAAATATATGCGTTAGATTTGGGGTGTTCAGCCTCCAGCTTGTGGACCAAATCCAGCCTGCCTGATATCTGGGCCACCTGTGGTTCTGGCCACTTGTAGTTCCAAAGATGACTGCAACCCCTTCCATGGCTCCTACACCTTTTCCACTGGAAACAGATTCTTAGCTGGCATTTGCATGTCTCCACCATCACCACCAGGTTATTTATTACTCCAGTGTACCTGATGAGTGTAGTAAAAATAAACAATAAGAAATAATGGAATCATTGCACCAGCAGACTTTCTATAGTTCTATGGGGGTTTTATGCTCTTTTGTGTTCAAGTGTTGGAACATCTCAGTACAAGAAATGGCAAACACATCAAACTGTCTATGTGACATCATCATGGGCTCTATTAACAGTATGTGAAGTGTGCATCTAGGACTTGAATTGTGTTCATGCTGATGGCAACTGCCAGAGTAATAATTAAAAGTTGGGAAACTATAGAACCATTGTCTTTTTAGTATTTCCATCTTGGTGGCAAAAGTCTTGGGATATAAATCATTGCATCAAGAGATATTGGTTAAGCTAAACTAAAGTTAAAATATCTAATTTTCAAAGAAATAAATCCCTTGATTTTGTTTTATATACAGACTGGGAACATACATAGTGCAGTGTCAGAGACTTTCCTCAAATTACAGAGGTTGTTTGCACAAAAACCTGTGCTTGTTTAAATGGAAATATATCTGTAACTCCAGTAACCATCCAGGCAATGTGTGACTTACTCTGAAGCAAGTGTGTATTTTGTTATGTGTGAAAATATAAAACAGCATGCAGAAGAACCAGCAAGAAATCCTCCAAGCGATCAATGAAGTCCAGCATTACTTTGGAATGTACATTAAAAGAAATATATCAACTTTTCTCAAATAACACATTTGAATTTGTTGGATTTTTCTTTATTAGATACTTGTCTCTGTATTTTGAAAATATAAAATAAAATAATGAATTAAATAAGATAAGATAAGGTATTAAGAAAATCACTTGCATCTGTGGAAAATGCATGCATTGGGTATATGCACCTAGAAACATGTACCCATTTTCATGTGAACCTCCCCACCCCCTGAAGATCAGGAGAAAATAAATTTTAGATGGGGAAACAAATCTTTTGTTTCATGATGTTTACTCAGAACTAGGGTTGTGATGATCTTCCACAGAACCCAACCCACATCTGTTCTTTAGACTTCTTCTCATGCCTAGCCTTCACTTTGGAAATGAGCTGAGCTGAGAGAAAGTCCATGAATGCTTGCAGAATGCTGGATGAACAACTGGCAGCCTTCTTCCACAGCACATGGAAGGCTGCAAATTACCTGCCTGAAAGAGGGATGCCACCTCGGAAGCATTCACATGGACCTATATTCCTGGTGGGCACCTGCATGAACACTCAGTACGTTCACCAGAAAGTCACACTAATGGCAGCAAGAAAGAGGGCCAGAGTCCAGGGAGCCAAGCAAAGGGAATCCAAACAGTTCCCACCCCAATGAGGAACCCCAGAAATGGATTCCTCACACAACACTACTCAGATCCAAATTCCCCTTGTCCCAGATTGGATTTACTCTCAATTAAGTTTATTTAGCATTCCTGGGCCAGTCTTCTGGTTCCACTGGGGCAGGTTCTGAGGTGATCCTAAGGAGAGCAACACAGATTACAAATTCCTAATCCTGTTTGGATTATACCCCATATCCACATGCAGGAATGGGCTCAGTGGATCCGGCAAGAGGCACTATTCCTAGAAATGTTGCAGCTGTCTAGTGCAATCCCAGTCTCAGTCCAGTTTACCTAAAGCAGGAGGATGACAATAATGTTCATAGGGCAGCCCAACTATAAGACAGAGTGAGGCAACTGTCTCAGGCAGCAACTGCTGGGAGGTGGAAGCAAGGTGCTGAAGCAGAGAGCTGTAGGTCACCCAGATTCACGTGCTCCGCAAGCTAGCTTGCTGCCTTCACCTTTGGTGGGGGATGCTCTTCCTTGGCCAAAGCTAAAGTAAAGTTCTGTTGTGAGTCCTGTAGGCATTTTGCATGGGATGGGAGCAGGGGAACCATCTTGTCCTTTACCTGAGGCAACAGAATGAGTTGGCACAGTCCTCATGGTGCATTACATTTCTTAGATACCTTTTTCAAGGTGAGGGAGAGGAACTCAAGGCATGTTACAACAGGGATTAAAGCACAGACCTTTGAAACAACAAATCAACCAGATAGATCAACAAAATGAAGAAATCTATCCTATGCCTTAAAAGATGTGGGAATAGCAGACAATCTTAAACTGACAATGTTGACAATGACACCATTGCTGATGGCAGACACCATTCTACAATTAAGAAAGAAATAAAGGATGAAACCTAAACAGGGATTATAAAGGAATATTTTTTTCTCCCGCAATGGACAGAACAATTGGGGCTGTGGGTAGTCGGGCATGTGATGTCTTTAAAATTTACACAAACATGCACACATTCTCTCATGCAGAAAGACCATTTATGCACACATGCACACACAGAAACAAGCAGGTATGCACACACAAACACATACTCCTGCATATTCTGAGTGAATAGAGTATTTTGCTTAACTGCACTACAGCTAACTCCTTCTATCTATACAACATCTATCCATCTACTTATTTTTAATATGTTGTTAGTAAACTTAATTGTGTTCTACAGAAACAGATGGCTACAAACCAGCCTTACTGGAAAGACTGATGTCTACATATAAATTTTGTGAGAGCCTCTTTAACCTCTTTGTTTCTAAGAGAATATACAATTGGATTAAGCACTGGGGTTACCACTGAGTAAATGATAGCAATAGTTTTATATTCCTCTTCATCATTAGTGGAATGAGGTTTAGCATATGTGTAGATGATGGTGGAAAAGTAAAAGCTAACCACCAGGAGATGGGAAGAACATGTGGAGAATGCTTTCTTCTTCCCTGTCACTGATTGGATTTTAACTATGGTTCTCAAAATAAGCAAATATGATATCAGGGTGAGAGTGCAGCTACTCATTGTGAAGGTCACATCAGCTGCAAATGCCATGGCTTCATTAAGGCTGATGTTGGAGCAGGACAGCTTCCACAGGGGAGGCAGGTCACAGAAGAAATGGTTGATGATTTCAGAGTCACAGAAGGACAATGTCATCAGAAGCCCAGCATGAACTGCAGAATTGGCCAGTCCCACAAGCCACACTCCAGCAGCTACCCCAATGCATACCTCTTTCCTCATAATGTCAGTGTAATGTAAAGGCTGGCAGATGGCAGCATACCGATCAAAAGCCATAAATGACAATAACAGAATTTCTGTCCCCAATGCCCATACAAAGAGAAATACTTGAGTGATGCAGCCAGAAAATGAGATGGTCCTTTTTTGGTCCAAGACCATCTGAAGCATTTTGGGAACTGTAACTGAGATTGAGCACACATTCACCGCAGATAGGTTGACCAAAAGGAAATACATTGGTGTGTGCAGTTTCCTACAAGTTCCAATGGCAAAGATCAGGAGAAAGTTGCCTGCCAAAGCCATTGTGTAGATGAAAGTGAATGTCCAGAAGATGAAATTCTGATATCCAGGATCCTGGGATAGACCTACCAATATAAATTCAACATCAGTGGTAGCACTGTGGTTGTTCATTTCCATGGCTCCAGTGTTGCTCACCTAGGCAGAAAGGCCATGTTCATGCAAGATATTTATGCAGTCATGTGATTGGGTCAATCAGATGGACTTATGGTCATCCTTATTTAAAAATGGGACCAGAGAGCTGAACATATAGGGCAATGTATCATTACAAAAGAGAACACTCACTCCATTTCCGTAGTCAGATGCACTTTTATACCTAATAGCATATGGATGTTTAGCTTATATGAAAAAAGAGAAGGGAGACAAACATTAAGATGCACGCACTTGCTCTTACATCAGTATTTAGTATTCAGAGAGAAGTAAGGATTTCTATGCGAGCTTCAGGCTGAACCAAACTTAGCACAGGAAAAAAATAGTCAGAGAGAAAGCCAAGTGTATAGATTCATCTGTCCCTAAGAATTTGAAGGCACCATTGGTTTAAATGGAGCTGTTTGAACTGTAAAAGGCATTGCAGAGGTTTGCAATGCATGTTACACACATTGCATAGCAGTTGGCTGAGACTTGCTTTTTTCTTTACTCTCTTTCAGTGTAAGTGGTCCTACCCATCTTTCCCCCAAATTGCCTTCTCTCTCCTCATCCTGGGAAGTGGGTTAAAACGAAGTAAATGATCTGAATCAGACCTCTTTCTTCTTGTCTTTCTCCTTCTATTCACCTTCTTCTTCTGAAATTGGATACTCCAAGATATATTTTTCACATTCTTTGCTATTGTTTCCATAATTAATTAATTAATTAATTAATTAACACATTTCTATGCTGCCCCATCGCAATAAAGCCTCGGGGCGGCTTACAACAGTAAAATTAAAAGCCATATAACTTCATTTAAAAACCCAGTAGACCCAATATAGGGTCTACTGCATGAATACATTCCCAGAATTCATGAGTTATTCAGTTCCACAGTGTGCGCATGGTAGTTGCTTGCAGCAAAAACAATAAGGTAGAGTAACCAAAGCATACATTTTTGAAACAATTTCTTAGCTCAATGGTTAAATTAGAAACAAGATAGAAAGAAGGAATACAAAAGCATAAAATCCTCACCTCTATCCCTTTCTTAATATCTGACAATATCTGTCAATTTGATTTAAAAATATACATTTAACCTTAATATGGTGAAATATTCTCCATTAGAGTAGAAGCAAAGCATTCCTTTTTACCTGTACAGCAAGACTGACATCTTTTATGTGTGTGTTAACTAGAAATAGTCAAAGATGGGCCATCCTGAAGCATCTTAAAACATAAGAGTTCTATCCCCAAAGAATTATTAAAAAAAAAAAACCTTCCCCAGTGGGAGAAAACTCTCTGAAAACATCTAAAGTGTCTCTACATGACAATCATTCCCTAAACTAATTGTTTGTCTTGCTTGTGGAGATGAAACACAAATCTAGAAAAACATGTGTACTGTTGGCATAGATGCCAGTTGTCAGTGCAGCTGAAGCTGGAGTGCTCATACTCCAAAATTGCACAGGAACTATTTTATAATGGTGGCCTTAGTGAGCACAGGGAGTTTAATCATCCTGTTCCTGGGCAAGGTACTAGAGCGGGTGGTGGCAGGACAACTCCAAGCACTCTTGGAGGAAACTGATTATCTGGACCCATTTCAGTCCGGTTTCAGACCCAGGTACGGTACTGAATCTGCCTTGGTCGCCCTGTACGATGACCTGTGCAGGGAGAGAGACAGGGGGAGTGCGTCCCTGTAGGTTCTCCTGGACCTCTCAGCAGCTTTCGATACCATCGACCATGGTATCCTTCTGGATAGGCTAGCGGGATTGGGAGTTGGAGGCACCGCTTCGCAGTGGTTCCGCTCCTACCTCGACGGCCGATTCCAGAAGGTGGTGCTGGGGGACTATGGCTCTGCACCATGGCAGTTATGCCTTGGGGTACCGCAGGGGTCCATTTTGTCCCCCATGCTCTTTAATATCTACATGAAACTGCTGGGAGAGGTCATCAGGAGGTTTGGGCTGCGGAGTCACCAGTACGCTGATGACACCCAGCTCTACCTCTCATTTTCTACTGATCCAGGTGAGGCGGTGGCTGTACTGAACTGGTGCCTGGCCGAGGTAATGGGCTGGATGAGGGCCAATAAACTTAAACTCAATCCAGACAAGACTGAGGTCCTGTTGGTGGGTGGTTCGGGTCTTGGAGTGGGGGACTTGGGCCTTGTACTGGATGGGGTAGCACTCCCTCTGAAGGACAAGGTCCACAGCTTGGGGGTACTCCTCGACCCGGAGCTGTCGTTGCAGGCCCAGGTGACGGCAGCGGCGAGGAGTGCCTTCCTTCAGTTACGTCTGGTACATCAGCTGCGTCCCTTCCTGGATCACGACTGCCTTACAACAGTGACTCACGCGTTGGTGACTTCTTGACTGGATTTCTGCAATGCTCTCTACGTGGGGCTACCCTTGAAGACGGTCCAGATACTTCAGCTGGTTCAAAATAGAGCTGCCAGGTTGCTGATGGGGGCTGGGCGTTATTCTCATATAACCCCAGTCCTCCGTCAGCTCCACTGGCTCCCAGTTGAAGTCCGGGCCAAATTCAAGGTTTTGGTATTAACCTATAAAGCCCTAAATGGCTTGGGACCCGGATACCTAATGGACTGCCTGCGCCCTTATATGCCCTCCTGCCCTCTAAGATCCGCAACAGCGGGCCTCCTCCGGGAGTCTCCTGTGAAGGAGGTGAAGTGGTAAGTACCCGGAGGAGGGCTTTTTCAGTGGTGGCGCCCCAATTATGGAATGCGCTCCCTGGAGAGGTTCACCTGGTGCAGTCATTATATGCTTTTCGGCGCCAGGCAAAGATCTTTTTATTTAAGTCTTATTTTAATTGTTAGTGTTGGTTTGGGTTGATTCATTTGTTTATATGTTTATGATGAATTATTGTTGTTTTGGTGGTTGGTTTGATTATTTTTGGGTTTATTATTTATGGGGTTTATTTGGGTTTAAGTTATCATTTTATTTTGTTTGCCGAGATGCACCGAGGGTAAGGGGAGGGGGAGGGATAAATTAATATTGTTTATTTTATTATTGTATTTTAATGTTGTTGTAAGCCGCCCCGAGGCTTCAGTGCGATGGGGCGGCCTATAAATATTTTAATAAATAAATAAATAAATAAATAAATAATCAGGGCCCTATGGCAGGTATGGGCATATGTATTAATTGTAACATGCAAAAAAGGCCTTCATTTACACACCTGTTATATACTCATTCTCTACACATGATCAAAGAGTCTTCATTTTCCATTTTTTTAAAATCAGAAACAAAGCATGTACAATTATGATACATGCATGCAAGGTTGCAGGTAAGGACTGTGGGTGTTGTTCTGCTCTTCCCCTTATGTACATCCAAATATATTAAGCGGTCCCATTGTAACTCAGCATCATCATCATCGATTCCATTTCTCTACCTCCTGTAGCTGAAGTTCTCTGGGCACTGCTGTCATGTCTTCCCTTGACTTACCTTTTGTCTAAGCTAAATTATCTCAGAGGCTGCAACTTTTCATCATAGGGGTGTTTCTCCAACCCTTCATCATTTTAGTTGTCTTTTGCCCATCTCTTTTATAGCTGAAATTTAATGCTTCTGCGTTGTATTTGGGATGAATACAGTTCTACTAGACTCATTGGATCTTAGTTCTTCATAGTAAACATGTGTCTGATTGAGTTGCATATTCACACTGAAAAACTGAGACACGAAATAATTATAATTGGGCTGGATCATGATCTTACATTTTGTTACAAAACCAATGGGCAGTCATGTCTTTGTTTAGCTTTCTTTGGGGAACACCACAAATGTCAGCCAGAATGATTTCATCTAACCCACCTTGTCGTTTCCATCCATGGGCCTACAGCAGGCTGCCTTAGACTAGAAGATGAACATGCTCAGGCCATGCTTGTGGATGGCCAACTTCCAACTTGCAATGTGCCCAGAATTAGAGCCCTAATGCTCCCAGAACTAATAGTGGAACAAACTGAGCATTTGCCCACAAGCTCATCATGGTTGTCAAGACACTAGGTACAGTAGCACTTGCACAGTCCATAGGAATCCATGTTTGCAATTCTGCCATAGTTTCATAACTGATATATGGGAGTGTTGAACAGTTCCCTGGTGCTGGAACAATACATCCCTTGAAAACAAGATATATTCAAAAAGTTCTTTACATTCCTTTATATTCAGAATTTATTACATTCATAAATATTACTCCTATTTTTGCACAGAAATATCTCTGAATATATTTAGAATCCTCTGAAGTCATGTTTGAGAGTGGGGCGGTGTGGTTGTAATGTCCCTGATTTGGGGAAAATGCCCCAAATCATTAATTAAATAATTAATTAAATAATTAATTAAATGATTTATTATTTTTTAATTCTGTAGCTACATTATACCACACTAAAATCTATCCAATAGCTAACATTTGCTTATTATTGTGACAGAGAGTTCTAAGACCTTCCACAAGACTTCTATTCAGCAGTATGGTGGAAGGGCCAGTGAAGCTTATTTAAAATTCATTGAACAAAGGGCTTCTCTACATGAGACATTTATTGAATGGTCATGATTCTTCACTCACAATGGTTAGTGTGTGCTTTACTTGACCTCCTTCTCCACCGCACCTTTGCTCTGCCTTCTGTGCAGCCTTTCATAAAACAAGGGTGAAAAACTATTTAAGTACTGGAATGATATAATATACTGCTATATAGTTGTGTCTTTTCACAATTTTGCTATGCATCAGCACTATTTTGCGGTTGTGTAATGGAACATATAGAAAGTCAAGGAAGGAAGGCAGGCAGGCAAGCAGGCCAAAGCTAGGAATGGGGTGTGTGTGGAAAGGAACAGGTCTTCAACCTATGAAGGAAGCAGAAGCCTTTGTGAAATGGGACATCAAAACAGGTTAACAATGACTAATGTAGGGAAGCTCAAATTTCAGAAGATTTATATTCTAGAAAGTAATCAACACTACCAAATTTCCCCTACATGCAGCTAGTAAAGGAACAATCATTTAGTTGAAACAACCTTTAAACTTCTTTTACATTTCATCATCACATGCCAGGTAGTGCATTTTGTTTTGCTTTATGTATTTTTAAAATCCTAATTACACTTGCAAGGTTGAATCTTTGTTGATTTCATTCCAAAGCACAGGGGAAAGAAAGTTTACAATGGTGCAACAAACAAACAAAGAGAAAAAGATAAATCAATGAGTCAAAGACATTTATCAGGCATCTGAATCTCAATGAGAAATGGAAACATCTCATCAACATCAGGAAGGGTTAAAAGTTAACAGTTTGGAAGTTTACCTTCTACTCATTTCTTCAGACAGACGTTTCTATCTCAGTTTCCATTTGAAAATATTTGTGGATCCAATTAAAGTAAAGGTAAAGGTAAAAGTTTCCCCTTGACGTTAAGTCCAGTCATGCCTGACTCTAGGGGGCAGTGCTCATCTCCGTTTCCTAGCCGAGGGAGCCAGCGTTTGTCCGCAGACAGTCTCCGGGGTCATGCGGCCAGCCTGACTAAACACCGAAGTGCACGGAACGCTGTTACCTGCCCACCGAAGTGGTACTTTTTTATCTACTTGCATTTGCATGCTTTCAAACTGCAAGGTTGGCAGGAGCTGGGACGGAGCAACGGGAACTCACCCCGTTGTGCAGATTCAAACCGGCGACCTTTTGATCAACCAGCCCAGCAGCACAGTGGTTTAAACCATTGTGCCACCAAATCAGCATTATGGTTGTAATCCTGAACACAAATATTTTGTAGCAAACCCATTGAACTCAGTGGAACTTCTGATCATGGATAGGTTTGACTTACTGCTTTTACAGTTTGTCTTGCAGACCAGCACAAGAATTTATATTGAGCTGGCAGTTTCTTGGGATTAAACAGCTCTCACCACCAAGCTGATGGAGCAAAACAAGCAGAAAAAGAGACTGGCAGATCTTTTCCTGCATGGAGAGCTCAGCTGGGTTGCAACATGGCAAAACAGCAGGAAACACATTGTAGTATTTACAGATTATTGTTCCTGGGTGTATCAACAATGAAGGGAACTAGGAAGGGACACAGTAAGAACTTATGTGCTGTTTGGTATACAAAAGAATCTGTAAGCATTCCCCATGTGGTGAACAGATCACACTAGCCAGAGTCTGAGGGTACAGTCCCACATGCAAAACTTTGAGAAAAATATATGTACACAGAGACATAAAATTAATTCAATGTATGCAGCAGAGCTATCCATGACACTTTGATGGGGTTTCTAGCATCCTATCCCAAGATAAAACATTTCAAGCCAGTAAAATAGTAGGCCTATTTGGGTGTTCTGAAGCTGAATGCAGCAAACTGATGAGGAGAGGAAGAGCTCCAGCTGCCACCCCTCCCTGTTTCTATTTAATGGAGAGATACAGTATGAAGGGGTGAGCCTCCTATGCCTGTGAAGGCTCTCCACCCAATCAAGAAAGCTACCAAATCAGAGTTCTTGGTTGTATGGAAAGCCTCCATAGAAGCAGGAGACTTTCCTCTTTTGATGGTCACCCTCCACAGGCAGAGGGACAAATGGGATGATGGAAGGGGTAGGGTTGGATTCAGAATCTGAATTCCTTCCCTCCCTCCCTCCCTCCCTCCCTCCCTCTTTCTTCTCTCTCTCCCTCTCACTCTTTTCTTCCTTCTTATTCCAAACCAGCTTAATATGAAGATATAATATACACACATGATTAAATAATTATATTTAGTGCAATGATATGACAATGCTGGCATAGGACTGGGGAAATGGGAAGAATCCTAATTTCTCTGAAAAAGTCTTCTAAGTATTAGATTTGAAAGAGCCTCTTTAACATCAGTGTTTCGCAGAGAGTATATGAGTGGATTGATTACAGGGGTTACTACTGAGTAAATGATAGCAATGACTTTATCCTCCTCTAATGAGTAGGCTGAGGCAGGCCGAAGGAAAGTATAGATGATTGTGGAGTAGTAAAAACTGACAACCAAGAGATGAGAAGAGCATGTGGAGAAGGCTTTCTTCTTCCCTTCTGTTGAATGGATGCTGAGGATAGTTCTTAGGATAAAAAAATAAGATGTTAACGTCAGTGCACAACTACCTATTGCAATGATAACAGAAGAAGTAAAAACCATGGTTTCATTCAAACTTGTGTCTGAGCATGAGATCTTGAACATTGGTGGCAGCTCACAGAAGAAATGGTTGATGATGTTGGAATTGCAGAAGGAAAGCTGTAGTACAAGTCCTGTGTGGACTGCAGAATTGGCCATGCCTATTAGCCACAATGCAGCCATTACTCCAAGGCAAAACTCTTTCCTCATGATGACTACATACTGCAAAGGATGGCAGATTGCAGCATAGCGGTCAAAAGCCATGAATGCAAGGAGCAGAAGTTCAATTCCCAAAGCCAAGACAAACAGATACACTTGTGCGATGCAACCCGTGAGTGTAATACTCTTCCTTTGTGACAAAATTGTTTGCAGCATTTTGGGGACTGTAATAGAAATAGAACACACATTGACTACAGACAAATTGATGAGCAAGAAGTACATTGGGGTATGGAGTCTGCTGCTACAAGTGATAGCGAGACTGATGAGACAGTTGCCTGCCAGGGCTGCTGCATAGATGAAAGTGAATAGCCCAAAGATGAACAGCTGATGTTCAGGGGAGCTGGAAAGACCCACCAAGATGAACTCTGTGATGGCAGAGTAGTTCCTCATTCCCAGGGTTGTGACCTACAGAAATAACCATTTCATGTAGAGATTGTTTAAAATTCTGCTTCTTTTGTAAGATTTTGTGACATTCTTGTTTTATTTTAGTGCATTGTTATGTACTGTTTTAAACCTCCCAGAGAACTTCAACAATTGAGAGGCATGGAAATACATAAACTAAATAAACTAAAACATTACAATTTTGAATAGAAATCAATGATCTAAAACACTAGTTGCAAGCATGTTTTATAGATCAGAATATAACAAAACATATAGCCATTATAAAAATATGCATTATGCATAATGTAAACAAAGCATTTACTAAATGGCACATGCTACTAATCGAATATCAGTGGGGAAAGAAAGCATCTCTCTTTCAAGGGGGAACCCCCCCCCCCCCAGACAAGACTCCATTGGTCCTAGGAGTTTCATATAAAACGTCAATCAATTTCTGAAATTCTGGAGAAAAACTGAACATTCTCAATGCAGCAAGATATGGAGGAAATATTACAAAAACCCTTTGCTTTTAAACCTGAAGTTTTCTTGTTAGGCATCATACCAGAAGACATTAACAGACAGGAAATGTATCTGATGTTACACCTAACCACAGCAGCGAGAATTGCATTTGCTCAATATTGGAAAGGTGAGGAGCTACCCACTGATGGATTGATTGTAAGAAAGATTTTGGACTGCACAGAAATGGATAGATTGACTTTATCATTGAAGGAGAAAGAGGACACTAACCTCTATCAAACCTGGGACTTTTTCTATAACTGGCTGGAGAAACAGGGCTTGGCATAAACTTAGAGATGTTTTCAAATTATTGTAAATTGATCTGAATTTGACTATAGAATGTTAAAAAATATGTAGTAGGGGGTTGACCCAGTAAATCTGATGTATGTGATATTTGATGTTTTTAGTATTAGTTTAAAATTTTAATAAAAATTTTTAAAAAGATACATTTCTGATAAATTTTGTCAAAGGTCTTCTGCACATCCAGAGAGATAATGACAGCTGTACTGATTCTAACCTTGGTATAATGTATCCCATTCAATCTGGATGAGCTAACATTGTAAGAACTTGTAGTCTGTCAGGAACATTTCCATTAGCATTTTAATATAAAAATTAATTAATTAAATAGATTGATAATTGGCACAGAGTGCATGATCTCCATTTGCTTTAGGATATCAGGTAATTTAAGAGTAATACCAAAAGACAACCTGATTGTTAAAAATAAACTCATATAAAAGATACTTTAGAAACTGGAAAACCTGAAAATGTTTTATACCAATCAGTTGGAAATACCAGTTTTTTCACTGTTTTAGTATTAGCTATTGTTTTCATAATTTCACCAATCTGCAAAAGATCCATTAAAAACTGTCTTTGTAACATATTGCATCAGGGAAACAGGGAGGGGAGAAGAGTATTGATATCCTGTTCTGATATTTCACAACCACTGCACTGCTATACAATCCAAAGTATTTTTTTTTAATGAAAATGTCTTTCTTCAGGATGAGTGAGTATCTTACGGCGACTGTCTGGTGCTTCAGTGTTTTGATATCAAATACTATTTTTCAATATGTTTCTGGGCCATTCACAATTCTTCCAGGAGGGATGTGGGAGGAATCCATTTTGTGGGTAGGGATCTGTCAGATTCACTTGTTTCTGATGCACCTGATGCAGCTGTGAGTCTGCATTTCTGGCAAGCACCCCCTTCATTCACATGACATTTCCCAGGAATGGAGCTTGCAAGCAGCATCCTTTTTCTGTGCTGCTGCTGCACCTGATGTGAAAGGAGGTTGCCAGCTGTGCAACTCTCATTCCCTGAGCATTCATGGACTTCTTTGTTTGGCTCCCTTTCCAAGTTAGGGCTGAACATGTAAGAATGACCACAGCATCAGAGGAAGGGATTCTATGGAGCTTCAACACATCTATCTCCCAGTCATAAACAAGCTTAGCGCAAATTCTACCTGCTATGAAAAACAACCATATCCACCTTACATAACAAGCAGCACCTGAGTTCCCTGTTGTGCATTTGGAGAGGTGGCAAACTGGCTTCTAAGAGTTTCCAACCTATCACTTTCAGGTGTTTGTCACTTTTAAAATTTAGCTTTATAAGAAACATAACAATTCAGTCATGGATAACTCAGTTCAGCAAGATTCCCTCTAATCGCGTAAACATATGTAGTACCTACAGTTTGGTAAAACATTCATGAAGCATGGGTGGAAAGCCATTATTAATGCCAAATACATTAATCAAAGCCATTACTTTGTCATTGTGTTTTCCATGCCCACTCAGTCCTTTCTGTGTGGTCTTTCCACATCAAATGAGAGTGGAGAAAGGGGGACTTGCTCTTCATTGCTTTTTTCTGATTTAAAAATTGCTATCAACAGATGTCTGTTATCCAATGCATTAAAGAACTTGGAATCCAATATTTACATAATATTGCCAGACACCTAAATGCACAAAGGAAGGAAGACCAAAGTCTCACCTCAGTTCCAGGTTCCTGTTGTGAAATGATGAATTTCAGGGTATAGTCTTCTAAAAAGCATAAATGTTCATGGTGAGCAAATTTGACATATGGAGATAATTATTAACATTCCAGCCTAACCTACATTGATCATTTGGACAGTTTGACAAATCTTAAGCAATTATCAGATTTCAAATGCTTCCTTAAATAAGGCGTTGATGCTCCTGAGGGTGGTGGGGGCACTTTAGGGACAGACACTTTCAGTACAGTAAGGATCTATGTAAATTGCTTGTGTCTTTAAAGCAGTAAGAAAGATTTGCACAATGGTGTATTGCTAGATTCTGTTGCTAACAGAGGAAAGGTGGCTAGAGAAGTCGCAGCTCAAAAATGGGCTGCTGTACATGGAATGCCACCTCCAAAAGTGATTTAAATGACCCCTCCCCCATCTTCTTGTGTCACTGAGTTCTACCAAGGGCAATGTTGGGTACCAACACTAATGACAGCAAAGATGATGCTAATGGTGATGGTGGTCATGATGGTGATGATGATGTTCAAAACAACTGTAATAGATAGATAAACTGTATGGCTCTAGATGGATAAACTGACAGCAGTTGATGCATGATGATCAGTGCAATTGGACCTTAGAACAACACTTCCTTTCTGAGCCAATCACTGTGACCAGCATAAAAAACTTGCTTTGAATGATGCAATGGTGCAAATGGGAGAAGGATCTTTGAGACATTATCAGGATGACGGTTGATGATTCATCCTGAAGTTGAAGCAAACTTTCTGTTTTGGCTTTAGGGATATATGTGAATTTATGTTTATCTCACAAACTATGTGAGCAGGCTCTATTTAATGCTCTGAAGCAAGTGCAAGCATGTTTGCACTGAAAATATGCATAAGTTGCCAAAAATATGATCAAGTGCATCACATTCCTGATTAGTGGGAGAAATCACTCGAGTCTCCAAATTTTTTGTTTTTTAAATTTACTTTTTTCACCCATGAAATTGAACAGTTAATGAAAACATGACTGGAAACCAGACATGCGGTAAGCCATGAGATGATCTTTGGGGCATCCTGGGTGTTTTGAATAGTCCTTGTTCTCGCATCTCTGGACAAATTCATTACTTGTGAAATTTAGATAGAACATTGCCCAAGGAGCCATAAGTATTATATCAGAGGCATTGAAGATCTTTCCCTTTAGGCCCAAATTGACTTTCAGAGAAGATTGCTCATCACACCCACCAGAAATGATGAGGCTTGGGGTGAGGTTGGTGTGACCAGGTCACCATCACCATATCCTTCACTTGCAGAATATTGGGATCAATGGAATGAACTGGTGACTGCTTCAGGGCTCCATGTCACTATGAGAGGGTAGACCTATGCGGACGTGGATTTGCACCTAGCTCATCCTGAGCCTGGAGATAATTCATCAGTAGGGTGATGTTTCCACCCATTTCTCAACTTTAATGTATGGAAATACAGTTGAGGCATTATGTTGACTTATTCACTTCCTGCCTTTATAACCAAGAAATGTCTGAAGAGCAGGTTCTATGGCTTATGCTGCAAAAATACCTGAACATATTGATCTGAAACTTGGCAGCATGGGAAAGATGCATTTGAGAAACATCTGTACTGATTTTGAAGAAGAATGAAGGAAGAGTTAAAAGTATGAAGAGGAACTGAGAGCAGTCTGATGGCTACTTTCTGTTTCTTGGTACTTGGGACTGAGTTTCTTGTCAAATATCACCATTTCTACAGTGCTTGGATAGAAATCATCATCCTACGGTAAGTAAGGTGGGGGTGCAGTATTTGCTATGTTCCCAAATCATGTATTGGTCTCTTTTGTGACTAGTGCTGGATTTCATTTTGATGCTGGATAAAGGTTAAGCTATGTTGCTCATAAGGTGTAAGTCCATAAGTTCATTGGCAGGGTAATAGAATGGGGTATTTATATAAATGAAATGGAAGGTGTTTAATGGTTGCCTACATGGGAGTACAAAAAGTAGTGTGGCTACCAGGGACACAAGGAATTGCTATTGCTGTGCATTTGGTTAACGCTGAATCATTCTTTTTTCTTCTGTTGCTTTCCCTGCACTCTCTATTCTCAAAGCAATTTATACTATGTATTCTTTAGTCTTCCTCTTTGGTCATTTGGAAAAGTTGAAATAATATAACAAACATAGAGAAAGGGATAAAAACAACCAGGCAGCACTGAAATAAACAAAAACTGTTATGAATGAAATGAACAAAAATGGGCATCAGGAGTTTTTTTTTTTTTTCATTTTTTTCTAGTTATCTGATTGGTATTCTACAATATCATCACACCACACCATTTCTAGAATCCCTCCAGACATCATGGGTTAGGTGTGGTTCAGGTCAGAACGTACCTCCTTGCAAGATTTTCAGATCCCCCAAAATTTCTGCTGTTTTTGTTAAAAGACAAAATATGAAATTTAGGAATCCAAAACTTCTGTTCTAATTGATAACCAATATTACCCACACAGAATGATAGAGTTGGAAAAGGGCTTGATGGTAAGTTGAACATTAATAAAGAGGAGGTGGTTCTTCTTCTTCTTCTTCTTTAGTCCTATGTCCATGCACAAGTGTTGCATTACTTGTAGTGCAAGCCTGTTTACATCAGCTCTGAAGTAAGTCCCACTGAGTTCAATTTGACTTACTCTAAAGTGAATACAGATAGGATTGCAGCCTTATCTGTTACATTATTCTGTATGTCTCATTGAAATGTTTTCAAGTGGAATGAAATATTTATATTTATTTTTAAACAAAGGATCTCAGAAGACAAGAGCATAATGAGCTGCCTTACATTGAAGCTGACCACAACTCCAACAATTCCCCATATTGTTGACACTGATCAGCAGCAGCTGCCCAGGGTTTTGGGAAGGATTCTTCCTCATCCTACCTGAAGAAGTGAAGGATTGCAACCGGGACCTTCAGCATGCAAACCATAGGCTCCACCACTTAGATACAGCCTTTCCAACTGTAACATCTGGCAACATCTGCATATATCCAATTTCACATAAATACATTGTATTGATCTGATGACAAGAATACCAGGAATTAGCATTCTTCATGCTATTGGTCAATGAGCCATAGTGAAGTGGGATTATGCCTGCTGACTTTGCCGCAGACCCTTATGCTTTCAGGTGTATGGTGTGTCATCATGTAAAGTATGTATCTCCTTTGGTCTTATGGATGACAAAGACAGATTTCCTGATTGTGTTCACAGTGGTACATGAATAATTCTTATTGGGATACACTTGCATATTTTTGTGAATGAAAAGTTCCTTCCTCCCCCATGCTTCTTTTTAATATAGAATGAAGGAACCATATATTTTATGTATCATAAGTACACAATTCTCAAATACAACGTTTCTCAAAGAAATGAGTGCTTATTCCATATCAGCTAAAGATAATCACTGTGCAACTGCCATCAATATATTGGTTAAGAATGAAATTCTAGAATAGGAGAATGAACCTGATGCCTGATGCCTGCTGTATGATTTGGTCTACAGCCCATATCAACTCCAGCCAACTTGCCCAATAATCAGGGATCAGGGTGATGAAGACTCAAACATCGGGAAGTCACTGGGTTGCCCACCCCTGTTCTAAAAGACCTAATAAGCCTATTTTGAGGGTTTGGGAGTAGTTTGTTTCTTCCAATAAGCTCCCTGATAGAATTTTTCACCTCTTTGTTTCTCAGAGAATATATGAATGGATTAACAACTGGGGTTACTATTGAATAAAGCAGAGAAACAAGTTTGTCTTCCTCTAAAGAATATTTTGAGGTTGGTCTGATATAGGTGTAGATGACTGAGGAGAAGTAAAAACTGATAACAATGAGATGTGAGGAACATGTAGAAAAAGCTTTCTTCCTCCCTTCAGTGGAATGCATCCTGCAAATTGTTCCCAGAATGAACAAATATGATGTTAGAGTCAACCCACAACTGCAAATTCCAAATATGACATCTGCTACAAGAGCCACAGTCTCATTTAGATTGGTGTCAGAGCACGAAAGCTTCAAAAGTGGGGGTATATCACAAAAGAAATGATTGATGATGCTGGAGTTGCAGAAGGAAAGCTGCAACATAAGTCCAGTGTGAACTGCAGAATTGACCATCCCAGCTATCCAGACTCCACTTGCTATGCCAACACACATTTCCTTCCTCATGATGACTGTATACTGCAAAGGTTGACAGATGGCAGCATAACGGTCAAAAGCCATAAATGAGAGAAGCAAAAGTTCTGTCCCCAAAGTCCATATAAAGAGAAACACCTGTGCAATGCAGCCATAAAATGAGATGGACTTTCTGGGGGTTAAAAGATTCTGAAGCAGCTTTGGAGTTGTAACTGAGATGGAGAAAACATTGACTAAAGAGAGATTGATGAGCAGGAAGTACATGGGAGTGTGGAGTTTCTTGCATGTGCAAATGGTAAAGATGAATAGGATGTTGCCAGCTAGAGCCATCACATAGATGGACAGGAATGCCCCAAAAAGAAATGACTGCCTTTCAGTGGAATTGGTTAAACCAACCAGTATAAACTCCATCATGGCAGAGTGGTTCTTTATTTCAGTACTTATGCTGGGAACCTGGAAAGATATTAGCTGAACTGTCAAGACTGATCTATTATTTGTCCGCTCTCTTTTATAAAAGTCTGAAATTTGACAATGGTTGACTTGCCAGGCTGTAATTCAAGGCTATCGGAATCTGGTAGACAAGCATGCAAATTTCTGATATTCTATTCCTTTCTGTCATCACCCAACTCAACCCTGCTTCAGATAAAGAACACTATTTGTCATAGTTGTGTATGACAAAACATATCTCCTGGTGTCATCACCACTATCTTACCTATGCTCAAGAAAGTGGGGAGATCCACTTTTTGATTTTCATGCTGTCTCTAATGGGACTGATTGGAAGAAGATTTGCAGTGTATTATAAAATGGAATGATTCATTTTGTGCAACAATTAGCAGCCATTCAATTTCAGGAAGGGATCCTATGAAAATGCTTGACAGTCATTGTCCTCAGGGACTGACTGTCACATTGACAGAGATGATCTTAGCTCCACACACTTCTCAGTGTACATTTCCACAAGATGGGCTTTTTTGCCTATCCAAATGGACTACTTTGGAGCAAAGGGGGATGGAAGCTGGATAATCATCAACAGAACTCTTATCCTAGCCTGTCTAGTTATTTCTCTTTCCTGCCAAACTTTTCTCATGCTCAAAGGTTAAACCCCAACCCAGGCGAGCAGCCAGCATGGCTCTTTCTGTGCCAGCTATGATGGGGAGAGTAATCTTTCTTGGCAGAAACCTTTCTTTTGTTATAGAGAAAAGATGCTGCACTTTTAAGGTTTCCTTTCTCATTATTGCTTTTCTTCCTTCTGTTTTCCTCAAAGGGAAGATTTATGGAAATGTAGTCTAATTTAACAGTAAGCTTCTTCACATTCAATAGAATCCTTAAAGCTAGTTACCGTATTTTCTGAACACTAGGAGGAAGAGATATAAAATGAAATAGTTACCTTCATTTTTATTAGCTCTTTGCTCTTGGTGGACTTTCCTCCACTCCTTTTTAAACAAAATGATTTTCCATTCTGGCATTTAGAAAATAACAGAAACAATTGTTTTCTATCAGTTTGATGCCTACTCGAGGCTATGTTGATCCTTTTGTGCTAAACAAACCAGTAACCTGCTCTGAAATCTTTCTGTAAGTAAAGTGATGGTACAGCTGGGAAAGAAACCTTTGAGGAATCACCTGGATGATGATGATGGTGGTGGTGGTGGTGGTGGTGATGATGATGATGATTCATTCTTTTGTTGAAGCAAAACTTTTGCACCATTTCATTTCAACATTTTGAAAAGTGTCAAATTCACAGCTTGGTGTTCAGTTTACAGTCAGTTCAGATATAACCCTTTCATATGTAAGGACATTCCATTGATTTCTGTAGGAGAGATTTAGGTATGCACTTTCTCCCAATCAAATCAAAAGAATCTGATAACAATACAGTTCTGCAAAGCCTACTTGAATGCAAATCCCATTGAGCTCAATTGAGTTTACTCCCAGGTATATTTGAATAACTCTGCTGTCTAAAAGTGCTAGGCACTGTTTAGATAATACCAGCATTATTTATGCTGATCACTTGTCAGACCCAGGGAATTTTACCCATGGTGAGTAGATAAAATTCCCAGGTGGGTTAGCATGCCATGCAAATCTGTCCTTTGTTTATTGTCCACAATGCTACAGGGAGCCTCAGCATCCAAAACATTATATAAGCTTGTTGAGGAAAACTATGGCTGGAGGATGGTTATTGAATCCATGCTCTTCTTATAGAATGTGGCAAAAGGTCTGGTTGGACACAATGAGGAGAATGTTGTTGGATGAGTTCACAGGTGGGCAGCACATGGTCCAAGAGCTGCATACAGTCTCCTTAACCATTTTTTCCTGCACCAGCCTCTTCCCTTGTCATGCCACAAATTTCCTGGTGAAATTTGATGGTGTAAAAATGATGTGATTTCCCCCAGAAGTAGTGTGTTCCCAGGACCCTCCCGGGATAGCAGTTTCACTTTCTTAAAACTAATGAAGGCTCCTTGAAAATCTTGTTTGCTTCCCCCACCCCTCACTAAATTCAGCAGTGCAGTGGTTATGGCAACTGTATGGATAGGAAGGAGGGATATACGCACTAGAGATTGAGGGGTGGGGGTTGACACCTGGACACCTGGGAGTTTTCTACTCCTGGATTAGATCTAGTGGAATTTACTCACAGTAATCCTGGTCTTATATCCATGTGTTATTTTTAAGTGCATTAAAATATCCTTATCCATAGTCAAGTCTTCTGGACCCTGGTTTGTAACATGGCCTAAAATTGTTTCAGTTCAATATTTAAACCTTTGACAGGTATTTTCATTTTGTGCAAATAATTTTAAGATCTCATAAACTTATCAAGAACCCCGACCCAGGGCTTGCATGCATATTTTCTAGGTCATGTATTTCTTGGAAATTTAAAATAAAAATGATTTGAGCACAAAGACAAATTGGCTGCTCAAAACTTGTACTTAGACAGAGATATGACCCAACACACTAAACAACTCCCACAGTTTGCAGTACCAACAGAAACCTATTTTATAACAATCCCAGCTGTTGGTAAGAACATTTTTGTAATGGAGAAAGAGAAAGAAGAGGGGGAGAAAGAAGAGGGGAAGGGTGCAGGATGGGGGAGAAGGGGAAGAGGAAGGGTACTTTGGTGGACACCAAGAAAGGTGTCCAGTGATACATTAGTGCCCATATTACCTACATCTGCTCTGACCAAACCAAATGATTCCATGGAACCACAATAATAATGCCTTATGAGGAAAAAAAGCTATTTAAAATCATATACTTGTATAATATATATGGGGATTGTGAATATGCATTTAAAATCAGGCAATTTGTCTCCAGATATATTTAATAAAATATGGAAGATATATGGTTTCATCATTTCTTGGAATTTGTACTAAATTTGAGAAGTTAACAGTCACTCATAGTTATTGTGGTTAAATTAACACTGTCTGAATTCTAGAAATTGAGAATGGCATGCAGTCTAAACCTACTTCCATAAGAAATGAAGTTCAGGAACTTCCAAGGTCATCTGTTATTCAGTGTAAAACATTTAATGGGATATAATTTTGGAATCATTTTTATCACTCCGGGCCCCTGATCTTTAGCTATTACTGTTTTGCCAAGAATTATTCACTATTCTAATTTCCCTGATGACATGGCACCCTTTGGAGAAAAAAAAACCCCCCTATATGGGCTTCCTGTCTACTTCTGGAGGCTACATAAACATTGTGTCCTGGATTTCAAAAGCATGGCCTTATCCTACCCAATGTATATCCCTGTGTCTATATTTTCGTATTGCCCTATTACCCTCAGCTATTCATACATCTTGGCCTTCCTCTCCATCTCCAAGAATACTTGTGAATCCCTCATCAAAATCCATCTGTTCCCCATATTGTCTCTTTGACATAACCCATTCTTTTGCCCTGTTGCAACTGAGCTTCAGCACTTATCAATAGAATTATGGTAATATTTTTCCTATATTTACACTTCTGCCATTTCACTCCTCTCTCTCCAATGTTATTTTGAGCTTCTTTCATTTATGTTCCATGCCATCCCACTTAACAAATCCATCATCATTTGCTGTAATAAACAAAATTAAAATGCTTCCCAGTGCAAAGGAACAAGGAGGATAAGGAAAAACTTGGAGAACTAGGAGAACATACATATGTATGCATACACATTCTTTGTGCTTGCATACATTATTCATTCATTAAGAACCCTTTAGTCTTCTATCCATTCAATACATACAACATTAGTTCCATACCTCTTGTAAATGTGAAATCAAATGGGTTTCCTCCCATCAAAATACAAGCTACAGTGAAGAGATTTTTTTTTCACATGAAATATAATAATAAGAAGCAACTTCTACATGTTGACAAGAACACTTCATAGCACACATATATGCTCCAAAATTGAGACTTTCAACATATGTATCATTCCTTCCTATACAGCTGGACACATTCATCAGTTGGCTTCTGCAGAACATTTTTCAGTTTTCAGGAAGTATATGTGTTTTAACTAAGTTTTGTTTGAAATGTTTCTGTATATCACCCTGAAGTTGTGGGAGCAGCTTGCTTCTTCTAAGTAGCATCTTTACAGCTTCTTTCACCTCTTTGTTTCTCAGAGAGTATACGACTGGGTTGAGAAGTGGAGTTACCACTGAATAAATGAGAGACACAAACTTGTCTATATCTAGAGAGTACACTGAGGTGGGTCTGATATATGTATAGATAACTGTGGAAAAATAAAAGCTAACTACAATGAGATGTGAGGAACATGTGGAGAAAGCTTTCTTTTTCCCTTCAGTGGAATGCATCCTGCAAATTGTTCCCAGAATGAACAAATACGATGTTAGAGTCAACCCACAACTGCAGATCCCAAATATCACATCTGCCATGAAGGCCATGGTCTCATTCAAACTGGTGTCTGAGGATGAGAGTTTTAAAAGTGGGGGCAAATCACAGAAGAAATGATTGATGATGTTGGAGTTACAAAAAGAAAGTTGTAGAGCAAGTCCAGTGTGAACTGCCGAATTGATCATTCCTGTAACCCATGCAGCCATCACAATGCTGACACAGAATTCCTTCTTCATGATAAATACATATCTCAAAGGTTGACAGATAGCAGCATAACGGTCAAAAGCCATACATGTGAGGAGCAGAAGTTCTGTCACCAATAGCCATATGAACAGGTAAACCTGTGTGATGCAGCCATGAAATGAGATGTTCTTTCTGTGAGTCAAAAGAGTCTGGATCAGTTTGGGAGTTGTAACTGAGATGGAGAGCACATTCACTAAGGACAAATTGATGAGCAGAAAGTACATGGGATTATGAAGTTTTTTGCATGTGCAAATGGTAGAGATGAGGAGGGCATTGCCTGCCAATGCTATAACATAGATGAGTGTGAATAGGCAGAACAGAAGGTTTTGTAATTCAGGGGAATGTGCCAAACCTCTCAACAGAAACTCTGTTCTAGCGGATTGGTTTTTCATTTCAATGTGTCTGATGATAGTGTCCTAGAGAGATAGATGTTATATTGTTGAATCAGTTGAAGATATATCTTGTATCTGCTTATGCATCTCCACCCCTAGTTTCCCCCACCCTTCCCTTGTTAAAGTTACCAGAAATTTATTGATTCTGTGAAAGAAATGTGAAACCACAGATCATTCTGATATTGTCACTGTGAACAAAGTATCTTTGGGGGTTTCCATGTTCAGTCACATTTTCATCATACATACAAAGCAGAAATGTAGTAGACATTTACTAATTTAGTAAAATCTAGTAATCACATGGAATTTTGGTAGTAGGCATGTACTGTGCCCTGATTGAAAACATAATAAGAGTTAATTATGTCTGACAACATTGCTTGCCAAATCTGTTAGACAAAAGCAACCAAAGCTTTCAATGAATTCCAAGTATTATTCTGTGGCCTGCAGAAAGGAGTCTTCCTGAAATCTTATCTGTCTTCCCCTATGGCTCTGTAGCACTTTTACCCTTGTGCCAATATGAACCTAACATTAGTTGCTAAAAGGGTCATTTTTACCCCAGACAAAATTGCCTCAGGCAAGACAAATGCTGTGTATGAAAGGCCTTCCTTTGACTGAAGACTTCCCCAAAAAGAGTTGAAAGGATTTCAGATTTCTCCCAGTATAGGTAATTTAAGTCTTAATCTTTTTGCAGCTATGCAAAACAATAACATCTGGGTAGCAGTACCTGCTTGGCCTACCTGCTATTTTCAACACAATAGTTTAACCTATGAACTTCAAGCTACCATTGGAAAAAAAAAACGCTTTCCCTCATCAGATTTTGATTTTGTTTGCTGGAATGTTTTGCTGGAAGTTTTAGCTCAGCCTTTGGCTCACAAAGAACTCTAAGTTAAAGTGCAGTTAATCTCCTGTTGTACCTTTGCTTGGGGCTTTTGGGGGGCTGTAAAAGTACCCTGCAGAACAATTCTGGGGGATATCTTAGTACCCCAGACATGACTTGGTTTACAGAAAGAGAACTGGATGAACTTTGGGGACATTTTTTTTAATACTAGGCAGATTTTGACTGTAGGTCTATTTTTGCGAAAATTAGACATCAAAAAGTGATCCTCTGGGGTCAGTCATCTAAACATGTAGAATGAAGGTTTCAATAAGTGATGGAAACTCTGTTGAACCTTTCACTTATAAAAACATTTTAAAAAGATTTAAAAGATCCAGCAGATCTTGCTTCAACTGAAAATACACTGCCAGAGGAGGATGTTATCTTCAGTGGAAGATTATTTTTTGTTGGATATTTCTATAGAGTTTTACTTCCTCATTCATTCATTCATTCATTCATTCATTCATTCATTCATTCTACTCTTTGTCTTGTGCTGAATCCATATGTAGTGATGTGTATGAGGCTAACTTGTCCCACTGATTTCAATGGGTCAGTTCTAAAGATGAATGACTCCACATTATCCCTAATGATTCAAATGAAATAGTCAACTTCTAGTTCAGTAACAAACATTTTTTAAGTCGGTGAGACTGTTAGAAGTTAGTTCTGTTTTTAGAATGAGAGAGAGAAAGAGAGTAAGAAGGGAGCTGTGGTCAAAAAAGGATGAAATGAAATTTACCTGCCTTCATTGCTGAACTTGCGGGTCTTTCTCTTCCACACACTTCTTGTAGTTTGCAATTATGTTCTGCTTTTGGCATTTGATATCACGAAAGCACCAGAGTCCATGGCTAGGAGGGCTGGTGACTACCTTTTGGAGACTCACTCACTGAGAAAAGCCAGCAGCTATTAGCTCTGAAATCCTTTAGATAAACTGGTGGAACCACTGGGAGAAAGACTTGTGGGACATTGTCACGAAGAAAATTATCCTAAAGCAAGCTTGATGTTTTTCCTGATACAAGTTAGACTTCAGAATTCTTATACTTTATCTGTTTTACTGGTTGTCTTTTCTATGTATTTTCTAATTTGTGTTGTATGTATTCACAGTCACCTATTCCCCATTTTCCTGCATAGGGATAAATTCTTTTTGGTTTAGGTTTTCTTCGGTGTGAAAGCCCCAGGGCAGCCATCCCAAATCCAATACCCTCTTATGTTGCCCATGCTGGCTGAGAATTATGGGAGAGGAAATCCAACACATCTGAATGAGATCATGTTGGGGAAGTCTGAACTACAGAACTGTGGTCTCCTCTCCACCACCCCCAAATATGCAAACAGAACATTGTTGTCGCTAGTTGCGAAGTCATGTCCGACCCATCGCGAACCCATGGACACAACATTCCTCCAGGCCTTCCTGTCCTCCACCATCCCCCAGAGTCAATTTAAGCTCGCACCAACTGCTTCAGTGACTCCATCTAGCCACTCATTCTCTCCATCTCATTCTCTGCCGTCCCCTCCTTCTTTTGCTGTCAATTTTCCCCTGCATTAGACTCTTCTCCAGTGAGTCCTTCCTTCTTATTAGGTGGCCAAAGTATTCAAGTTTCATCTTCAGTATCTGGCCTTCTAAAGAGCAGTCAGGGTTGATCTCCTCTAGGACTGACTGGTTTGATCACCCTGCAGTCCAAGGGACTCGCAGGAGTCTTCTCCAGCACCACAATTCAAAGGTCTCATTTCTTCAGCCGTCAGCCTTCCTTATGGTCCAAATTCCACAGCCATACATTGCAACTGGGAAAACCATAGCCTTGACTATACACACTTTTGTCAGCAGGGTGATGTCTCTGCTTTTTAGTATGCTGTCTAGATTTGCCATAGCTTTCCTCCCAAGGAGCAAGCGCCTTTTAATTTCTTGACTGCAGTTCCCATCTGTGGTGATCTTGGAGCCCAGGAAAATAAAATCTGTCACTACCTCCATTTCTTCCCCATCTATTTGCCAGGAAGTGGTAGGACCGGATGCCATGATCTTAGTTTTCTTGATGTTGCGTTTCAAGCCAACTTTTGTGCTCTCCTCTTAAGCTAAATGGGCAGGGTGACAGTATAAAGCCTTGCCAAACTCCTTTCTCAATTTTGAACCAATAAGTGGTTTCATGTCAAGTTCTCACTGTTGCTTCTTGACCTGCATATAGGTTTCTCAAGTGACAAATAAGATGGTCTGGTACTCCCATCTCTTTAAGAACTTGCTACAATTGGTTGTGATCCACACAATCAAAGGCTTTAGCATAGTCAATGAAGCAGAAGTAGATGTTTTTCTGGAACTTTCTAGCTTTCTCCATGATCCAGCGTATGTTGGCAATTTGATGTCTAGTTCCTCGGCCTCTTTGAAATCCTGCCTGTACAAGGATTACTTGTACTTGGTGTTACTCGTTCTTCTGGTAACAGGAACAAACAAAGGGATAATGATGCATTCCTTCATGGAAGATGATTCACTGTTTCAATGCTAGGAAAAGGCTTCCAGAGATGTTTGCAGATCCCAGTCTCCCTTCACAGGTACTTTGAGTAAACTCCTATGACAGGCATATTCATAGTAATCAGACACAGACAGCAAATCACCTGCTATTAGTTGTAGGTAGAAATAAATTAATAGAGTTTCAACTGTTGCACATGTTAGGCATGTCATGAGTGGAGCCATCTGGAGCTGGGGATCAGACAAGAAGGCCCAGAAGGGCCCTTCTGACTCACTCTGTTTCTGTGTTTCTGTGTTTCTAGAGTCAGTCACTTGTGTTGCTTGTCAGAACCAATTACTTCATTGGTTCTATTTCAAGCACTCCACATTTAAACCTTCTTTATCACATAAATATTTGATTGGACTTTCATGTCATCCACCACTTTCATGAACACACAAATGCTACAAAAACTAGGTGCAAATCCTCATATGGGACTTCCCTGTCCACCCCACCCAATTTCACTCTTGGTTGGGGAGCATCCCCATCACAAAGTGAGAAAAAGTTTAGATGAGAGATAATTGGCCAAGTGTTCTGTGAAGCCAGTGGATGTGGTTGGACCAGTGGATGTGGTTGGACTACATCTTGATAATTTCTAATTGTTAGCCACAATGTTTTGAGCTTAGGGGAACTAGAGTCCAGCAATGTCTAAAGGGGCAGAGATTTGCCATGCTTGTAGCAAATAATTTGTTGGAATTAAGTTCAAACAAATAATAATTATCTAATAAAAATTTGTTAGAAATTTGGAAATAAAGGCAAAGTTGTTCAGAAGTCCAAAATGTGGAGAGCAATGTGGTTGAATTCCATTTCAGAAGCATCCCTAACATAAATTCCATCCATCTCTTACAGTTTGAATGGGCACACCAGTGGTCTTCACCATCTAACGATGAGCTCAATAGGGACCTGTGGGGCCCTGCACCTTGGTAGGGGTATTTTGATGTCAGTGCAAAGAGGCAGAGCTTGGGGCCTGAATCAATTCAGCCTGGCCTCATCAGGGATACATTTGTGATTTAGTGGGTAGCCTCCATTCTGGGATATGTGCCTGGTGCACAAGGGGAGAGAGGGAGGCACCAACAGGACGTGTGCTGCAGAGGCCTTCCTGGTCCCCTTCCCACCTGCCTGAAATGCCCACAGACCTCTGGCTCTGAAGTCAGCCTTCTCATCTCCGAGCTGCAGAGCTGCAGAGCTTCACCATCTGTAAAGGTGGTGGGAGGTTGTTCCCACTCAGAATCTCATCTCCAACCTTAGGGCATGTTTCCATGCAGCTGGCTAGACTCTGTTAGAGCCCTTTGTGCTGCTCTTTGCCTTCAAAAGGACCTAAATGCTGACACTAGTCATTGTGAACAAGTCAGATAGCCCAAGTCATAGTCTTGCCATATACAAGTGATGGAAGAATCATGTCCATGTGTGAGGCATTGATGTGCTGCATGGAGGTGGACCAAACCAGGAGTTAGACTTCTCAGGTTTTGGTTGGAGATGCTAAGTCTCCAAAAGGTGACATCCTTATTCCTAAAAATAAAAAACACAGAATTGGTGGGGGTGGGGGGAAGAGAGCACAAAGACATCTTTATGAGTAATTAAAAGAAAATGCAGAGAGAGCAATGGTTGTGATACCATTCCTTGATAAATTGTTCTTTTAAGGCCCAGAGTGAAGTCACTGCTGTAATGTGCAGTGGGAATTGTTCTCCCCAAAGCCACCTATTTCACTCTATAAATGCATCTTGACTTCCATTCATATGTCACTATATTACACAATGCAGACTGTGAGATATATAATGATTTATTTTATACTTTCTTGATATATACAGTGAACAACCCTGGGTAAGCTTGCCCTGAAAAGGGCCCTGCAGATTGTAATAAAATAGAAATATGTATCCATAATTCATTATCCATATGTACTCTGCAAGATTGCATCTTCTGTATTATGCAGTAAAATCAACCTACTTAGAGACTGATTTATCTTCTCAGTATAGTAGTACGTTAATTTTTCATCTTCACAGAAAAAGCCTCAAAAATGGAAAAGCAGTACTTTGATCATATGTGAGTATGCTCTCCTTTAACACATTCTTCTCAAGTGCTTATAAGAGGCAGAAGAGAGAAAAACAGCTGCTTTCATGGCATCATGTCATCTTTCTTCTTCCTCCTCAACTTCTTCATCTTCTCCTCTTCCTCCTCTTCCATCAAACTTTAATATGAACAACTTTAACATGTAAAAAGGATGCCTGGATGTGCATTACCTATTTCAGCATATTTCTTTTATTCAACTAAATGTTTTGTCAACCTGAGAACATACTTAGACTGGCAGCCTATTGTCCAGAAACCTTCCCTCTCATAATGGGTATTTGTGATTCTGAATAACCTCAAGGTGAAACCCTCCCACATTTTCCGACAGGTTCTTCTTGCTCTTCATTGTCTTTTTCTCCCACAGTAAAGGTGTGTTAAGGTTAAGGTAGAGGATGCTATAGCTGTCTTGTGAAACCATCCCTCTGGATGATGGACTCCATGTACTTTCAGTCATCCAAAGGATTCTTCTAAAACTCCTTTTCTCATTTTGACTAAGTAATCTCTCCATGTATACCAACAGAATTTTGAAATATCAACCTAAGGAAACAAAATATGCTACTGATCTTCAATGCTATAATGATAATTTTCCATCTCAGATTCCTCCCACCCCCTCCAGGAATGTGTGAAATTCTTTGCTATGTATTGTTTTCTTGCTTTGTATGTTATCCATTGACATTCCTGGCATTTTGCAAAAGAAGGAACTTCTAAAATGGTTTCAGATATCTCTTCCCTCACTTGGGCTTGGCGGGGGGGGGGCACCTTCTACCTCCAAATCCATGAGTCTTGCACAGCTTCCTGGAAGTAGATCCTATTGAACTTAATAGGACTTATTTACAATATATACATATAAACCCCTACCTGAGCATATTTGAACCCTCACATGTGCAAAGCAGCCCTTTCAGAATTGCTTTTTCAATTGAGTAAAATGGATCTGTACTGATTTAAATGGCATGCCCTCCTTAGCATCCTTAAGATTATTCAAGGAAAATGAACCTGTTGTTTTGCTCTGGGATGGTGAGTTGAGTGCTTTGGGGTGAACAATGAGCAAACACTGATTGGCAGGTTTTTTCTAGAAATGGGAAATGGGGTCTGAAGAATCAGGAAATCTGCTTTCCATGTGTCCAGAGGAAAATGATGCTGGTGGGGGTTTGCTGAGGCACTTACCTGCCACTCGGGCTTCTTTACTGCACCCAGTTGCTGTCCAGGAGTTCTCCTTGACAATATGGGTACACCAAAGAACTCCCAGGTAAAAACTCCTAAGGAAGGTTTTGTGTCCTGAAAAGAGTGTGTGAATTTCCAACAGGGCTGGCACCAGCCAGTCAGCTCCTCCATCTAAGGGACCTGTGAGTTTGGACAGATTTGAGCACACCAACAAGATAGTTTACTTAGAGACTTCAGAAAGACTGTCCAGGTCTGTGAATGGTCATTCATGTTTCCGCATTTACTCTGGTTTTATTCCTCACAGGACTAGACCAAGCATCTGCAAAACAACTGTTCCTTGCGTAAATCCATGCATATAAGTTACTTAACGTGTTTGTCTGTCCAGTTTCCTGTTTTGAATCCTCAGATTCTTCCCAACCCTCCAGTGTAGGTTAATCTTCTATCCACTCCTTTCTTCCTTGATGTTATTTCTGGCAGTTAATCTTTTAACTGCCAATCCCTGTATTCTTGTGTGTCACTGCACTGCCACAGAGGTTGGACCTAACTGGGGTGGGGCAAAGGAGAGTTTCAGCTGCTGCTTGCAGAGAACAGAAGGGCACCATGGAAAGATATTCCCACCACAAAGAGAAGGTTACATATGCAATACTGAGGCAATCCATTTCCTGACAGAAAATTATCCTGACTTCCATGGCAAGTCAACTAAGTAATAGAAATGGTAATAGTAGTTGTATTCATAGTAGTAACAGTAATTGTAATAAACCTTCAGGTTGTCGTAAATTTGAGATGGCTTATTCTTTATGTGGGGACAGCATCACTTCACTTTTAATGTTTCATGTGGTGAATCTTCTCTTGAAAACTTATGAAATTGTTTTGTTTTTAAATGAGAACACACACACGAGCGAGAGAGAGAGAGAGAATGCTAGTATTCTGAGAACTTCCTCCTCCTCCTTTTTCTCTTGGAAAGGCTTTAAAAAACTGAGTCATATAAACCCAGTTTAGTGCCACACATTTGTTCCAAGTAAAGATCCATGTGCATTGTTGCAAATTGACACATCTCGGTAATCATTTTGTTTTAAGTCTTTAGACTGAATTGGAGAAATATATTGTGGGTTAGGAAGATGTTCTCATAATGGTAACACTCAGTGTAAGTGAAAGCTGAAATGCTCCATATTGTAGTGTAGATGCTCCAATGCTCCATTTTGTAGTGTAGATGCTCTAATGCTCCATTTAAGTTCAGAATAGGAAGAATAAAAGTGGTAGGTGGGAAGGATTAAAGAATTGCATTGCATCAAACTGCATTGAACAGTAAAATAAAATATACAGTTAAAATAAAACAGCAGCATAAATGTACTGTACTGCTTTTTTCATCCCTGGATATGCATTCATATGAAAATTCTAGAGAAGTTGTCATGGATCTTCTTTTGGATTAACAGATCATGTGGCAAAATTGGAATGAGGAACAAGAGCTGTGTGACTACATTCATGATGATGGGCCTCTCCGAGCAACCTAAGCTGCAGATTCTGCTCTTCATCCTTTTCCTTGGTATTTATACCATTGCCTTAATTGGAAACATTGCAATTATTGCTGCCATCATTTCATATCCCAAACTACACAGGCCCATGTACTTCTTCCTCTTCCATCTGGCTGTCGTGGACATTGTGTGCACTTCCACCATCGTTCCTAAGATGCTGAGGAACATTGCAACTTTCAGCAAGGGCATCTCCTACTCTGGCTGCATAGCACAGCTCTATTCCTTCACATGGTGTCTGGGAGCTGAGATGGTGCTGTTTACCATCATGGCTTATGATCGCTATGTAGCTATATGCCACCCTTTGCATTACACCATCATGATGAGCAAGAAAGTATGTGTGGTTCTCTCTACAGTGGTGATCCTCATAGCCATTACTAACTCATGGGTTCACACTGGCCTGATATTGGGGCTCACCTTTTGTGGACCAAATGGTATCAATCACTTCTTCTGTGAGATCCCTCCACTTCTGGCTCTCTCCTGCAGCCCGGTAAGAATCAATGAAGTTTGGGTCTTCATAGCAGACATCTTCCTAGCTATGGGAAACTTCTTACTAACTTGTTTATCTTACTGCTTCATTGTTAGGACAATCCTTAAAATCAAGACCACTGAAGGGAAGAAAAAGGCCTTCTCCACCTGTTTGTCACACCTTATTGTTGTGTCCTTATATTACTCCACAGTCATCTATACTTACATACGTCCAGCTTCCAGCTACTCCTTTGAGAGGGACAAAGTAGTTGCTGCCCTATACACACTTATCACACCCACTCTGAATCCTATAGTTTACAGTCTAAGAAACAAAGATGTCAAGGCTGCTCTCAGAAAAGTCTTCTTCATCACATTAGTTAGATAAACAAAATTATCTTCCCCCCCCCCCGCCTTCCTCTCCTCTTTCTTGGTATTTGAGCATGTTTTGTTGTGGTTGTGGTTGCTGCTTTTCTCAGGATGGAAGAACATTTCTTCCTATGAGAATATATGTGAGTTCACGCATCTATTTTGCACTTGAGTTCTCATCACTTGATGACCTGTAGGTGAGTGACTGAACCAACTGTCTGTGTATGTCATATGAAATATGGGATTTCCACTTGCATGTTTTAAGGAACTACAATGGTTCATCTCCACATGAAGATCACCACCTAGTGCTAAAATCACCAATTCTGCAATATTCCTTTCTTACCCTCGCCTCAACCTGCTGGATCTGCCATGGGAAACTTTGCTAGGTTGAAACAAAGAATTCTAAAATTGTGCTACTAATTACCCCCCCCCCAATAAAAAGTGTCTTTGTGTGTGTGTGTGTGTGTGTGTGTGTGTAGGCTATGGGATGGACATCTATTTCATTCTGCAGTTTTTCATTGCATAATATTGGTGGGTGATTCTGGTCAAATAAAAGGAAATACTTGTTTACAAGACACATATGTAAACTGGATAAAATTATCATTGGCTACTAGTCCCTATGGTTTTAGGCTACTTCCACTCTCAGAGGCCAGGTGCCTATGTACACCAGTGGCTGCAGAAGCAGGGCAGGAGGGTGCTGCTAGTGGGATCCTGAGGGCAGGGCAGCTGGTGCAAATAGAAAGCTAGACTAGATAGACACTTAGTCTGATCTAGCAGGGCTCTTCTTACATTTCTAAGTTTTTAATTCTCATCTTCTATACTGTAAAAAAAAAACTTGCAAAATTGGAAAGTTATGCATTAATTTCTGTTTCATCAGTTTAGATGGAAAAGAAAATCAGATGAGGAATTTCTCTCAGCCAGTCCACCTCAGGCCTAGTTCAGAGGGAATCAGCTATGAACAGGCTAAAGCCAGGCTCCACATACTGTATTAAGAAAGGTATTCCCTCTCCTCATCCAGTAACCCATGAAGCTCCCCAGGCTAGTGTAGCTATTGGCTGAATCGCCTATTCAGTATTGAATGGGGAACAGTGTACTTAAAATGTGATCTTTCCTTGAAGTCTAAGAACAGAAAAAGTAGATAGGGTTGGATTTGGTTAGGTCTGGTCTGGTTTTGTGGTTGCTTCATGCACATTATGGTTTAATGCAATATTACAAGAATATTTCTAATAAAAATGAAAAGTTGGTCAAACAGCGTGTCCTTTATTCATTCTTGTCAATACAAAACCAACACTGAATTCTGAATTTGAATTTATACAAAAAATGTTTTGCCCGAAGAGTATGGAACAGCTATGGGTAGTTAGGTGAAAGTCAAACTCTTCTTAAATGCTAGTACTGTAGTCTGAAAAAACTCGGCCAATTCTGCAGCTGGAATTTTATGTTAATTATCACCTGGAAGTAGATATTCACATCACCTGGAAGTAGATATTCACAAGGGAGCACTGTTAGTTTGCCATTCTCTCAATTATTTCCTAAAATTGTGATCTCATTCCTAAAACCAAATATAGCTTCAGATACAGGAGCATGAGATTGTCTTTTTTATTTAATCAATATAAACAAACAGCAATAAAAGATGTTGAGCCTTTGGGGGAACCATTCTACTTCTGAATCAGTTCTCCCATATAGGAAAATAGTAGCAAACTAAGATGCATGCATACACTGAAGGTGACATTAACTGTTGCAGCTACAAAGGGTACAATCCAAACAGAGTAAAGCACTTTTAAGTTCCATGGACTCTATCTGGCTCTCTGGGAAGCCAGTGGAACTTGATTTCACTTGGCTTGGACTGGGAATTGCCCTTGCTATTGTATAATGATTTTTCTACATGCTCACAGCATTTCTAAGATAGATTCCTTCAAGATGGAATGAGTGATCTTACCACTTTAAGTGGTATTGAAAAGGGAAAGATATTCAAGGCAGTTTGTACATGGAAAATACACAAACATATACACAGAGTTTGGATCAGCAGCAAGTTGGGTATTTGAGGACATCTGGACAACTGAACACCATAGCAGCAAGACAATTCCATCACCACCACATATTGTCAAGTTACAAAGCAGAGTTAGATCCTGCAGCATGTGTGCTGATGGAAATTTTGGTGTCACTGAGCTTTTTTTAAAAAAATCCATAATTAAGTGCTTCAGTTCCAATCAAGCAGTTCATACTCTAAACCAGCCCAAATATCTTGTGGCATCTTTGTCAGTGGAAATTTCAAGGTGGAGTTTAACCATTTCTTTTTCTCATTCACCACCACAAAGTTACAAATCCAGAAACCTGAACTTTATGTAATCCATTGTTTTACCATAGAGGCACAAAATCACAAATAATAATGCTGAAATTGTGCATAGAAAGCTCCCCCACACTGTTCAACCTATCCCACCTCTGATTGATTCATACAGCAAATTAGTGTGAAAAGACTTACAGGGGGATTCCTCTAGCAAGAGAGACTTATTTCTCTCTCCCACTGCTGAAGAAAGAAGGTGAAATGTTTCCAAAAGTGTTTTGCAAAATGCTAATAGCACCAGGCTATAGCACCAAATTCTCAGGGTATGTAAAACAAATCAATTTTTCTAGCATGTAGGTGCTTCAGAAATATTATTGAAACCGATTCTAAAGTTATGAAACTGCAAAACACCTAGATTATGACAGCAAAATCCAGTTACCTAACACTTTTTTTTACCAAGCATCACTGACTGTTCTTGGCTACTAAAAACATGGCTGCTAAGAACTTCTTGCATTATTGCTATCTGCATCTATTCGTAGCTCTTTAATTTCACCTACATTTTCCTAAAGCTTTTCCAAATATTAGTTTTTATTTCTTTGTTTTTAAGGCTATATATGACAGGATTTAACATGGGGGTTAAAATGAGGTACTGGATAGAGATAACTCTGTCCAGGTCTGATGGAGTTTTAGAACTTGGCTTCATATATCGAGAAAAAACTGAAAGATAAAACAAGCAAACTACAATGAGATGTGAGCTACAGGTGGAGAAGGCTTTGCTCCTGCCTTTTGCTGAGTGGATCTTCAGGATGCTTGCAAGGATATAAATGTAGGAGACAAGGGTGAGGAGGAAGGGAGTGAAACCAAATATAGAACTGGAAGCAAGTATCAAGATATAATTGGTGAAATTTTCACTGCAAGACAAGCTCAAAACCGCAGGAAGTTCACAGGTGTAATGGCTAATTGTGTGGAATCCACAGAAGTTTAAATCCATCAGGGGCAGTGTATTGACCAGAGCATCCAATGAACCCATTATCCAGGCTCCTCCCACCAATTGTCTGCACATCTGTTTATTCATAATTGCTGAATAATGAAGTGGGTCACATATAGCCACGTAACGATCATAGGCCATTGCTGTAAGCAGATAAACTTCAGCACAAGCAAAATGGATAAAGAAGAATATCTGAGTGAGGCACCCCACCAAAGAAATGGTTTTTTGCTTTGTTATAAGGTTTTCCAGCATCTTTGGGACAGTGACAGATGAGTAGCAAATGTCAACCAAGGCCAGGTGACTGAGAAGGAAGAACATGGGGGTGTGAAGTGTAGGTTCACTCCTGATTACCAATACGATAACAATGTTTCCTATTAACGTGGTGGCATATATGATCAGAAACACAAAGAAGAGAAAGAATCGTAGCTGTGGATCACTTGAAAGTCCCAGAAGTATAAATTCTGTTATTATAGTTTGATTCTTCATGGAGAGGAAGCAACTTTTTATTTTTTGGAGTGAGAAAAGTCTGCTCTTTTCCAAGATGGTACCATTATGCATTATAGAAGGCTAGTGTGATTTCTCAGTTCTGCTCTATAGCATAGTGCCATCTTGTTTAGGGTAATGGAACACATAGGAGCATATAGAAAAGCAGACAGGGAAAAAAACATATGTAAAGGGATGTTCTTCCTGCAAAGAAAGCAGAAGAAAACATCTCAGTAAGGTCCAAAGTCTATGCTGTCTGTAGAGAAGCCTTCATGTGCAGCTGTGACCTTCCTGGGTTGCTTTTGAGAGGGGATGCTGATCCTGCATGTATATCCATTGTGGACATAGTGCTACTTTGACTATGTAAGACTGAAGAACACACAAAGAGTTCTATCAGAAATAGAAGGACTCCAGCAGTGTAAGGGGTACATCCTAACATTTGACTAAAAGTGCACTTGTAGGATTTGTGCCTATGGCGATATGTACTAAAAAATCAGTGCATCGCATTCATAGTATTTCAGCTCCACATTTTCTTCACCTATCATAGCAAACAGAGACACAAGATGCTCAGTGCAATAGTAACAGTTCTTACTATAATATGTGATCCTTGTTAATTATAGCATCATATTCCTATATCACCACTGCATTTCCTATAACAGCATTATATAGGATTTGCAGATTGCATCGACACATATACACATACACATACATATATTCACACACACATAGCATAAACCTGTGAATCCAAGTAATTTGCCTGAATCTCTGGCTTAGTAAGGGAAGGGGAATCAGCTATTCAGGAGAAGCACATGCTGCTTTGCCTGCAAAGAAGCTCAGACGTGAATGCACAATCAATTTCATTTAGTTTCATTTAAAAGTCAGAAGGGGGTTGTAATTTGTTTTGTTTTCACCAAGCAGGGGATTAAATTGCTCCAAGCAACAAGATGCAATCAACAACTTATCCACCCACCCCTCCTTTTTTTCAAACAACAACAGCTACTGGACTATCCTATTAGACCACTATTCATAAATGTCTAATATTATCCAAATTATTACAGTTCTGCTACACTTATTGGAAACTTGTAAGCATTACAACACTAGTCCTGGGAATGTGTGTGTTTATGTCTGAGGCTTTTCAAGACTTGTGTGGCTGTCCAAGGGCTTGAGGGGATCACTAGGTGTTTGACAGAGTTGTTCTTTTTTGTGATTTCTTATTATTGGCTGTTTTTATTATCTGCTTTTATCTTTTTCAAACTTTGAAATGATAGTGTTATTGAATTTTTATCATCTATTTTTATGGACTGTGTAAACTGCTCAGAGAGCTTTGGCTGTGGAGTGGAGTGGAGTGGAAATGAAATGAATATATAAAACTCCTCTTAAATTGTAAAACAGAATGAAACAAACATTACACACAAACGAGTTCAACAGATGGGCCAAGAAGAATTGACTATACTAACTGAATGGAATGAGCTATGCAAGTTTGTATATCATTTGGAAGAGACCTGCCCAAGATGTGCCTATTGGGATAACTAATACAAAAAAGAATGTATTTGTGGAAAAAGCATTAAACCGTGCTATATTAGAAAGATATTTTTGTCAAAATGTGCACGTGATACACAATTTCATACAGATTTCCTGCACTAGGAGAGATGCATATTAAAATATCTAGGATGTTTATGACCTTTATTGAAATAAATAAATAAATCTTAAAGTTCTGGAAGAGCCATACCTAAGATTAGAAAAGTTATTGAAGTTTGAAATGAACATAATTAAAGGTATTAAATATAACAAACTGAGCATAAACTAAAATAAAATTCCTTCCTCTTTCTCCACATACTTCCACATACAAAGCCCTTCTCAGTATTATCAGAAAAGTACCAATCTAAACTGTTTATGTTGTCTTTGATGGACCTGTTGAAAAGCAATGTTCTTATTTCTTATTCATATCAACTACCATATGCCAGAACTTGCCTCCACAAAGTCAGAGAAACCATGAAGTATATCCCAAACAGATGTCTTTTCAGCCTGGTGAAAGTACACAATAATCTCTCCCTGGCAATTTATATTTAGAGCAATATGATAATGAATAAACTTCAGGAAAACAATCGGTATGATTTCTCTTGACAATCTACATTCCCCATGGAATTTGTCTGCAGTCAAATCTCATCACATTTCAGTGCATAAGGAAACTTGGTTGCCTCTTTCTGCAAACTAAAATATTAAGACACAGGGCACCTCTGGGGCCTATAGAGAATCTACTTATTGCTTCACTACACATTGTGGTTATCAGCATATGATGAATCACTTTGTATGCTTTAGTCCATTGTATGGATGATGGCCTAATCAGCAGGCATTAGTGACAGTGTGAACTCTCCTGTCTCCTGAAACAGGAGAGCACAGGTGAACCCCTACCTGCCATGGCTGCTTCGAATGGAGCATCTGAGGCATCTTTCTCCCCACCACCACAGCTGATGCATCTCTCTCCCTGCCATTGCTACCACCATTCCTGCTACATGATGCATCTTGCCTCCATGGATGCAGGGTTCACTCTTGGCCACTCCCAAATCCCCACTGCTGCTCCTGCAATCTTGCCTAAGACTTCTCAGACAGCAAATGTTCTATTTTTTATTTTGTTGATATGCTCCTTTTTTCCTCAAGGCAGCTTTCAGATTTCTTCCTCCTCTCAATCCCAGCCTATTTCACAACATTGTTCTCAACAAGAACAATGATGCGAAGTAGGCTCAGCCCAAAATCACCCAGTGAGCTCAGTGGATGAGTGGAGATTGGTACCCAGATCTCTTGAGTCCCAGTCCTGGAAACTGAACACACACACACAAACACACACACACACACACACACACACACACACATATATATATCACATTTATTTTTGATTTATATCCTGCCTTTTTCCTATAAAGGGCTCAAGGCAGCTTACATCATTCTTCTCCTCCATCTTATCCCCACAACAACAACCCTGTGAGGTAGGTTGGGCTGAGAGTCTGTGACTGGCCCAAAGTCACCCAGTTGTCTCCATGGCTAAGCGGCGACTAGAACCCAGATCCTCTGAGTCCCAGTCCCATGCTCTTAACCACTATACCACACTGGCTGCTTTCCAAGTTCTCTTAAGAGCAGCACTGGTCACAGAAGAAAGTTGGCATGGCTTTCCAGAGAACTGGTGAAGCCAGAATGCCTGGCTCTAGGAGGTCCCTTTCTCATAACCAAGCATGGTAGGAGGAGTGCTCCAGCCTTTCCAACTTGCCATTTGTTGGCTGGGAAACAAATGTGTTAGACTGGGTTGCAGTCTAACACATTTGCAGGTTTCAGGTTGGGAAGAATGTTCTAGACTATTGACAATGAGGAGCTGAATCTAAACTAGTTTATGAAGACAGTTCTGCATATTGCAATTAATTGTAAATTAATTAATTGATTGTTCTTAAGAAATGGTGTGAGTTTTCTGTGTAGAAGAACATGGATGAATTTTTTCTTTATGCGTTCATCATGTGTGCAATTATTCTTATGTGTAAAGAGAGGAAAAAGCCAGTACCATACTGGTTTAACTTTAAACACATATTGAGACCAACAGGTTGGAGAAGGCTGCTTAAAATGATAGAAAGAAGGAAGGAAGGAAGAATGGAAGGAAGGAAGGAAAGAAAAGGTTTCAAAAACTGCTTATTATCAGTTTAGCAGAAACCACTGTCACATACAGACAACTTACTGTCTGTACAATCCACATAGTTTATCTGCTTTGGGAGAATAAGGACTTTTACTAGCACTTTTTGCCTCCTTAGGTAGGATGTGTAATTAGGGCTTGTGAGCCTTTGCTCCCAATTTCTCTCCTTTTTTTGTGCTCATTTGAGAATGAACTGTAAACTGGGAGGAGAGGGGAGGGAAAGACTAGTCATTTCATTCTCACACATTCAAATATATGCAGAAAATATTATATTATTACCTTTGTTTACAAAGAAGGCTTTATTAGCACAATGAGACAAGATTATAGAGAACATATACAATATCCAATAAGCATCTTTTCAAAGTTTAGATTGCTCTCATCAAGCTATGCATTATTTTAGGCATCTGAAGTATATCAACTTCAAAAAAAAAAAAAAAACCCTTCCAAAAAAAAAAAAAAAAGAGTCCAAAGTAAGCCACTACATGCAATAAAGACTTTGGGATATCTGAAACAGCTCATGGACATTTGAAATGTTTTCATTTGATAACCATAAAATATAGCCATATACCAAAGCTGTACCAATAGAAGCTCAATTGCCAGTAAGGGAGAAAAGTTACCCTCCTTTCCTATTGGACCTTTCATTGTCCAGAGGTTCTTATAGGAGGTATATCCCAACAGACTGACCGCTCCTGAAGAAACTCTCTCTGGACCCAATGGTATTTGACAACTACTTCACATTTGCAAATACAACCCAGAGAGCTAATAGCTGTGTTGTGATCCCAGTCTTCCTCTCACATGCAGATTTGATAGTTGCCCTATCAACCTGTCCTTAGAACTCTGGATGCCTCTTCCAGAAGCTAGATCAATTAAAAATTGTTTAGATTGATTTTTCCTTCTGTTAGACCAGCATGACAGGTTAGGAATTCTGCTGGTGTACCACCCATCACATGATCCAACAGTCTCCTCACCTGGACTGACAGAGGCTGTTTTAGTATCAGTTCTGAAGTCCTCCAGGCAAGTGATGTTGGAGGAAGATAACATCTGTGCCAGAGGTAGCTCAGGGTTACTTCTCTACATGGCAACCATGGGACTTTTCCCAACATGTCAATGACTCAATAGGAAACATCATGTAGATCTAGCTTCTTCAGCCAAGTATGGAGATAGGGACTGGAAGCTGCAAGACTCTGAAGTGGTGCCCTTATCAGATCACTGCCTGCTGTGGTTTAGACCTGCTGTGGTTTACACTGATGGAAGCTTTTCCCCTCCACAAGGCTAGAAAACACATTAAGATGCTCCCTTCGAAGGCTAATGGATCTAGTGGGAGGGGAATCTAGCTATTATGTCTGGCACTCCTTGTCAGGATCTGAAGCTGTGCCACATTTGCACCTTGTGATGAACAACATGTTTCAGTTTGCAGAAGTCTGCAGGGCAAGGAGAACATCTGAAGGTACATGGGAGGATTGTGGCCAGTTTAATCAAGCATTGCAGCTGGGAGTTCTGGAAGGTTTGCCATAGCTGCACAGGCCTTTGTGGTTCCCTCTGGCCTTCACTGCTGTCTGATATCAGCTTGTTTCTGGACTATGTCTTTCCTCTACATTTGGCATACCATGTCAGTACCTGACCTTTGTATGATTCTGCTTCTGTTGATATTGCATTAACATTGTGCAAATGATTTGAATAAGTTGTCTTACTTCTACAATACAAAATCAATCTTTACTAATATCACAGTGTACCAAAATCCAATTCCTTAATGATTCTTACATTACTTTACCAAGCACCCTGTTTTTCACGTGTTATTGCTATCTGCAACCATTCACAGCTCTTAAGTTTTGCTTACATTTTCCAAAACCTTTTCCAAATATTAGCTTTTATTTCTTTGTTTTTTAGGCTATAAAAGATGGGATTTAACATGGGAGTTAAAATCAGGTAGTGGATAGAGATGACTTTTTTTCTGTTTTCCAATAGTGTTTTCAAGCATTTTCGGGACAGTGACAGATGAGCAGCAAATGTGAATCAAAGCAAGGTGGCTGAGAAAAAAGAACATAGGGGTATGAAGTGTAGTTTCACCCCTGATTACCAATATGATGACAAAGTTTCCTCACAATGTTCCAGCATGTATAATCAGAAGCAAAAGAAAAAGAAAAATCTGTACTTGCAGATCAGATAACAGTCCCAAGAGTACAAACTCTATTATAGCAGTTTGATTTTTCATGTACTCTGAAATATCTACTGTATTTTTCGCTCTGTAAGATGCGCCTGACCATAAGATGCACCTAGTTTTTAGAGGAGGAAAACAAGAAAAAAAATACTCTGAATCAAATGGGCACATAATCACAGGCACATTCCCCATCACTTCCCCATGGGCTGCACATCTGACAGACTTACTGCACACACATATTCGCTCTATAAGACGCACAGACATTTCCCCTTTCTTTTGAGGGGGGAAAAAGTGCGTTTTATAGAGCAAAAAATACGGTAAGTGGAAAGAAATATGGGCACAAATAAGAGAAAGAGAGAGTGCGCTTGAGTGTGTGTGTGTCATATTATAACATATATGTTAAAAAGAAAGAATAGCAAAGCAGGCGTTCAATGCACTAAATTGTGGAATCATGGAATACACTCCCTGGAGAAGTTCTCCTGGTGCCAAGCTTATACTCTTTTCGGCACCAGGTCAAAACCTTTTTATTTAACCGGTATTTTAAAAACTAATATTTAATGCAACAGTTGCATTTTATTGGTTATATGTTATTTATTGCTTGGATTGTTTTAATGTATTTGATTTTATTGATTGTTTTTAATGTTTTGATTGTGAGCTATCCAGAGATGCCTTGAATGGGGGACAGCATATAAAAGTTTTAAATAAAATAAATAAATAAATAAATTGTCCATTTGGGGGGATCAGTTTCAATTTTCAAATTCTAAAGATATAGAGAAGATACTTGTAGCAACGTGATATAGCTTGTCCACTCATACCCATCAAGGCTTATTTATGTAATCTAATGCTCACTGACAAGTGGTTGGTGGGAATCTTCAATGCATAACTGCAGCTGTGGTTCTTGCTTCACTTAACAAGGTAGTGATACAAGCACTCTTCAAATTAAAACCTCCCTGGATCCAGAGATGCTAATATTTATTTATTTATGAAATTTATATGCTGTCCAATTACCAGCATCTCTGGATGGCTAACAACATAAATAAATTAATTAATTAATAGCCCACTCTGGCTGCAAATACAATATTAAAATTCAATATGAAAACATATTAAAATATTGATTAAATAAAAAGGTCTTAACCTGGCACTGAAAAACAAATAATGATGGCGCCAGGAGGACCTCTCTGGGGAGTGCATTCCACAGTCGAGGCACCACCACAGAGAAGGCCCTCCTCCGGGTACTCTGTCTCCTAACTTCTTTCACAGATGGTTCCTGTTGCCAATCTCAGGGGGGTGGGAGGGCAAATAGGGAAAAAGGCGTTCCTTGCCCTTAGCCGTTTAGGGCTTTATAGGTAATATAGGTAAATTGAGCCTGGACTTTGATGGGAAGCCAATGGAGCTGATAGAGGATTGGGGTTATATGAGAATAATGCCCAGTCCCCAACAGCATCCTGGCAGCTCTATTTTGAACCATGTGAAGTATCTGGATTGTCTTCAAGGGCAGCCCCATGTAAAGCACGTTACAGAAGTCCAACAGGGAAGTAACCAATGCGTGTGTTACTGTTGCTAGGCAATGCTCCTCCAGGTAGGGACACAGCTGATAGATTAGCCGAAGCTGAAGGAAAGCACTCCCCACCACCGCTGTCACTTGGACTTCCAAGGACAGCTCTGGGTTGAAGAGCAGTCCCAAGCTGCGAACCCTGTCCTTTAGAGGGAGTGCAACCCCATCCAGGGCAAGGCCCACGTCACCTACCCAGGAGCTCGAATCACTGACCAACAGAACCTTCATCTTATCTGGATTGAGCTTCAGTTTATTGGCCCTCATCCAGCCCATTACCTCAACCAGGCACCGGTTCAGTACAGCCACTGCCTCACCTGGATTAGTTGAAAAAGAGAGGTAGAGCTGGGTATCATCAGCGTACTGATGATTCCGCAGCCCACACCTCCTGATGACCTCTCCCAGAGGTTTCATGTAGATGTTAAATAGCAAAGGGGACAAAATGGATCCCTGTGGTACTCCATGGCATAGCTGCCATGGCGCAGAGCCATAGTCCCCCAGCATCACCTTCTGAAATTGGCCATTGAGATAGGAGTGGAACCACTGCAAAGCAGTGCCTCCATCTCCCAATCTCGCTAGCCTATCCAGAAGGATACCATGGCTGATGGTATCGAAAGCCGCTGAGAGGTCCAGAAGAACCAACAGGGATGCACTCCCCCTGTCTCTCTCCCTGCACAGGTCATCGTACAGGGCAACCAAGGCAGATTCAGTACCATACCCAGGTCTGAAGCCAGACTGAAATGGGTCCAGAAAATCCATTTCATCCAAGAGTGCCTGGAGTTGTCCCGCCACCACCCATTCCAACACCTTGCCCAGAATATCTACTCCTCAGAGACAATTGCTCCATTTTGGGGGCATGTGCTAAAGAAGACAATGGCAACTCATCTACAGTTTTTCTTGGAGAATACTGATTGTCCAGACCGAAGAACTTACCAGAGCCCCTTGTAGGTTCCAGTGTCTGATGAAGCCCCCACCCACCCCCAATGTTGTTCCCATGGACAGCTGACTTCTTCCTTATTGCTTTCTGATTTGTTTTGTTCTGCTATGCCTACATAGATTTGTCTAAATCCATGCAACATTCCAGCATTTATTTAGAGGCATCAACAAGAGAGGGTAAAATATACAAACAAATATCTATTTGAAGTTGGCATCTACATGCCACCCATTCCAATACAAAAAAGTATTACGTGTTCAGTGTGTGTTTATCTTTCTGATTTGGTAGCACCAATCTTCTTCACTGTCAAAAAGATAAGGAATCAAATTTGCTCCTCAATTTATAATTTTCATGGAACATGAAGCACGCAAATAATTTAAAGAACATGTACATTAGTGAATTTTAAAGGTTTCAGCCCAAACATTTAAGAGGTAACAATACTGAAGACAATAGAATTACTCAGTTAAATGAAGATATAAGTGGAAACATTTTTAAAAAATGTATCATATTAGGGCATTTACTTGCAAAATATGAGCATATATTTCATGTTCATAAAATTTGTATTGAATACAAATTTGCTTGTATTAAAACCAATCACACAAAAATGCTTGTGTTACTTCATGCTAAACTTCTCCCCTGCCAAAAGAAGGAAGGAAGGAAGGAAGGAAGGAAGGAAGGAAGGAAGGAAGGAAGGAAGGAAGCCCTTTCAAAACTCCAGATGGACAAAAGGATTAGGGGAAAAAGCAGAGCTGAGCTGAGCTGAGCAAAAAGATCTGAACAAAGTGAATTTAAAGCTTGAAAAGTGAAACATTTAAAGTTTAACAGATTTTTCCCCTTAAGTTTCCCCAAATAATCCTTCTACTACCTTTTCAAAATAATTTTACTGACCTAGGCTCTTTATGCTGTCTTTGAAAGATTTGTAGAATTTTGCTATATCCATTTTTCAGGAAAACCTTGTCTTTGCTATATCACATATGCCCTGCAATGTATTCCAAACTGATGTCTTAGCAGTCTAGCATGAGGACAGAATAATCCTTTCTGAACAAATCATGTTTAATATACTTCAATAGTTAATTTTCTTCTGGGAAATCTGAATTCCCAAACCTGCAGCCCTGCTCATACAAGAAGGAAGAAAGGATGGAAAGTGTAGGAGCATAGTGCTAAGCATATAGAGCATCAACATCTTAGTGTCTTCTTATATTTAAGGTGATGCAGAAAAGACTCTCCCTCTGCCCCAGTTCAAACTCAGTGCCACAGTCCCCTTGCAGGGAGCATCTGCTGGCAGAAGAGCAAGATAAAATCAGGCCACATCACTAATTCCCCCAGGAGGACTATTGTATCAGGAGGGTGCCACCCTTTTGCCCCCAAGGGTAAAACCAGTGTCAGATACACAGCTATGGGTCACACACTGGTGTCCATGTACACTCACACACACACATCCACCATATACCCACCCCGATATATGCACACCATACTCCCTTTCCTCAATGACACATGAAGACACACACTTTTCCTCAACTGTGCACTCTGTTTCAGCAAATCCAATTGACGTCTGGGCCCAGTTAAAGCGTTGGTAATGACCTATAAGGCCCTAAATGTCTTGGGTCCTGGATAACTGAAGAAGCGCCTTCTTCTCTATGTGCCAGCCCTCCCCTTTGGATCAGAGGTAGAGGTCCTTCTCCAGAAGCCCTCTTTGAAGGAAATTAGGAGGGTAGTGACTTGAAGAAGGGTCTTTTCAGTGGTGGCACACTGATGATGGAACATGCTCGCCAGGGAGGTTCGCCTGGCACTGTTGCTTTATTCTTTTCGGCATCAGGCAATTTTTTTTTCCTGATATTTTAACAATTAACTCTTTTTTTCTTGTTTTTATCATCAGTTATTGGATGCAGTGTGTTGTGTGTTGTTCTTGAGGTTTGTTTTTATTCTGTGTAAGCTGTCCAGAGACTTTTTACTAATGGGATGGCATATAAAATCTATAAATAAATAAATAAATAAATAAATAAAATCCACATCTCTGTAGAGAGATGAATGTAGGCGTACAACTGCATACTCTTTAGCCACACACACAAAACTTTTCCGCCTATATGCACACATGTGGTCTGCTCACACATACTTCCTCCCAGAAATACAACCATGTAGTTTTCCCTTGACAGATACACACTCTGGTCAGGGTACAGTCTCTCCTCCTCCTCACATACACACAGCCCTTCACCGAACACACCAATACACACTATCTCTTACATAAACACACACATCCCACATGACATTCACATGTATTCCACACACAGGCATTTCTACCTGCAAGCAGCTCTTCCTTTCACACATGCATGCGTGCATAAACACCAACACTTCTCCCAACCACACATATATCCTTCCCTTGACAAGAACCTTTTCTCTCACATTAGCACTGACATATCCTTCCCCAGGATTCCTGTATCTTTATTTCCACAAGTCCCATCTTTCCCAGTGGCATAAAAACATCTTTCAAAATAGCTGTTTCTACAAAGAATATCTAGGAAACCTTATAATGCCATAATAATTTCGCAAGTCTTTTAGGTGTCACAAGATTTTGATCACAAAAAAGCAACTGCTAACCTCCTTCAACTTCTGTTCACCTTTTGCAAGCTCTGTGCAATCTTCTGATGCCAAGAAGGACCATGAAGCCATGAGGGTTGGACCAAATGGATCACGCAGGTGCACTCTGGAAGGATGATTGGACAGTCAAAGCTTCAGCCACATGCAAAGAAGCCAACAAGGTAGGGCAAGCTGTATACTCATACAGTACTCAAATTCAGACATTCAAGTCATTTTTGCAAACATGTTCTGTTTTTCTCCAATGGGAAGGGAACTGGAAGGAGGTGATTCATGATGACAACCCTTGTGACTGCTCTTCCCCTTTCTTTACACACAACTTTCCAGTAGAATTTGTCTGGGTAGGTCTCCACAGAGTTTGCAGAGTTGTGCACACTTTGAGAATGCCAAGTGGCAGTGGTGCTGTTGGACAACTTTGGTTCTACACTTAATGAAAATAATGAGGAAGGAAAGGTAGAAATCTCACCCGTGGTTTCAAAGGCCTTCATGCTACATTCAGTATTAGTCTGCTAATGGAGTGAGACCTGGGGTGTCTGGTAACTGCAAGGCTGCTGAGTTCAGTGGTGAGAAGAAGGCTTGAATTAAGGCTAATGATGATCTGTGGCACAGTTCAGATGATCTGGGGAGCACGCTTAGGTTGATTTCACTATAGTCTTGCTAATGAAGATGGGGAGTTTTCCCTGGGGCATGGCCTGCAAGAACAGATGATTGTTACATGGTTTTACCTTCAAAATATGTATGTTTGTGTGATGAATAGGAAGGGACAAGTATTCACTTCATGCCATGACAATGTACTTCAGAGGAAAAGAACAGTTTTATCAATCAATTTAATGATGATGATGATGATGCATATCTTCTCGATCACTAACCACTTGCTGAGATCCCATCAGCTTACACATGAAGTTGAGACTTCGTGTCCTAACATGCATCACTTTACACTTGCTTACACTGAATTACTGGTACATATGTCATTTCCCAGCATGTTTTAATTTGGTGTTCCAGTAGCAATTTTTATTTCTGCAAATTAGTTTGTTGAACATTCTTTACTCAACTAGGCTTTTCTATGGTCTCAAACGGCAAAGCTGTCATTAAAACAAACTTTAATTAGTGTTTTTGTACTTAGAAATGACATGAGTGCACTTAGAAAAAATGAACCAGAATTTTACATTCTTTTACATACAAAGAAAGAAGTAATGCAACAAATGATGAAGAAAGCATACTTCTGTATACAAGAAATATCAACTTAATGAAAACAAGGAGTTCCTATTAACTTATGGTTTCAATACTGGAGGATCTTAAGGACTTATGTAAATGATTATTTTATATAGAAACATAGAAACAGAATGAGTCAGAGGGGAACTCGTGGGCCATCTAGTCTGACCTCCAGCTCCAGCCGGCTCTGTTCATAAAGCCAACCATGTGCATGTCAAAATTTGATAGGGAGCCTTGGTGGACAAAAATGTCCCATGAGGTCCCACCGAGATTTGAACTCGGATCGCTGGATTCAAAGTCCAGAGTGCTAACCATTACACCATGGGACCGGCTATATATATAAAATGTGTAATTCAACATGAAGCAACAAATAGCATGCATTCTTCTACATTTATTAATACAAGCAATATTTTGACAGAGAATATGTGCAGGGAACTAATAATGCCTTTGGACTTAACTGCATGTCCTTAGTCAGAATGAAACTGCCAGTGTTCAACACAAAACACAAGCAACACACACATCTGATGATTTTGTCTCATTCTTCTCAACAGACTGAATTTTGGGGGGAAAATACTGATTCATAGAAAGTCTTAATACTGGGTTAGAATATATCACATCTATCCATAATCTGAAATATTTCCACTTCAAAATTCTCAATTTCTCATAAGCATTTACAATAATTAGAATAAATATTCCACAATACTATCCAATTTCAAAATTATGGGTTCATAATTTTGTTCCCTCAGCACTTGACTATATGAAAGACTTTCTCAGCATCCAAAGCTGATTAATGCTTCTGCTTTGCCATTCTCTTTTATATTATCTATTACATGAACAGTATTCCCAAAATGTAAAAAAACCAGTCTCTTTTTTACACTGTTCACTTGATCTCAATACATTACCTTACAAATTATAATACATTACATTTATTTCACAGGTCTCAATTTTCCTTGCCACCCCCATTGACTCCCTGTGTATTTGACATCTTTTGTTTGTATACATGTAAACAACTGGGTAACTTACCTAAACTTATTGAATCTTTTCCAAATAATAGCTTTGATTTCTTGATTTTTTAGGCTGTATATGATAGGATTTAACATGGGAGTCAAAATAAGATACTGGATGGAGAATATGCTGTCCAGCTCTGTAAAAGACTTGGAACCTGACTTCAGATATTCAAAAAGCCCTGAAAAATACAGTATACAAACTACAATCAGGTGTGAGCTACAGGTAGAGAAGGCTTTGCTCCTCCCTTCTGCTGAGCGAATGTTCAAGATGGTTGCAATTATATAAGTGTAAGACACCAGAATTAGGAGCAGGGGTGCAAAACCAAAGAAAGAACCGGAGATAAGTATTATCATATAATTGGTGAATGGTTCACTGCAGGATAAGCGCAGAACTGATGGAAGTTCACAGGTATAGTGTCTAATTATATTGTGCCTGCAGAAGGTCAGATCCATTAAAGGCACAGTGTTTATCAATGCATCCAAAAAACTTATTGCCCAGGCTCCAGTCACTAGCTGTGTGAATTCTTGTTTTCTCATGTTTATTGAATAATGAAGTGGATCGCATATAGCAATATACCGGTCATATGCCATTACAGAAAGGAGAACATTTTCTGTACAACCAAACAGGAAAAAGAAGAAGATCTGTGTGATGCATCCCACTGGGGAAATGGTTTTCTTTTGTTGCATAAAGTTTGCTAGCAATTTTGGGACAGTGACGGATGAGAAGCAAATATCAACAAAGGCCAGCTGACTGAGGAAAAAGAACATGGGGGTGTGAAGACCAGGTTCAGTCCTAATTATCAATATAATGACAGAGTTTCCAAGTAATGTGGTAGCATATATAATTAGAAACACAAAGAAGAGAAAAATCTGAACTTGTGGATCCTCGGAAAGTCCCAGGAGTATAAATTCTGTTACCACAGTTTGATTTTTCATAGAGACGTATGGAGTATACAGAGGATCTATATGAATAGGGAAAACATAAAAATAATTAATATCTGAACACATTATTAGCATCATCATCATCATCCTGCCTGACAAGATACAAGTCTGCTAAGAAAAATCCTCATAGCAACCAATAGGATTATCAGCATGACATTGTCTTCATTGTCTTCATGTCATAGATAGATAGCATTCTAGACATATGTATGATTTCCTGCCAGTATTTGATTATGTGGTTTGAGCAAATAGTTGCTGGTGAAATGAATGCATGAATGCATGGGCAGCCATTTAGTTCACTTCAATGAGCTTACTAAATGAAGTTTGAAGTCTACTACTGGGTTATTTGGAAGGGATAATGCTAAAATCACTCCAGTTACCCAGCCAAATAGCTGACTAAGGATACACCACCTTTTCATTAATAGAGTGATACGCAAGTGACTGCTGGATCAAGGCTTGGTATTATACGATTTATGGATGCTCTTCACATGTAGAAGCTTTCTTGCACATAAGTATAGTCAATAACTATAGCCATTCTATACACAAGAGGTGTGGCAAACATCACAGAAGCATGTTTAAAGTTCATTTGAATAATGCAAGAAAATCAATCAGAGCAAGAATTACTAGTCATCCTTCTTCACAATATTAAATAGTAATATTAGCAAATACATGTTGGTGATTTTTCCATGAGTTTGGGAATTGACTCCATATCCAGATCCACCTAGTTATGAAAGGAAGTAGACTCACCCATATGCTTCATACTGCTTTGAAGAAAGTTTGCATTAGTTGTCCTGAGATCTACTGCAAACTGATCCCTTATAAACCTTGCTAGGGACTGAACAATCTCTTCTAGAACAAATTATATTCAAAGCAACAAATTACCTTCTGCTAATGTTTCCAAGAAATTTCCCATGATAATTTGAAATGATTCAGGGCTTTCATTTGTAACTAAAATAACTGGCATCACAAACTTATACTCAAGGGAAAAAATAGAAGATGCAAATAAAAGAAACTTAGAAACAGAGTGAATCAGAAGAGGCCTCCTGGGCCATCTAGCCTGACTCCAGCCAGCTCTGCTCATACCATGCCTACCATGTGCATGTTCAGCCTATCCTTGAACACCCTCACCAATGGGGCTTCAACCACCTCCTGTGGAAGCACATCCCATACCCTAGTGGCCCTAAGTGTCAGGAAGAACTTCCTGGCATTCACATTGAACCTTGGTCCCCTGAGCTTTCCTCCATTGGAACACATTCTGCCCTCCTCTGCAGGGGAAAACACGTCTCTCTCCACCTCCATGTGTCACCCCCTCACATACCTATATGTCATCCACAGATCCCCCTTGGAGACTCCTCTTCTCCAGGCTGAAAAGACCCAGCTCCCTCAGTCTCACCACATACGGCTTTCCCTGCAGTCTGGCCACCATCCTTGTGGTCCTGTTCCATACCAATTCCAACCTGGCTATTTCCTTCCTGTAATTTGGACCCTTGAACTGAACACAGTACTCTAGTTGTAGGTGCACCAGAGTCATATAGAGTAGCAGTAATATCTCTCTTGATCCAGAAGCCACGCTTCTGGCTATCCAACCAAGGGTGGTGTTCACCATCTTGACCACCATGTCACAATGCTGACTCATGTTCAGCCTGCAGTTGACCAGTACCCTGAAATCCCTTTCACAAGTGCTGCTCTCCGGGCACTTGTCCCCTAACCTGTACTTATGGCACCTATTCCTATGCCCCAAGTGCAAGACCTTGAATGGCATCCTATTATCCCTGCCCACTTCCATAGTCTGTCCAGATCCTTCTGGATCTGGAGTACCTGCTCCTCAGTTGTGGCCATCACCTCCATTTTATTATCTGCAAATTTGATCAGGAGATTGATCACCCCGTCTTCCAGGTCACTGATGAAAAGATTGAACAGGATCAGTCCCAGCCCTCTGCTTTCAGAAAATCAACCATGCCCTAATCCACTGGACAGTGCATTGGTCTATCCCAAAATTCCTCAATTTCTCAACCAGAATATCATTCATTCATTCATTCATTCAAAGCTTTTATTGACCATCCTTTTACTGGCATCTCAGGACTCTTAACAACATATCATGCAGAAGTTTGTCAAAGACCTTCCTGAAATCCAGGTAAACCACAACCATCACGACCCCTCCATCTAGCCATCTCAAAACCTTGTCATAGTATTTTACAAGGTTCATCTGGCAGGACCTGTTTTTGTGGAAGGCATGCTACATGGTCACCAACCTCCCTTCCCTTTCTAGGGTTACTAGCTGTTGCTATTATGAGCATTTCCTAGAATGAATGCAAGGCTAACCAGTGTGTAATTGCTCATGTTTCCTCTACTATACTTTTTAAAAATTGGGACCACTTATGCCACCCTCTGGTTCCCTGGAACTTCACCTGTTCTGCACAGGGCCACAAAAATGGAGGCCAATGGGTGGGAGAACACCCCCACCAACTCCCTAAGTACCCTCGGATGTAACCCATCAGGGTCTGGTGCCTTTGTAATGTCTATTGCTCCAAGGAGCTCCTTGACTTCTAGGGAGGTGATTCTAATCTAAGTCACTGACCTTATCTGGTCCCCCATGTAGATCTCCCTGGTCATGCTTTGGAGAAAAAAGCCCTCACCCAACATGGGGCTCGAACTCACGACTCTGAGATTAAGAGTCTCATGCTCTACCAACTGAGCTAGCTGGGCTCCATAAGGATAATGACTGGGTATGTTTAATCCAGGGAATACGATTGCTTGGAGACAATGACCCATGCATTGGTAACTTTCCGACTAGACTTCTGTAATGCGCTCTACATGAGGCTACCCTTGAAGAAGATCCAGATACTTCAATTGGTGCAAAATAGAGCTGCCAGGTTGCTGATGAGGACTGGGCGTTGTTCTCATATAACCCCAGTTCTCCGTCAGCTTCACTGGCTCCCTATTGAAGTCCGGGCCCAATTCAAGGTGTTGGTTATCACCTATAAAGCCCTTAACGGCTTGGGACCTGGTTATCTAAAGGAACGTCTGCATCCATATGTGCCCTCCCGCCTCCTACGATCAGCAGCTGATCCCCTTCTCCGGGAACCCTCCGTGAATGATATTAGGAGGGTGAGTACCCAGAGGAGGGCCTTCTCTGTGGTGGCACCCCACCTATGGAATGTGCTCCCCGGAGAGGTCCGCCTGGTGCCATCATTATTTGCTTTTTGGTGCCAGGAGAAGACCTTTTTATTTAAATTTAACTGTTAATTTATTATTATTGTATTTATAGATTTTAATATATATAGTTGAGATGGTACTAGTTTTTAAATTATTAATTGTATTTTTTATGAATGTTGTGAGCCACCCCAAGGCTTTGTTGCGATGGGGGAGGCATAGAAATGTTTTAAATAAATAAATAAAATACAGAGGTACTACTTGTGAGTTTTTCACATGCCCAGGAAAATGGAGCTTAATATTTTCTAGGTGTGGCTTCATTTTCACACCCATGGTGAGTAGATAGTGAGGATGTGCAAGAATTCATTTTCCATTTGGAATGGAATGATCTCATTCAAAAATGTATTTTATGTGTACTTGCTAATGCACCTTTAAAGACATGTAATTTAGTCATTAATCTGAGTGTAGCTTTAATCTGGATTTTATTTGCACTATTTGTATTATGTTTATTTATTTTATGTAAGCCATCCCAAGGCTCAGGCGATGGGATGGCATACAAAAATTCTAAATAAATAAATAAATAAATAAATATTTAATTATTTGAAAATTTAAATTTATCTTTCAGAATTGCACAGAGATGTGTCTGCCTTCAATTTGAAATGTACATTTTCTATTTGAATGAAAAAATGCCCAAAATGTAAGCATAAGTGAGCTAAAACACACCTCAAAGAAAATTTCAGAGAATATTGATGAGTTTAAAATTGCTAGTTCTTCTGGAATTGGCCATTTGTCCAATTTGCTCAGTTGAAGGAAGAGATAGACAAAGATCATGTTCATGCTTCTCCTGCCCTGTACTGGGTGCTCATAATTCTGTGTTCAGGGGGTTCAGCAGGTTACAGTCATCCCCAGTGGATTGCCCCTTGAATCACAAATAAGTAATTTAGACAATCCAGAAAAATGACTGAGGCAATAAATTATTTCAAAATAAGCATTGTGATGGTTGCTATGGCTCTTCAAAGAAAATCTCTCCTCTCCTCTCAAATATGGCAAGGCTGTTCAGACACACCAGTAAATTCTCATATACAAATATGTAGGCGGGGGAATGGATGTCATGCCAATGTTAGGGTGAACCTCAACCATGTTTAACATGCTTTTCATAAATGACTGTCCAAGTTATCTATTTCACCACACAACCTACTAATCCATCCTTAGTAGTCATAAAATGAACGGATGGTATGCAGATATTTTTTCTGCGGAAGGAGACAGGTGAAAGGCAAACCTTGCTTCATTGGCAAAGCCTTTATTGATTTGTGTAATATTTAAGTATTTAACTTAACACAGCAGAAACATTTACTATTTAAACAGCTGTCTTAGCATGAGTAACCACTTGCCCAATTACTTTTTTAATGGCTTCCTTCACTTCTTTGGTCTTCAGGCTGTAAATAATAGGATTTAGCATAGGTGTAGAAATGCTATACTGGACAGAGAAGAGTTCATCCAGAACTATTGAAGAGGCTGAATTGGGTCTTAGATATCGAAAGTACCCAGTCCCATAGAATAAAACCACAACAATGAGGTGGGAACTACAGGTGGAGAAAGTTTTCTTCCTAGCTTCTACTGAATTCATTTTCAGGATTGTAGTGATGATATTGACATAGGAGATGAGAGTAAGGGAGGATGAGAAGCCTCCAACTACACCACCAGTAATGAAGAACATAATTTTACTTCTGAAAGTATCAGTGCAGGATAAAGCAAGTAGAGAGGGCAGTTCACAGCTGAAGTGCTTGATTATATTTGGACCACAGAACACTAGCTTCAGTACAGGTAATGTATTTGCAGTGGCATAGAAGAAACCGATTGCCCATGCACTTCCCACCAGTTGTTTGCAAAACAGCATGTTCATGGTTTCTACATAATGCAGAGGGTTACATATGGCGGCATAACGATCATAAGCCATAGCTGTAAGAATCAAAACTTCAGTGGATCCTGTCAGAAGAATGAAAAACATCTGAGTAATGCAGTTGTTATAAGGAATTGTCTGGCTGTCAAAGAAACTTACGAGCACCTTAGGAACTGTGACTGAAGAATAGCATATATCCAAAAAGGCCAGTTGACTTAGGAAGAAATACATGGGGCTTTGAAGATGACTATTTTTCTTTATTACCACCATGATTATCATATTCCCCATCAATGTAATTGCATAAATGAATAAAAACACAAAGAACAGGAACATCTGGATGGGGAGATTGTATGCAAATCCAAAAAGAAGAAAATAAGTCACAGAGGTGTTCTGATTTTTCATTTCTGTTTTCAGCAATACTAAAACCTATAGAGGGAAATATCAGAAATGCATTTAAGCAGAGTGCCAATGGTGTGTTAGAACCAAAACATTATTATTCCTCCGGAGTAATTTAGTATTCTTAATTAATATTGCTATCAATGCTCATATTTCACTTTAACATTAAAATATATGTCCTAAATCTATGTCTGTATTATTGAAATAATCCCTACATTCATGAAGTGTGTAAATAGTTGCAGCATTAAATATCCTTAATTTTCCTTTTAATGTTGTTAAGCCACTCCAAAAGATCACCTGTGCACAAATGCATATACGTCAGTTTGGATGGTATATATATAAAATATATTTTAACATAGAGAATGCATTTCAGATGGGACTGCAGGTGGCGCAGTGGTTTAAAGCACTGTGCTGCTGGGCTGGTTGATTGAAAGGTCGCCGGTTCAAATCTGCACACGGGGTGAGCCCCCGTGCTCCGTCCCAGCTCCTGCCAACCTTGCAGTTCGAAAGCATGCAAATGCAAGTAGATAGAAAGGTACCACTTCGGTGGGCAGGTAACAGCGTTCTGTGCACTTCGGTGTTTAGTCATGCTGGCCACATGACCACGGAGACTGTCTGCGGACAAACGCTGGCTCCCTCGGCTAGGAAACAGAGATGAGCACCGCCCCCTAGAGTCAGGCATGACTGGACGTAACGTCAAGGGGAAACCTTTACCTTTACCTTTTTTTTAAGTTTGGATGGTAGTGCAGAAAGCAGAGAGGTACTTGACCAGCTGAAAACAGAATAACTATTATGACCAGTTATGGCAGGCTAAAAATGAATAACCATGATCATTACCCAATAATGTTCAGAAATTGTTATTTGTTTAGCACTTTCAAATATTCAGACGACTTCACATAAGATCTAGTTCCCTTCTTTCCAATAATCTTCTAAGGTAAGTCAATAAAATCCTCACTCATTTTGTCAGTGTGGGCACTGAGGGTGAGCCCTAGTGAGCCTATGGGAAAATGTTTATTCCATATCCTTCCCCCTCTCCTCTTTAATAACCATTCACATTGTTAATTGACTTTGCAAGCAACCTCCTGAGCAGGTAGGCAGGATGGCATTGTGTGGTCTGTTGTATGGCATTCCACCATTATGCGTGTGAACCTGTGTACATTGATATAAAACTGCAAAATAGCAGATGTCATGTGATGGTATTGACATTATTTTTTGTGACAGGTTTGCTTTAAGAAAATGAGGCACAAAAAGAAAGGAGAAAAAAATCTCCACACAATTAACATCAACAGATGAAGCTTTACATCACAGTGTCTCATTTCTATTTGGGAAGATCCTCATAATGCAAGGATGAGCTACTACCCTCTTACTGTACAGAAATTACACTTCATAAGAGATCATCACTATGGGGCTTTGAAGGGCTACATCAAATGACACAAGTGTTCTACTCAGGAAAAGTTTTGATTGAGGAGCTGGTACAGGACTAAAATTAACGTCTGTGAACTACACAGATAACTTTGGCTATTGAGTGTCTGAAGGAAGGGAGGGAGAACAGACATATATTCAATGAAATTACCCCTCCCTGAAATCTGATAATACCATGTACAGATGATGAAGTTGAAGTTGTAATGTTGACAGTCACTGTGCAAAGATTTAGATGGACTTACACTGGGCACCAGCCCTCCACTGCACAGTGGGGAGACATTATTTATTTCCCCTAGATGCTTTTGGGACTTTCAGAGGAAACCTGATGGCTACCAATCATCAAGAGAAGCACCCCAACCATGGTGAAATAGCTGGTGGCAAAAAAGAACCAGGAAACAGTTTATAAGAATTGTGCCATCCTGTCAGTGTCCCCATTTTGAGCTGGAATTTGTCTCCTGAGAACATTGGGTTTAGCTTCAAGGTCAGCACATGCAAACTGTACGTAGGGCACAGCAAATGATCTACTCTTCTCCCTGAGCACTAAATGAATTGAAAAATATCCTGTTTTCTACAGAAAAAAAAGGGTGTACAGGAAAAAAAAAGTTAGGAACAGCTGTTCTCACTATATCTGTCTATTCCATATTTCTGTGCAACTATTCAAAATAAAAGTTTTGTCTGCTTTTGCATCTAGGTATGCTAAGAATGCACTGTAACCATGGAAGAGCAGAACAAAATTACCTGGTATATTTCATCACGATTCCTCTGTTCTGTCAGAGCAAACCTGTACAAATCTCTTATCTTTATAGCAGTGGGGGACAGTTCTGGAGAAAACTTTTTAACCGTGGAAGTGATGTAGACAATCCTTATCCCATGTGAGTAATTAAGGGAAATTAGGAGAATGAACATTTTGTACTGGTGTGTGTGTGTGTGTGTGTGTGTGTGGAAATGAAATTATCCTCCATTGTGGCTGCCAATTGTGTATCTCATTGCTAAAAGAGGAGAACTGCTAGGCTATTTCCATTTGTTTGCTTGTTTGAATTGATTAGCATTCTCCAGCTGTGTATTTATCAAGGATCAGATCAAAATATTTATTTTGAGAAGAGACATGATTGCTAATGTTATGTTCATCAGTGAATGCTGCCTTTCCTTTTGAACCACTGGCAAAAGCAGTTTCTTTGCTGTTCTTTTCCCTTTGCAGTGGTTTGGATTTTCTTCTCTGTATAACAAATATTTCCCAAGAGTTTCTGGGCTGTCGTATTCCAACCTCCCCTGAAGGTCTCACAGGGAAGCCAATGCCTGGAAAGTCTACAATTTGTTCTAGGACTTGAATGGACTCCTTTCCATGGATGTGTTCTTTGTGTGCTGCTGCTATTGATGGGAAAATTCCCAGGTTTCTGTTGATTTATTGTGCTTGCTTGGGACACTGGAATCCATTGAAGAGTTGCTTTATGTAATCTCTTCAAGGAAAATCTCCTTGGTTCATACATTCCCCTTTCTCTATACAAATTTAATTCCTTATCTTATTCACAGAGGAAAGCCTAGGTCATTGGGTCACTTCTCTTGAACTCAAACTTTTCTGGGAGCTGGTCTTGTGGTACTTGGCACACAACCAATATTGGTATTACTTATATACATTATAGACATGGCTCTGTATGGTCCTACTGGCCAGTTGGAGAACAGCCTTCAATGAAATGGCTCCTTTTTTCTGCAACTCCTTGTCTCTGGAGTTCAGGGAGTTGCATTGTCTTGTTTTCAGCAACTCTTGAAAACACCTTTTATTCCAAGGAGCTTCCTAAATTAACCAACCACAGTTTTACTGATGTTTTTATTGGTCTTTTTCTCAACTCATCATTCTATACTTCTATCTGTTTTATGTCTAATTGTTCATTGCTCTAACATCACCATTCAGGAATATGTAATGGCATATATATCTTGTAAATGAAAGGAATAAATAGGCTTATATTTTTGGTATTTTGGCTCCTCTCCTTCTGCCCCAGTCCTTTCCCAACCTCTGAAAGCTTCTGCAAAACTGAATTTGCCTCTTTGGCTAAAAGAGGTACAATATCCCAACATAAGATTTCTGGTTACAAAAAAAATATTAGCCAAATATTTTTTTTTAATTGATCCAAGTAGTTGAAGTAAACCATAACCAAGTGTGCTTCATGTCTTTTTAAACATTCATATGGAAAGAAGCATGGGATGATTTCATTAATAACAAAGCATGAAAGACCATTGTCCAGTTGTAATTATTGACAGAATCTTGGCTTTCAATTTGCCAGGAAATAAACACTTCGGTCCATAGGAAAGATCAAACGTTTGAACCTATGTTGCTTTATTGATCGGTGATCCAGTTCCTGTAGTAACTAGCAATAATATATTACCAGATAGGGGCAAACTCGACTACAAAATCACAGCTCATGTACAGACACTTTTATAATCTGCTAGTCATGTGCACCAATACAGAGTGTTCAGTTTCCAAATAATCTTGGTACAATAGCATCTTGATGTCTGTAGGCATGACATAATGTTCTAAGCCAATCAGAAATACTGGTAACAATAGCATGGAAAATATTACTGATTGCTGTATTGATAGGTCAACCTAGCAAATTCTTGACAGTTCAAGTCATGTTTAAACATGCAAATGTGTCTGATGGAGAAGCCATTCAGGAAATCTGGTTTGATAACTGCACTCCACAGGGCCTTGCCTCACTGGGACTAGATGCTTAGGTGGGTCCACTCAGAAACAAATGGACACCACTGTTTCAGTTTTTCTGCAGCTGATGAGAACACACATGCTTTTGAACTGCAAGGTTGGCAGGAGCTGGGATGGAGCAATGGGAACTCACCCCTTTGTGCAGATTTGAACCTGCGACCTTTCGATCAACCAGCCCAGCAGCACAGCGGTTTAAACCACTGTGCCACCTACAGTCCCATCTGAAATGCATTCTCTATGTTAAAATATATTTGGAGTTAATATAATGGAAAATACATTAAAATGCACTTAAAACATAATTAGACGCACATTTTCACACTTTTTAAAATTGCACATCACTGCAGACATAGATAGATGATTGATAGATGATGGATGGATGGATATTAACATTGTAGGTTGCTGTGCTGAGCACTTCCAAAATCTCTGACCTGACTTATTTAAGAGAAACTTTCTTTACAAACAGTTTGACCAGAGCATTTTTGATATCTTTGTTTTTCAAGCTGTATATAATGGGGTTTAACATGGGAGTTATGATGCTATACTGGATAGACACCACTTTGTCCAGATCTATGAATGATTCTGAATTTGGTTTCATATACCGGAAAAAAGCTGCTATGTAAAATAAGCCCACCACAATGAGGTGGGAACTGCAGGTAGAGAAGGCTTTGCGTCTGCCTTCTGCTGAACAAATCTTCAGAATGGCAGCAATTATGTAAATATACGAGATCAAAGTGAAGAGGAATGAGCTTAAGCCCAATATGAATGCAGTGATAAGAACAATAATGTCATTGATGAGCGTCTGAGTACATGATAACACCAGAAAGGAAGGAAGATCACAGCTATAGTGTCTGATTACATTGTTTCTGCAAAACTGAAGATTTAGCAAAGGCACTGTATTCATCATAGCATACAAAAAGCCAGTTGTCCAAGCTGCACCCACCAGCTGTCTGCAAGTTCCTTGTTTCATGGTGGTGGTATAATGCAGTGGATCACATATAGCAACATACCTGTCATATGCCATTGCTGCAAGGATGAAAACCTCAGCACAAGCAACCTTGAAAAAGAAGAAGATCTGTATGATGCATCCTTCCCAGGAAATAGTTTTCTGCTTTTTTAAGAGGTTTTCCAACATTTTTGGAACAGTTACAGATGAATAGAATATGTCTACAAAGGCTAAATGTTTGAGAAAGAAGAACATGGGTGTCTGAAGGTTAGGATCAGCCTTGACCACTAGCATGATTGTCCCATTTCCTAACAAAGTAACCAAAAAAACTATTAGAAACAACAAGAAGAGAATAACCTGCAGGTGTGGATCACTGGAGAGTCCCAAAAGTATAAACTCTCTTACTACAGTTTGATTTTCCATCTCATGATATTCACCAAGCTCAACATCTCTACAAATGAAAAAACAAACATAATCAGTGTGATATGTATTAAATATGAGTGATGTTTACTAAGAACACTCATGCATAAAGGATATAAATCAATTTGCTTCCAAATGCTTGTATAAAATATGCAACAATTGCATACAACACCAAATTTAACAAGTTGCACATTCAGCAAACTATAAGCTGGAGTTTAAGATTCATGCAAAGACAGATCGTCTTGTAAGCCATGAGGGGAATTGAAAGAGCTTAAGACTAATGAAATACCTCTTTCATGAAGCCCATTTGTCTAGCCTGATTTCTATGTGTATGATGCTGAACACAAGAAAAAATGCTGGGCAGAAGTAGCACAGTTGGTCCCCTTAAAAAGATGCCTTGACACTGGAAATATGAGGCAAAGTGAAACAGATAATCCAAGCACTGAAGCCACTGGACAAGACTAGACATCGTTTCCCACCTACCTGAGATTTAATCCATACACATGACGGCTGCAACTCTGTTTAGGCTTAATTGAAAGTGCAGGACTCTCTTCCAGTTTCCCAAATATTTAGGAATTAATTCTACTAAGATAGACTAATTCTTACAATCATTTTTTAATAGGATTGCACCTCATTTTCTGCTAACCATCTTTAAATAATAACGTATTCTTCTCTGGAAGAGATGAGCAAATGCTTGGCCAGCCTACTGGGGAATCTTTTCTTGAACAAGGTCATAGCGAAGGAAAAATGATGTCAACTTTTCTGCTGAAATGAATCCTATGACATTTCTTCAACCCATGTAAAATCCTTTAGGGATCCACTTCTAATTAAAGCCAGCCCTTTGCTCACTAATGCACACTTAACTGGAATTTAAGAGTGAGTTTAAGAGTACCATCTAATCAGGGGACCTGCAGACCTCCAAGGCCAGAGGATGGTGGGCATCTGGTGCAGAGCAGGAAGAGTGGACTAGTGAACCTCACTTCTTTGTTGCCAAATAGCTGTCTTTGGCTATCTAGGCTGGGCACTTTAGAGAGAGAGGAAGGAGGCAAAATGTGGCCACTGGGCTAACTGACACCAAATGTCTGAACATCTAACACCAATTTTGGATGAAGTTTAATTCAAGGTGTTGCTGTTAATCTATAAAGCTGTACACAAACTGGGTTCACAATGCCTCTTGCAGCCTCTATCTACCTAGACACTACAATCTCCCTCTGAGACCTTCTTCTGCCTTCCCCCTATAAGGAAGGTCCAGAAATATGCAACAAGGGGGAGGGGCTTCTCAGTGGTGTCCCTTCCCCTCATGGAACAATTTCTCTGCTGAGGCTTGCTTGGCACCAATGGCCTGTCACCTCTTCTGTGTTAGATTCAAACACTAGACTGAAACTTCCAGGCATGTAATGGGATATGTCAGCTATTTAAACAAGTCAAGTTATTAAAATCATTTTATTTTATTTTTATTTATTTTATTTAACATATTTGTATGCTGCCCCCTTGCAAACAAGCCTCGGGATGGCTAACAACAATAGGCAAATACAATTTAAAACCAATACACTATTTAAAACTGGCCCATCTCAAAGTCTAATATAAAAATAGAAATATATAAATATAACAGTAATAAAATATAAAATTAATTAATTAATTAATTGCTTTTAAATGGTGTATATTACACTGGTCCTTATCACATCTGCATTTTATTATATCTATTTTTATTGTTGTCCTTTCATCAATTGTTGTACACCACCCAGAGAGTTTTGACTACTCTGTGGTATAGATGGGAAGCATCAGGAGAAGTGCTGCAAGGTCTTGAGCTATGCTTTCTCTCAGAGAATATTGAAATGCATGAGGATATTTAAGCAGTGAATGAGTGCTCTCAACCAGTACACCACACTGGTTTTCATCCCTTAATAAGAGAATACATCACAGAACAAAATCTACTAACGTGTGGTGTGGAATAGCAATAAATTAGTTTGCTGATACTATTTTATTCTTGCTGTTGTTGAATGAAAATTTCTCAAATAGTTGCTTGACTCGAGAAAGAGAAACAGAAGTCCTACTACAGCACCTGGCATGCCTCAGCCAACTGACTGGGATGTGCTGAGAAATGTAGGCCATTTTCTATCTATTTATGCATAGGACTGAGTCTTGAGCTGTCTCCCAAACAGTAAACTTGCTACAACTTACAGTTACAAGAATCTAATAAACACACCTTAGTCTCAATATTATATAGTCTAAACTGTATGTGCTTTTATCAGCAATATTCACTTTACAGAAGCAACATCCTTTGAACAACTGATGTCATCTCATTTGATTAGTATTCAATTATGTTACATTACATGAGGAATCTCTGGTTTGTATCCCATTAGGTTCTTGATGGCTTCTTTCACTTCCCTGGTTTTCAAGGTATAAATAATGGGATTCAACATGGGAGTGGAAATGCTATATTGGATGGAAAAGAGGTAATCCACAAGCTTTGAGGAAATTGCGTTGGATCTCATATACCTAAAGCAACCACTGCCATAGTATAAAACCACAACAATGAGATGAGAACTGCAAGTGGAAAAGGTTTTCCTTTTAGCTTCCGCTGAATTAATCTTGAGGATAGTAAAGATGATATTGATATAGGAACAGAGAATAACAAGGAATGAAAAGCCTGCTACTGCACTACCAGTTATGAATAATGTCAAGATATTTAGGGATGTTTCTGTGCAAGATAAGGCAAGCAGAGCTGGAAACTCACAGCTGAAATTCCTAATACTATTTGTTCCACAGAACACTAGCCTCAATGCAGGTAATGTATTAATCATGGCATACACAAAACCCGTGGTCCATGAGCCACTCACTAGCCATCTACAGCATTCTCTGTTCATGATCTGTGCATAGTGCAGAGGCTTGCATATGGCAGTGTATCGGTCATAAGCCATTGCTGCCAGAATGTATGCTTCAGTGGTTCCTGTAAGAAGGAGGAGACACATCTGGGAAAAGCAGCCATTATAGGAAATGGTCTGGCTTGCACATAAAATCATGAGGAGCTTAGGCACACTGACTGAAGAAAAGCAGAGATCAAGAAAAGCCAGGTGGCTTAGCAGGAAGTACATGGGGCGGTGGAGGTGATTGTCTCTTTGTATTACTATCATGATCACTGTATTTCCGATCACAGTTGCAGCATAGATAAAGAGGAATACTAAGAAGAGGAACATCTGGACTGGCGGGTTGGATGGCAGTCCCAAGAGCACAAAAGAAGTCACTGTGGTGGTCTGATTGCCCATTTCCATTTTCAGCATGTGATCTGCAAGAAAAGGAAAGAGAAATGGATTTCCATCATGCCATCATCTTGAACAGAGGTCTGCAAAATTGTGCACATTAAAAGCAGTGTACCCACAGGCAAATTTCTTGGTATCAACCTTCTTGATTTTGTTTGGATTTCTAAAGCATAAAGTTTGACCATGAGGGTGACATTCTGCAAAGCAAAGTGTTTTCCTCTGCCTGCATTTGGGTTTAAAGGGGTAGTTTTTTGCCTTTGCTCTACTTTGCAGTCTAGTTCTGTGGCATGTTACTGTTCTGTTAATCTGCACAGGTCCCTCATGACTGTCAAGCAAATGTCACAGTGATACATAAAATTGCCATGAATGCAACAGCAGCAAACAGGACCAGGACCAGGACCAGGACCAGGACCAGGACCAGGACCAGGACCAGGACCTGGACCAGGACCAGGACCAGGACCAGGACCTGGACCTGGACCTGGACCTGGACCTGGACCTGCCTGGGAAAAAGCTACAATCTTTGCCAAAGTTCTTATTAAAGCAGAAGCCAGAAAATGTCTTTGAAGAGGGCATTGTGGAGCCCATGGTATATGAGGAAGATGTTACCTGGCTAAACTGAATAGCTGATTTGGCAAAGGAGAACCCTCATCAATACTAGCAGAAGCTGATCTTTTTCCTTCATAACATACTCATTTAGGTCCCTCCAAATTGGAACAAACTCCAAAGGCAGTTACTAAAGTTTCCTTCCCCACTCTGTCTTGTCATGCATCAAGTAGAGAGAGCTGCTACTGTTTACTGAAACATAGATATTTTGGCAGGCTAAGATCAATATTTATTAGATTGCAAAATAATAAAGGAGGAACATAATGTGTGAGCTTGTGTGTGCCTGTCCTTAATTTTAACACACCATTTTCCTGCTTGTAGACAGGGAGATATAATGCTGCATGCGGAAACGTGAAGCAGATTTTTAAAACAGTGTCTCCCTTGAGGTACATTCTGGATAATTTGTGGCTCTGCACTTGGTCTTCTCCAGATAGAAGTGCTTCATGTGCTTGCTTGGTAACTGACCCAATTAAAAGTGAGGCATCAGAGATGAAGCAGTCACTTAGTTTCTTGATTTGTATATCAATTTACAATGGGGGGGTAGATTGGGGGGGTAGATAGTTTAGGCAATTGGGGGGGGGTAGATAGTTTAGGTTTTAAAGTATTATTTGTATTTTTTATGAATGTTGTGAGCCGCCCCGAGGCTTTGTTGCGATGGGGCGGCATATAAGCATTTTAACAAATAAATAAATAATAAATTTACGTAGAACCAATTTTGATAGTGACAGTGAACAGCATATATCTCCATCTGGATCTGTAACATCTGGAATGCGATGGATGTACATAGAAACAGGTATGTTGTTGGGTGTTCCTTGAAAAATGCTGAAGAGAATGATTAGTTTTCACTGAGGGCTGGTATTGACTTTACTAAAATATACCAAAAATGTACACAATTTCATAGCAAAATGATGGTATACTTAATGGCACAGAAAGAATATTGTACACATCATGGAGGGTAGATAATACTCCAAAGATAAATGAACGGGAAACTAAATTACTTCAATATGTAATTTCTACAAATTGAACTCACACATTTGAATATTGAGAAAAGGCATTGATAATAATTCTAGAAAAGAAATTGGCAAGCTTTCATGAATTATCAGGAAAAAAAAACAAAAGTCTGCCTTTTACAAGTGATGGGTTGGATTCCAGTTTAGGCACATTTAACTTGATTGGAAAAATCATTCACCTTCTTCTCCAAACAGAAGGTCCTCACACCTCAAAAATTCTAAACAAAGGGTCTGGTGAGTCTCTTGGATGCAGTGAGCTGCAGTGGATAGGGGAGATGGAGTCCTTGAAAACTGGGCAGAGGCATTTTTCATGACCAAGCAAATTTTGTCAATGGAGGGAAGATCCCAGATCTAACAAAAGATATGTTTAATTATAACTCCAGTTGTGCTCCATTTGCTTTGCCCTTTGCACACTTGGACACATCATTTCATACATCTGATTCAGATAAATACCTAAAATGTGTCTGTAATGTGAGAGCAGAAATCATTGTGGGTAGCTGGGAGTAGTACATATACATATCATATGTAGGTAGGATCTTCAGCTATTGTGTGCAATGCCAACAACAAAATTTCAGTTTCAGTTTGTTGTTCTCCCTCCCTGCATTAATTCACAAGACATTGTTCAAGAAGGGGGTGTGGGGTGTTAGTCAAAAGGAGATTCCATGAGTCTGAAAAAATGACTTGCATCAGGTGCCACTTGAGTGGGGCACTGAGGAACATTCACTGTAAGTCACTGACTGGGTGAGCCCAGAGTACCTCGCGACTTACCTTAGAGACACCCACTATAACTCTAATGTTCTTCAGTAAGATTATTTCAAAAAGAGACCACAAAGATTTCCATAATCTCTAGGAGAAACAATTTCCCCAAATGCCAGCAGAGACAGCATGTGAATAGCAGTGAAGAGGAAGAGCACTTCAACTATCTTCAGTTTCTTCAAGCAAAGAGAAATCTTGAAGAATGGTCCATGTATTATATAGAAACCAGCCATTATTTGACAGAATTGTACCTATGACCAGGATCGAAGCTGAGGTTGTTCTCTTCTTCCTCTGCCTAAGGATGAAAGGTGTACAGAGATCTTTATTGATACAAAAGCTGATGATGTCATGCACCCTCCTGGGATACATCCCAGGACACTTCTCCAAGTGATCAAAAAACATGTTAAGGATTCATTAATAGTCATAGCCATTTGATTGGTAAACTGACTTATTAAAAAAAAGAAAAGAAAATGTTCATAAGATACATACATACATGCAGAGATCGGAGTGTTATTAAGATGAACTCATTTCATCTAGCATGGGATATGAATATCATCTTCCATCTTTTTAGGCATTTCAGATTTATTTATTTACTTATTTATGATATTTATATCCTGGCTTTTTCTTTCCAAGTAACCACACATTATAAGAAATTGGCTGATTAGCATATCAAGGGTTTTATGAAATTAAAATATTGGGCACAGGGAGCAGGGGTGCCATTATTTGCAGGATGTCCGTGCTGAGAGAAGGCAGTCCTAAGGGTCCCTTTGCCAGATGCAACCTGGTGTGTGTGGGAGCTCCCATTAACTTCCAAAGGCGCTTTATTTTTCTAATGCTGATTGCTGCACAGGGTTTCCATGGAGATCATTGATGGGGAGGGATGGTATTTCCACCCCACATACACCACAGCCACTCCAACAATCACCTCTCTCAGCAAATAGGGTTTAGTTGTTCAAATCACAGCATCATTGTGAAACACACTCTCAACCTAACACTTAGACCTTCTTTTGAACCTCTTATATGTGTACACAATCCAGTGCTAGTGCCAAGATTATGGGATGTATGTATGGAGTGTGGTGGGATGGGATGGAGAAAATGATTACCTGAGGGAGGTGGAGTATTCAAGCTGGAAATTAGCTAACAGTTGTTTTTATGCATGCAAAGTAATATACTGGTAATCCGGGAGGTGCTTCATAGTTTTTCAGTCCTGAGGCCCTGGCAATGCCACACCTTGCCAAATGTTGGCAAGGTGTGCCTGGAATGATTGATGCACACTTAAGCTATTGATCACATATCCAATAAATGACAGGCTTTAGGAATCTAAGCAATTTATTCATGATGGATTCAATCCAGCGATGGAATGGTGAAAGAATTTCTGGCAGCATCCTTGTTAAGCAAATTTTTATGGGAATGCTTTTGGGAGACTTTACCCAACAAGAATGTAACTCAAGCATATCTTGAGAGGCACTCTGATGCATTCGTTTTTCCTCATGGCAGAATCTTGTAATTAATTGGGAAAAAAAACCCTTCATTTCATGAAAGAGGACTTACAATAGGAAAAAGAAAACAGTTCTGTGTCTGCTGATACTCATCCAGACACTTTGCTTTTGTTCCACACTTGTTAGAGGTTTCTGACCTCTGTAAAAATCCTCATGCAACCAAATACTTCTGTATCATTTCTAAATTATTTTTTAAATATCTTAGATGTTGTTTTAAAATATCTTTTTAAATTTCTTTTTAAATATGCAAATAAAAGCACAGTTTTTAAAGATAAATTTCAACGTCTGGTTATCTTGCCCCCATAAGGTATATTTAATTTACATGATCTGTGTTGGCAAAATTATACAATACATCCAATTTTCCATAATGTTTGGACACATTCAATTATTAAGCAATTCTTGAGAAAGGTTGTTAAGGAGAGTTGAAAAGATGGCATGCCACTTTTTGCCAGTAGATCCAACTAGATACACTTGGTTATTGAGAAATATAGTGCTAGAATATAACTTGCAGATAGTTAATTATTTAACCAAGAAATCAAGTCAGGGAGGGGAGGAATATTGAAGTATTTATGGAACATATTCAACAATCAATGTTCTAGATGCTATTCAACCTTTTTGTTGCTATATTTTCTTATAAATAATTCCATTTTTTCATATCATAAAGACTTAGGGATTATACATATACTAAAGCAATGATGATGACGATGATGACAATGACAATGATGCAGTAAAAGATAAGCATGTACTTCAGAAGGAGCACATGGCTCCTGGAAAAACTGAATGACCAATGTGTTAATATGATTTCCTGGATCATGCAACCGTTGCATGGAGAACATCAACCCATTTGTTATGGGAGCTGGTTCTGACAGTATTGTTTGAATGTAAAGTGAACTGTGCCTCCCCATTTAATCCAGAACTATTCAAATGTTTGAGATAGTGTGGACAAATTGTCCAAACTACAAATATTGCAGAGTTAAAAGGGAACTTCTCAATGTAATAGTAATGAGAAGCATGAAAAGACAAGTGAAGCAACGGTTACATTAAACTCCCTCAGGTCACATTGTAAATGTTTAGAACCAAAGTAACATGACATTTGTCCAGGAAAGATGCTGCATCTGAGATTACATAATAGACTTGCACATGTAATAAAATGCTTAAAACAACAAACTTATTCAAACAAAATTAAAGGCTTAGTCTGCATTTCTGCTAAAGACCCAGTTTGTGCAAGTGGCACTATAAATATGCAGGTCTTTGTTTTCAATGTGCACAAATGTCTCACAGATATTTACAGAGCAATGTTTTTAGATTTTTTTTTTAAATCAGTGTTCTGTTTCTAACAGCTGCATCAGAACCACTACAGAATCTGTGAGACTCAAATGAAATGGATTTCCCGGCATAATGCAACTGTATTGCAGAATATACTTTGACATATTAAAGCATTCAGTTTTATGGAGTCTCCAAACTTGGATGCTTTGCTTAATATTCACGTATTAGTGACTGGAACTCAGGGTCCAATAATGGCATTGAGCTGCAAAAGATTTTTCTGCTGGCAGTAGCTTTGCTTGTAGATTGTGGACAAGATGCCTGGATCTGACAAGAGATATGACTTAAAATGACTAAATGAACACTCATGTTCTCAGACAGTCTATCTCAAAAATTACTAGTCCAGCAGATACTCTAAAAAATTAGTGAGACAAGGCATACTTTTATAGAAGCCACATTGATTCTTTTTTTGGTGGGACTTCTTCTGCAAGCTTACCATGTTTATCTTTAATAATCTCTTCACTAATATACCCAACACATACATTACCTATTGAGAAATGATAAGAATATAATTGCACAACCAAAAAGCATTCTCTTTAACACTTTATGAATTGGTTTGTACTTGAATTGGAATTACATATCAAAATTTTAGTTTCAGGCTCTTCCTAAATGCTGTTTTAACCTCCTTGTTCTGTAAGCTGTAGATGATAGGATTTAGCAAAGGTGTGAGGATGCTGTATTGTATGGAAAATATTTCATCCAGAAGCAGTGATGAAGTTGAGTTTGGCCTCAGATAGCGGAAGTAGCCTGTTCCATAGAAGAGAACTACAACAGAGAGATGGGAGCCACAAGTGGAGAAAGCTTTATGTTTCCCTTCAGTGGAGTTCATCTTCAGGATGGTTGAGATGATATGAATGTAAGATAGCACAGTGAGAAACAGGGAAATTAGACCAACTGCACTTCCAGAAATAAAGAAAAACATTTGGTTCATGAATGTTTCATTGCAGGACAGAGAAAGGAGAGAAGGGAGTTCACAGCTGAAGTGCTTTATGATGTTTGGTCCACAAAAGTGTAACTTCAATAGCAGCAAAGTGTTTGCAAGTGCATAAAAGAAACCAATAGCCCATGCACTGGCCACTAGTTTTTGGCAGAAGGGTAAGTTCACCATTTCCACATAGTGCAGGGGTTTACATATTGCAGAGTATCTGTCATAAGCCATTGCTGAGAGGAGAAAGACCTCACTAGTAGCTGAAAGCAAGATAAAGAACACCTGAGTGAAGCAGCCCATAAAGGAGATGGTCGTCTGATCTGTGATAATGGTCTCCAACAGTTTTGGGACAGTAGCTGAAGAAAAACACATGTCAAGGAAAGAGAGGTGGCCCAAGAAGAAATACATGGGGCTATGAAGATGAGGACTGGTTCTTACAGCCAGAATGATCATGGTGTTTCCCACCAGGGTTAGTAGATAAATGAAGAAGAAAGAGAAAAAGAAGAAAATCTGGAGCTGCGGGTGGTTGAAGAGGCTGAGGAGAGAAAAATAGCATGGGATACTTTGGTTTTTCATTGTAGGTTATTCTGGTAATGCACGCCGTCTGTGAAGGTGACAAAAAGGTGAACAGCATGAAATATGAAGAGGAGATATGATCATCCAATTAATATCTTAAAAGGCATGCCTGAATGTGATCTCTGAACCCAGATCTCATGGAAGATGCAATATGGTATTCCTAAGCAGCAGTGTGTCTCAGAAACCTTTCTTAGCACCTGTAAGATGCTGTACTCTTGCTCTTTTTAAAGATATTTGTTTGTTTGTTTTTATATGGCAGATGGGTTCAGTTCAAAGCAAAGTGTGGCCCTTAGCTACCCCCATCAAAGTTTCTGGACCAAGTATGGGGCTCTAAGACAGACTGAAGAAATGAAGATGGTAGGAAGGGATGTCAGAGAACAGCTCAACTGTGGCTGTTTGATCTACAATGAAGTGGCGCTTACAGGTGTGGAAAATTGTTGACTTCTTATAGGAAGCTAATGGAATATTTCATCATGGATAGCTGTACCATTAAGTAGAATGACCAGCTCTCCCAGCCATACCAGCCAAGTCCCCTGCTTCAATCAGAATCTAGGAGGACAAAAGATACTTTGGATTCCCAAATCTGGCATACGAAACAGGGCTGTGACTTTGGAGCTGAGCTATGCACTCAGATTTGTCTGCTCCCTGCTAGTTGCCACTATAGAACGAATTATGATGTCCCTTTTTCTTAGGCTGAAAAATCAGCCTCAGTGATGGGACAAAGAGGGTTTTCAGGATGGGAGCTATTAATATATTTATAATAAAATTCTTAATAGTTTTTTTCTGAAACTTCCAGCAAATAATTTAGTAATTTAGACAATGCATCAAAACATATTAATTTCTTCTACTTATTATCTATCTGTCAGCTGACCTCCAATATCCTTGGTCTTCTGGACAGCTCCAGAATACACCCACTTCTACTGACTAAACCCATTCATCCTACATATTCTGTTCATTATTTGTGGAATCATATGCCTGGTATGCACATTTTTTACTGAGATTCTTTCAAGGAAAGGATGTCTAGCAAATGTTTACTTACTTGAAGGATTTCTAATCACACTTTCTCTTCTTCAGAGCTTCCAGCAACTCTTTCTCCCTTCACTTTTTTTTAGGTGTGGCATCTTTTTTATCCAGAGAAAGTAAGAAAAGTTAATGTTGTGTCCTTCCTTCCCTCCTTCCCTCCCTCCTTCCTTCCTTCCTTCCTTCCTTCCTTCCTTCCTTCCTTCCTTCC
>JAIXND010000782.1:3463915-3552641 GCA_023646645.1 Varanus salvator macromaculatus | reverse complement strand
TCTTCTCTTCTCTTCTCTTCTCTTCTCTTCTCTTCTCTTCTCTTCTCCTTTCTTGCTAGTCTACTTTGTTCACTTTTGTTACAAATACAGGGACAAAGCTTATAATGTCCAACCAGAACGTAGTCTCATAGATGGAGACTAGATAGTGCATTTATGGGAATTTCCAAAAGGCTTAATTATCAAGGCTCTGATCTATAGGTGATTAGAACATTATCACATCAGTGCAGAAGTATCTGAGTGCATGTTTGAAATCATTAATTGCTCCTCAAGGGAAATTAGATCACATAGTCAGAAGAGAACTGAAGGAGAAGGATGTTCTTCAAATGATTGTAATCTGTATTTCTTCCTGATTTTCTATGTTCTGAATTACCAGGTCTTGTTTCTCATGTTGAACAACTACAATTGCAATTCCTAATTGGTCTTTTTTTAATTTCCAATTTTCATCCAGAACACCATGAATGAATAGTCTGCTGTGGATTTCCTTCCCTTATAAGCTTTTGAGCACCGATAGAACATCTAAACATCCATCTTGATGCATCTGCACCATTGTTTGTGCACATAAATGTTTCCAATACTCTACACAATTGCATGGTCAGGCATCTTTAATCTGGAGGCATGGGGTGCCTTGGCAGTTGTTGAAATGTTTGTGAGGGGGAATACAGAGGTCAGAGCTTTACAATTGCTGTAATGTGTTGTACATGGAACAGCTTTTGAAGTTCTGGTTTTCCCCTATAACAATCTCTCCATAATGTCTAACCACAGTATCTGAAAAATCACCTCTTCCCATGTATTTCTACCCCAGCCTGGAATTGTCAGCTGCGGCCTGCGCCAAATGCCCTTCCATGCCAGGTAGTCAGTGGACAGAATGTTCCATCAAAGGCACCAGCCTCTGCAAATAGGTCTACCAGGCAAGGCAAGGACATTTCTTAATTCTCATAGCCTTCTGTCTATATTTTACCAGGTTATATTTTAAGCTTTAGTTCTCTCTCTCTCTCTCTCTCTCTCTCTCTCTCTCTCTCTCACTCTCTCTCATTCTTATTCTTATTCTTATTTCATTTTATTATTTTCTCCCTCCCTCCCTCCCTCCTCCTCCTCTTCCTCTTCTTCCTCTTCTTCTTCAATCTTGCTTGATCCTTAATCTGATTTTGACTTCAACTTCATGCTGAAACAATCCATTCTGTTAGGGAGCAGGTGACCAAACATTGAATAAGAATGAAATTCATTTATTTTACACACATATACACATTTCTGAACAACACCAGCAAAAAGACCTGAGCAGCCAGTACATTCAAATTTACCTATACATGAACAACATGATTTTGGATTCATTGAGAAGGATGTTTGCATATTTATTCCATAGGTGAGCATATTAGGCTAGTGTACATTAAGTATCCCCCCCCCCAATAAAAACAAAACAAGTCAGCATGATCAATAAGTAATAGTACAAAGAGGATAAAAATGGCAACATAAATGAGATGTTACGATCTTATCAGACTTTGAGACATCTAATAAAATAGATCTTCACCTGCCACCAAAGAAGGGCATTGAGTGAGCCTTTTGGTGAATTCTGTAAATGGTTGTCATAGGATGCCCTTTCCAGGTGCAACCTGCTTTATCCTAATATATAAGATCACTCAGAGAGATGGTTCTGGTCATCTTAGTGCAAGAACAGGTACAGCAGATTGTGAGAGCAGGCATCTCATCATGTTACCTGCTGCTAAATTGTGTAGGGCTTTAAAGGGAAGTGCCATTCCTAAGAACTAAGCTTGCAAATGGACTGGCACCCAGTAGCTGCACAACATGTTTTCAACACTCCCAATTTCCAGAGTTAGAAAGCCTGGCATTTATGCTTACTTACAAAATATACAGCATTTTTATCTAGAGGTTGCAACAGTGCTAATAACTATATCCAAATATCTCTGTCCAGGAGGGGTAACAATCTACCAGCCTCAGGCGATCTGTCATTATATGTTGCTGACATATTCTCCAGTTTGATTGTTTTTACCAATGTTACCTAACACAAGAAAACAGTAGCTTGTACCCCATTAATTTCTTGATGGCTTCCTTCACTTCCGTGTTTTTGAAGCTGTAGATAATGGGATTCAACAGGGGAGTTGAAATGCTGTATTGTATGGAAAAGTATTCATCCATAATTACCGAGGAGGCTGAGCTGTTCCTCATATACCTGAAGCAGCCAGTACCATACAGAAGGACCACCACAATGAGGTGAGAACTGCAGGTAGAAAAGGTCTTTCTTTTAGCTGCTGCTGAATGAAGCTTCAGGATCAAAGAGACAATTCTGATATAGGACAATAAAATAACAAAGAATGAAACTAATGCGAGTATCCCAGCAGTAATGAAGAACGTAATGCTATTCAGGAAAGTTTCTGTGCAGGATAACACAAGTAAAGATGGAAGTTCACAGCTGAAATGGTTGATAATGTTTGGGCCACAGAATTCTAGCTGAAATACAGGCAATGTATTTGTCATGGAATGAAAGAAACTTACTGCCCATGCACCACTTACCAACTGCCTACAGAATGTTTTGTTCATGATCTGTGTATAATGCAGGGGCTTGCAGATGGCAGCATATCGGTCATAAGCCATCGCTGCAAGAATGAAAACTTCAGTGGTTGCTGTCATTAAGACGAAAAACATCTGTGTGATGCAGCTATTGTAAGAAATTGCCTGGCTTGCGTAAATGTTGACTAGCAGCTTAGGCACTGTTACGGAAGAAAAGCAAATATCTATAAAAGAAAGATGACTTAGAAAGAAGTACATTGGGCTGTTGAGTGTTCTGTTTCTCCTTATTGCAATCATAATTGTAATATTTCCCATCAGTGTTATTATATATGTGAAGAGGAATGTCAAAAAGAGGAAAATCTGGACAGAGGAATCATACAAAAATCCAGAGAAGACAAAATAGGTTACCATGGTGGTTCGATTTTCCATTTCTGTCAAAAGAACTGAAGAGGGGGGGGGGAATAGAAAGGGATGTGAGAATGAGAGAGAGAGAGAGAGAGAGAGAGAAACAAATACAGATGGTAAGTGAAATAGAACAAATATGTCATCACATCACAAATCTGCCTTCCCCTAAATTTGTTTTCCAGTGTTATTATTTTCTCATTCACATTCATCTTCTCAATGAATAAGACTGATAGATCAAATGAGAGGGTTTAAATTTGACCATGACTGGCTTGTGAAGTAGGGTTTTTGTCTTTTTCACAGCCATGTTTTAGTTACACTTTTACTATCTTCTAGTTTTATCAGAATACTCATGTCAGTATCAATCTATACCACATACACAGTCTATTACAGTTACAATAGTTAACCTTGTTTTCTGTCTCCTAATCTTCTACCCCTACCTCTCCCCTGGCCAGAATGCAGACTGAGTAATCTATTAGACAGCAAAGCAGGGATCTTGGCCTATGTCAAACAAAACTCCCTAATGGATAATTTGATTTATGTGACACAGAGGTTAGCAAATTGGATTGGAAATTGGGAATTCAGAGTTCTAATCCCCATTCAGCCAATAAACTCAATGGGTGACTGGGCCAGTCATACACTTTCAGCTTAACCTACCTAATGAGTTTGTTTTGTGAGGTTAAAATGGAAAGGAGAAGAAACTTGTAAGTCACCTTGGATTCCTTGCAAAAGGAAAAATGCCAGGTTATAAAAGTAATGTAATAATAGTAGGTGCAAATGTAATCCATATATTTTGTTGGTGTCCTTCTTACTATTGCAGTACCATGGTGGACACACCCTGATCTGCCTTCTGTCAACTAATGCACTGTTTCATTTCTCTTTTCATTACTTTAATTAATGCCTTTTGTGCAGAGAGTTGTGCATGTTACATTGGCCTCAGCTACCATTTCCATGATATCATCGCACCTGTGTATGTAGTATCCATGCACACAGACTACTAACCATCTACAAAAGAGCAATTTTCATGGCAGTGGTAGGAAAGTGCTTGTGTGTGTGTAGTATTTTAATCATGGACGGCAGTGAAGTCAAGGAAGTCAAGGTATAATATTCTGATCTCAGGAAAAGAAGTCATAATAGATCAGAGTTTCCACCCACTACTATCTCAAGTTTCAATCTCAATCTAAAATTTGGGTCAGAACTTGCCATGGTTGCATCATTCTCTGCCCTTCCCATACCAACAGAATGATCCAATCCTGTTCTAGATTAGATGGCTTTGGTGAGTACCATGCAAGTAGGAAGCACTTTAGGTAATACCTTTGCATGGTAGTATCCTACACAAAGAGGACATGAGGATTTGTGACACACAACCTGCAACTAGAGATGCACTAAATTTTGGGTATCTGATCTGTCAGGGTGGAATGGTAGTTAGATGGAGCTAGGTGATTTGCGTTGTAGTTCCTACTCGGCCATAAAGCCCACTGGGTGACTGTGGGCCACCCACTTACTCTCAGTCCAACCTACTTCACAGGATTCTTGGAGATAAAATGTAATGGAGGAGGACTAGGTAAGTCTTCATTACTCCAAGAGGGACAAAAATGTTATATATGTAATGCAGTAACAACAAAAATGACTGTAATGACAAAATGATATTGTATGTACAGATCACATTGGCAACAGAAAAGAAATAGCATCTGCAATGGTAGAATTTTCAAATTCCTCCTACTGCTTGCTTTTTTGCTTATTGGTGTACAGTAATGTCATTTAATGCACAGCATCATCATTTGAGGTGGAATCCTAGGTATTCTTTTCTATCTAAATCTGCATATTATTGTACCTTCATCAAACATTCTTTTCTACTCCTCATCCTGTTTCCCACTGAAACCTAAGGCAGTTTCACTGGTGTGCGTGGATCCAGCCTATGGTGTCTCCTTCATATCATTGTATCCCTCACTATACACAAAGACTGACCAAGACTCAGGGACAGCTCACAGCTGAAATTACAAAACAGATAACTATTTCACATTCACCAAAACTAGCTCCCTGATCACATTCCCATTGAAATCAGCACTAGTTATATATTACATAACCCCATTCCCCAAAATGTGCTTATTTGTATAATATTGTTCACACTAAATGTTGGGGACCACAGAAACTATAGAAATTCTGATTTTATTCAGAAAACTTACCTGAAATTGTTTTCACAAGACAAGGTGAAATAATGTATTGCCTCACAAAATATTGCTCCTTCTTCCATGCAACTCTTTTCTAAAACTCTCTCCTCTCCAGTAATTCAGTTAGAACAACCCAACCATAGTCAGATAAAAGTCTAATCTTCCTATTCTGAAGTGTTATATCTCATTTTTACCCTTGAATGGCAAGAACTCATACAAACATTTAAAACATGAATTAGTATTCTGGGATTCCATTTAAAATCACTAATTATTGCCTTTGGGACAAATTATGCACCGTTTAAGAACACATCTAATAAGGGCATGTTTGTGTAGGAAATACATCAGTTGTACCTTCTAAATTACTTGCAGAATAAAGCATTACTCCCTGTTGTTCCCAGGGAAAATGAGTCTTTGCCATATACAATAGTTGTATGAAGCTATGAATGCTTTAACTAAAGCCTCCTGAAAAATGTTTGGTTCATATATTGATTCAAGGGAAACCAGGCACTGATGGTCCTTTTGAAGTCTCAAGTAGTGAGGTGAATTAGCAGTTTAGTGGTGTCACAAGGTAGGAATCATCGCAATATCTGTGTCAGAAAAGTTTGCTGACAACCTGGCAAATAGCATGACATGCTGCTGTATTGGAACACAAGATGGCTTTCCTGAAATCATATGTTATTAGATAACAATGTTGAGGAAAAGGAAGAGGAAGAGGAAGAGTGTTGTATAAAGCAAGAAGACTGCAACATTTCTGTTATCTTGGTATTATTACATTGCCTTTATATTCCATATTTTCTCCCCCTTTTTAAGCAATCCAAGGCCACTTACATAGTCCTCTTCTATTCCATTTTATTCTCACAACAGGTTAAGCTCAGAGTTAATAAATGGCCCAAAGTCATCCAGTGACTGTGTGGGGACTAGAATCCATATTGCCTGGGATTCCAGTCCAACCACTGTGCCACATTTATTATTTTCATATCCTGCTTTTTTCCTGCCCTCACAAAAGCCCAGCGAGGTAGATTAGGTTGAGTGTGAGTGATTGGCCCAAAGTCACCCCTTGAGCTTCATGGCCAAATGGAGACTAGAACCTGGATCTCCTGGCACTTCAGTCCAACACTGTATTCACCACATCACACTGGCTCCTAATCTTAGGCACACTGGATCAAAATATACAATGTTGAGGAATATACAGTTTTTATGACTCTTAGCTACTCCCAAAATGTACATTTCCTACATAAATACTTTTTCATTTCAGATTAGTTTGAAAGTAATACCTCCAAAGGAGATTACCAATAAAAGGCACAAATGCCATAATGCAGATATGATGCATTGTACATATATAAATAACAGTAAAACACAAAAGTGACTAAGAATGAAATTTGTTTGCTACAGCAACCCACCCTGGCAATTACAAATGGTGAATTGGTTATTGTGTGAACAAGCCATTGTGCATTAGGTTCACCAAGGTTTGTTCACACCTTCTTTTCCACAGTCGTCCTGTGGGAATCCCAGTATATTCTGCAGCAGGACCAACTTGGAGAAGAACCTTCCTCCCACTTGGATTGTAAGCCAATTTTGGATCCTCTGGATTTTTTGTCTTTCTTCAGTGACCACAACCCCTGATCACTACCAAGGCAGACAACCACTAAGAGGCAAAATGGAGATCCTATTAGTGGCTTTTTAAAATAGTTGTGTTAAAGCTTCTTTTCAAAAATGCTGTATTTGTGGAATTGCAGAAGTAACTGGAATCTCTTCTTAATCATCCATGAGTACAGATTGGGCTCAAGTTACAAGAAGGTGGATTTTAGGTGCATACCAGGAAAAGCTTCCAGTCAGAGCAATGCAACCATGGAACCAATTCATTAAGGAGGCAATGGACTTTCCCATACTAGGGGCATTCAGAATGTAACTGGACCAGATCCATTAGGTCTGCTTTAACTTAGAGTTCTGTACTGAGCAAGGGTTGTATGCAATGGCCTTAATGGTCCCTTCCAACTCTGCTATTGTATGAATCTGGGGCACTACAGATTGAGTTGCAATGGGGAGGAGGAAGAAATGGAATAAGACCACTGGAGCAAACTAGAAAAACCCATTAGGTTTTACACTCTGGCCCCTGGAACACTTTGGAACCATCTTTGGCCTGCTGCAACCTACTTGTTGGGCACTTCCAAGAAAAAAAAATTGTTGCACCTGCTAGGACTCCAGAGTTGCAGCAGTCAGATTGGTGGAGCTATCCAGAGCACAGTCTGGTCCAGTTTTATTGGATGAGCTTCAGTCAATACAGCTCAAGGATGTGAACAAGGTGCTTATACAGGTCCAAGCATTCACTTCTGTACTGGGTCCTTGCCTCTCCTGGCTTACAAAATTCAGCAAAGGGGCAAGTGATTGGGCAAGGGAGGTCAGCAATGACTTTTTGCAAGAAGGAGTGGTCCCATGCTGCCTTAAAGAGGAAGAAGTTTGACCACTTCTCAAGAAACACAGAAAATTTGAACAACTACAGGCCAGTTACAAATATTTCTTTCCTGGGCAAGGTTCCACAGAGTGTGGTTGTCGAAACTCCAGGCACTTTTGGATTAAACTGATTACCTAGATCCATTTCAGTCAGGGTTCTGGCCTGGTTTTGGCACAGAAACCATCCTGGTAAGCCTGTATGATGACCTATGCCAGGAGCAAGACAGGGGGAGTGTGACCCTGCTGGACTTCTCAGCAGCTTTCAATACCATGGAATCCTTCTGGAGCAACTAGATGAGAAGAGAGTGGGGGGCACTGCATTGCAGTGGTTCTTTCCCTACATGAAGGGCCATCTCCAGAAGGTGGTGCTTGGGGAATATTGTCCAGCCCCATAGATTGTCCAGCATGGAGTTCCTCCATTTTTTTTTTTTTTTTTTGTCCCCCAAGCTATTCAACATCTACATGAAACCTCAGAGTGGGGTCATCCAATGCTTTGGAGTGTGCGGCTCTCCATCATCATCATCATCATCATCATCATCATCCACTAAAAGTTTTCCTTGGTTACATAATTTTAATGTAAAATGTTAATTTTTAAACTATATTGCCAAAGACTGCAGTTGTCAAGTGTCATGAGAGACAATGCATTCTTTGCTATTTCTCATATAGCCCTGGCTTCAGCAACTGCATGGCTGGATGAAAGTCTAGCCAGTTGGGCTTCCCAATCCCCCTTTCTCCTTCTCCCTCTCTGTCTCTCTATATTTTTCTCAGAGAGTAAGCTCTCAGTGGACAGTCCATTGGATAGAAAGGGATGGGGTCCACTATGAGATTGAATTAAGGTGGTAGATTACATCATTTTCTTAGAAAGTTCTTGCCACTGATTTCCATGAGACCATATACATCAAGTGACATTAAAGATGAGCAAGCCATTATTTTATTTTTTTTAAAAAAAATACTTAAGTGTGCCTAACTCCAAGCTAAATGCTGCCTCAGACTTCTGAATAAATTGTCAATCAGTAAAATGAATGTGATTCCAGGAGTGGGTGATATGTGAATATATTATAAGAGCTGCTTCCCATTATTGAAACCACATGACTGAGTAATGAGCAAGCCTCTTGAATGTGCAATCTTCAATGAGTTTTCAGGTGGGAATTTTGATCCCTCCAGAATTACCCCCTGCTTATTTAGGGAATTAAATAAACATTGTATAAGTCAGACACTTATATCCCCATCAATACATTCTGCCAATACATTTTTGAATGAAAGAAGCCAGGACTGGTTTTGTTTCATTAAACAAAGAAAAGCCAAACATGGATATAGATGTTTTTGCAGCTTGGTTTTCTACTTGCTCTATCTTAAACATTCATTTTAGTGCACATGTGTTATCCACTTGCCCTTTTACTTGTGACCATATCAGGTAAGTTCTTCGGAAACTTTCATATTGATGCACATTACCCTTTTTGAGCTACTTGAGGTTTCCTTTCAGAAGGTGCTAATATACCAGAAAATATTTGTGTAGCAAGTATGAATGTGATACAGTTGTATAGTGTCTTTCAAACTCCCCATCAATAAGTAACCCTTTCCATACTGACTGTTGAGGAAGGCTAATACATCTGCCACAGAATTCTAGGACATACATTCAGTTCTGATTAATTGCCTGGGCACAGTGATAGAATGAATAAAGTCTCTACCTTGGTCCAGATGGGAAAGAAATGCTGTTGTTCAGTAGGAAGCTTATTTGGTTTTGGAGGTACAGCCTATTCCAGATGTGGTGGCATTCCCTTTGAAGGATCAGATTTGCACTTTGGGCTGCTCCTGAACCTTTGCTGGGGGTAGGGTGGACGAATGTTCAAGGCAGCTGTTGTAGCCAAGAGTGCCTTTACCCAACTTTGACTGGTTGTGCCAGTTGTATCCATTCCAGAAGGCAGTTCTGCCCAAAAAACATCAATGCCTTAATCACATTCCACTTAGATTGTCAGATCAGCTCTGGTCATATTGATAAACTCTGCATCAAGCTCTCCTTGAGGACTGTTGGAAAAAACAGTCTGTGCAAAATGCAATAGCCAAATGCTTTGTTGGCCAAATAATGTTGGCTTGTATCAAATGCATGGGCTCCCAAGCAGTTTCTGGAAAGCACTGAAAGTATTGGCTTAGATGTGTGAAATGGTTTTATGTGTATATGTATTACTGTTATTGGTTTTATGTTTATATTTATTATTGTTAACTTGTTAAATTATTTGTTTGATTTTTGTAAGCCACCCTGAGATGCTTTTGCGTATAGGGTGAGGTTATCAATATTTTAAATAAATAAATAAAAATGCTGCCTTATGCATATGAACCTGCCCATAGTTTAAGATCTTCATCAGAAGTCCTTTGGTATGTCCCAACACTGAGAAAGGCTAAGCTGAGGGGAACAGGATAAGGTCTTCTCTATGGCAGAACCACCCTGTGGATCATTGTGATCCCAAAGGATGTTAGGCCATCTTCTTCATCAGTTTTAGGTAAACTGCTCTTGTAAACCTCACTTGTAAACTTTTCTTCCACATGGCTTTTAGCATTTCAAATCTCTTATGTTTGCTCTCTATTTTAAAGATTCTTTGCTGGTCTCAATTTCTACTATTGATGTTGCTTAAAATAAATAAAAAAGCAAACAAATAGTGTTTAAAGTTTGCAATTACAAAAGGTGTTTTAAGTGTTTAAACTGTTGCTAGTTTTAAGTGTGTGTTTCTGAGAGGAAACATGTCTCAAAGAACAGGTTGGGTATACTGAAGGTGGAAAAGACTTGTGGTGCAGCGGCCTTCAATCATCTTCTAGGGAAACTTGTTCACTATTATTGATCGTCTCATTTAGGGAAACCCTGATAAGGTTTTAAGTAACCCCTGCTTTTCTCAGTTTGAGAGCGGCTACAGTTGCATGATACAAATTATGCAAAATTTGACTTTTGCTTACCACTTTGCCTTGAGGCAAAGTTTGGTGCAATATTCCACAGAAATTGGCATGTGGCCTTTTCTGTTAGTCATCACACAGTGTATAGAGATAATCCCTGAGCTGTTAGGTTTTGCTGAATTGTTTATTGTCTACCTACGCATTCATTGTTACTGTTTTACAGCTCACTACTAAACAGAAATGGAAAATAAAACCGATGCATCAAATATTCTTTTCCTGGGACTTTCCAACAATCCCCAGCTGTGGATCTTTTTCTTCTTGGTATTTTCATCCATTTATCTGATAACTTTGTCAGGAAACATTGCAATCATTTTGGTGATAAAAATGAATCCTTCTCTTTACATGCCCATGTATTATTTTCTCTCTCATTTGTCCTTTGTTGACATCTGTTATTCTACAGACATTGTCCCAAAGATGTTAGTTAATTTGTTTTTGCATCAGCAGACCATTAGTTTCATTGGCTGCCTGGGTCAAATGTTTTTCAGCCTTCTGTTGAGTGTAACAGAGGTGTTCCTTCTTTCAGCAATGGCATATGATAGATACAATGCTGTGTGTTGCCCACTTCATTATGTGCTCATCATGAGCAAATCAATATGCATTTACCTGGTGATGGGAGCATGGCTAATGGGGCTGCTTTTTGCCTTATTAAATGGAGTGTCAATATCCAACTTACAGTTTTGTGGTCTTCCCAAAATCAACCATTTCAGTTGTGAACTCCCACCACTCCTGAAAGCCTCCTGTTCTGACACTTTCCTTAATAACATAGTTCTTCTTTCTTCTGTTGTGATTTTTGGACTCAGCTCCTTCCTACCAACCTTGGTCTCCTATGTTTACATCATCTCAACCATCCTGAAGATTCGCTCTGCAGAGGGCAGGAGCAAAGCCTTCTCTACATGCAGCTCCCACCTCATTGTGGTTGGCTTGCTATATATAACAGGAATGTCCCAGTACATGAAACCTGGCAGTGTCTCTTCCACAATATTAGATGAACTGTTTTCTATTCAGTATAGCATTTTGACTCCCATGTTGAATCCAATTATCTATAGCTTGAAAAGTAAGGAAGTAAAGACAGCTTTTGTGAGAACATTTGGAAAGAAGTAAACATTATTTATTTATTTATTTGATTTCCACCCTGCCCCACTAAGAAAAAAAATGTAGCAGTGGTGCTTACTTTGTTATGCCAAAACTATTATTAAGTTGTGATGGATTTGTGATGCTAGTAGTGTTCAAAATATAAAAGCTAGGCTGTCCATGGCCACTCAGAACTGCAAAACTGAAAATGTTAAATTCACTGCTAGTCAAGCATTAAGAGAAAATTAGTATAAAATGTTTTAATGGTGATATCTAAAAGATATTGGGAAAATAGATAGGAATTATAATGTAACATGTAGGAAATGTAAAAGGGTAGATTGAACATTCTATCATATGTAGTGGACTTGAGAAATAACACAAAAATCCTGGAAACTGATACATGCAGAAATGTCTCAAGAACAAGCTTTTGAACATCATGCCAGAGACCTTTCAAAAACGTGTCAGAGTTATTTAAGTCTATGACTACAGAAGCAAGAGTCATAGCAGCTTCAAAATGGAAATCACCGGAGTCCCCAACCAATGGAGAATGGTTGGAATAAATTAGCACAATATGAAGTGATGGCAAAGCTAACTAATTATGTAAACAGAAAACTATTAGAGGAATTTAATGACAGATGGAAATTTTACTGTGTTTAGCATGATTAATGGAAGTCCAGGGAAGTTTGGAAGGGAAAAAGTGGGCCAACAAGGACATAAGTTCAGGGATTTTTGGTTGGCTGTAAACTTGCTGTTGTTGCTCTTCAAAATCCCCTTCCCCTTTCCCTTTCCCCTTTCTCCTCTTTTATCCCTTTAGCTGTGCTTTCAGTGCTCTCCAACCCTAAATTTTATCCTTTTAATAAAGCTATTTCCCCCCAAAGTTTGGGTTTGTCATGTATTCTGAAATGTGACTATGCATCATGGTGAACTTTTGATGACACAAAACATCTTTGGAAAATTCAATCTGAACATTCAAGAAATAAATGTATGAGGCACACTCCAGGCAAAGTTAAGCATTTTAAATCCTATTAATATCAGTTGCAGCCCTTTAAACACTTGCTTCACTCACTGTTATAAAAAGATTCCTCAGCTTTTAGCTGGATCGTGTCTGAATTTTTAAAAGCTACCGTATTTTTCGCTCTATAAGACGCACCTGACCATAAGACGCACCTAGTTTTTAGAGGAGGAAAACAAGAAAAAAAAATATTCTGAATCAAATGGTTTACTGAACTATTTGATAAACTATGGGATGTGTTGGGATCTCTTAATCCCAGTTGCTTTACTCTCATGTTCCTCTAGCATACTGTGTGCATGACCCCCCCATCCCCCACAGACTGTGCATGTAACTGTTAGGGGATGAAAACATCTTGTATAGAATCCATCTCTGCAGTCCCTTCAATGCCACATGTATTTCCTGTAGGTCTGAATAAACTGTAAATATTCTTTTGATTGCACACCCCAAACATACCTGCTCTCTCTGGTTTTTCTTGCCTCTATCTTAGACAGAGAAGGTGAGCAATGAGGAGAGACCTAAATTCAATCCTCCAACTTTTCTCTCTCTTTTTTTTTTTCATATTTAAAAGTGATGCTTAAGAAACTCGGGCTGCATCTACGCATCCTTTTGAATCGAGAGAAATGTTCACTCAGTGGTCTCTTGTGTGTCATTTCTTCCTCTGGACCAAGGGCATGAAAATCTAACATTTGCACAGTTGCAGAGATCACTATAATAATTGTGTTTCTTGTATCCTCAATTGGGAAGGGAACTTTATATCCACATTGTTTTTGTTAAGCATTTAGAAGTCCCAGTTAATTATCCATGAGGTATTAAAAGGCCCAACCCTTGAAAGACAAAGCTGAATTGTGGGGAACTTTCCTTCCATTCCCAAAAGGTATTTCAAGCTCACTACACTTCTGCTGTTGAATCTTTTTTTTTTTTTTTTCAGAACAAAGGAGTGATGGGTGTTTTCATGGGGATTAACCCTTTTTTTTTCAGAGAGGAGGAAAATGTCCCACTTTCCACTTTTTCACACCATGCATAATTTTGAACATCTTTGCCATGCTTCCCATTACTCATCATTTTCCTAAGAGAAGCAATCCTGGTTGTTGTAACAAAGTCTGATAGGGGAGCTGCTCCAATCCCTTGATTGTTTTAGTTGCCCTTCTTTGCACTTTTTCCAACAATGTCATTTTTCAGGTGTGGTGGCCAGCACTGTACACAATACTTTAAGTATGGTCATATTAAAGATTTGTGTAAGAGGAATATGATCTTGGAAATTTGATTTTCAATTCCTTTCCTAATTATGGCATTTCCTCCTAACATTTGACATTTTCATCAAGCTGTCCCCCACATTCTCAAGACCCTTTCTTCTTTCCCCCCAGCATGCTAACTTTACACTTGCTTACACTGAAAGCGTTTGCCATTCTGATGCCCTTTTTCCCAGCTCAGAGAGATCCCACTGGAATTCCTCACAATCCCTTTTAAATGTTTTATTTTAGTATCATCAGCAAACTTGGCTACTTTATTGCTCACTTCTAATTCCAGATCATTTATGAACAGGTTGAAAAGCACTGATCCTAATGCAGAATCTTGTGAGAATACCATGCATTCTCAATGTTGGCTTTCAATTCTGTAATCAGTTACTGATCCATAGGACAACATGTGTGTGCACACACAGCCCTTATTCCATCACTGCCAGGTTTTCTCAAGAGTCTGTTGATGGATTTTATCAAAAGGCTTTTGGAAGAAACAATGTCTATTTGACTGCTCAGTCCATGTGTAGTAGTGACACTCTCAAAGAATTCTACCGGATTAGCAAGACAGGCTTACCCCTGCAGAAGCCATGTTGCTTCTTTTAAAGCAGGGCTAGTTCTTCTATATGTTAACTGAATCTATCCTGAATAACACTTTCAACCAATTTACGCAGAACCAACAGAAAGCAAAGCAGCATATAATTTTCCAGATCCCTTTTTAAAAATTGTCCTAGAGTGCTGGTACATGGCTAGAGAGAACCAGCCCTCTTTGGAAAAGGAGGGAGACATTTCAGAGTGGTGGGGAGGACATGGAAGGGGTGTCCTTGGCACCAACAGGATATGACAGGCTAAACAAGTGGACCAATTCAAAAGTGTCCAGCATTCCTGCTGTCTAGCCCTCATGCAGCAGGGGCCACCTTCAGGGCTGAATTCTTTCTGAAAGGAATGGAAGGAGGGGAAGCTTAAGTTTGGATCCAGCTCTTTACATTGTCAATTGCTTCTCTCACATCTCAAAGAGAATGTATACTGTTCAATGTATACTGTTTCTTAACCTGTTAAACTTTAATAAAAGGATTGTGCATCTGTGCCGGCAGTGGCATGGGGGCGGGGGTTGGATCAGCGTGGGATGGCAATGCGGGATGACAGTGCGGGCGGCGGAGGCTTTAGAAGGATTGTGCCTCTAAAGCTCATCTGTGCCTGCTGCGGCAGTGGCGTGGGGGGGTGGCGGCGGATCGGTGCGGGATGGGGATGACAGTGCGGGCGGGCGGCAGAGGCTTTAGAAGGATTGTGCTTCTAAAGCAAGCGTCATCTGTGCCTGCTGCGGCAGTGGCGTGGGGGGGAGGTTGATCGGCGCGGGATGGCAATGCGGGATGACAGTGCGGGCGGCGGAGGCTTTAGAAGGATTGTGCTGCTAAAGCTGTGCCTGCCGTGGCAGTGGCGTGGGGGGGGGGTGGGCGCGGGATGGCAATGCGGGATGACAGTGCGGGCGGCGGAGGCTTTAGAAGGATTGTGCAGTGGCGTGGGGGGGGGTGGCGGATCGGCGCGGGATGGCAGTGCTCGAGCAGCGGTGGCGCAGAGTGACGGTGCGCGGCAGCGGTGGCACGGGACGGCGCGGTGCGTGGCAGCGCAGAGCAATGGCACGGGGCGGTGGGGCGACGGCGGCATGGAGCTTCCCGGTGGGGGTGATCAGTTCCCGGAGTGCAAGGTGGAGCAGGGCACGCCGAGCACATGCCGGCCTGGTGGTGCCGGCGGGCGGGCAGCGTCCCGGGTGTCAGGCACATTCGCTCTATAAGACGCACAGACATTTCCCCTTACTTTTGAGGGGGGAAAAAGTGCGTCTTATAGAGCAAAAAATACGGTATTTATTTTAGCTATTTTTCCTGCAACTACATTAGGAATGAGTTAAATAATACAAACAGAAAAGTCAAGTTCCACTTATGTTCATATTTAGGCTCTACCATCATCTAAGTCTCATTTTAAATTATCCTACATATAATGCTGCTTAATTCTGATAGAAGTGCATGTATCTTCTTGATGTTTTCTGCAGGGTATTTTGGCCTCCCTGTTCTTCAGGCAGTAGTCTCTTGAATCCAGCATGGGGTGATCATAGTATAGACCATGGTCAATGATGCCTGCAAATGCCATTCAATTCTGCAAAATAAATAAATGAACACATTTGCAAATGGCTCCTTGAAACCCTAAAATGCAAAGATTGTGCAGACATATACCTCTTCACCTATTTGTCTGAATTTTGGCATGAGTCACCCACTCAAAAGTGTTACTACACCTGCACCTGTTCTGTCAAAAGGTAAGTATGTTACAGCTACTAGTTGATTTTCCATTACAATGAATGAAGAGACACAAAGATTTTCTGAGGAGGACCAGAAAGAGTCATCTCAAACAAAGTGCTCCAAAGCCATCCAGGATGAGTTGACTTTTCTGAGGTACAGAATCCTGTCATCGGCGCTTATCCCCAATGTATGCTGGGTGCTTGTAACTGAAGTACAGTCTGCACATTACATGTTTTCTCATATGAGACAACTGCTTAGCAGCAAGATGGAGTTCTGTCACCTACACTAGTTCCAGAGATTGTATGACAGGCTAGGATTGTATCACTCACCTTAAATATAGCTGGTGAACTTTTTGTTGAATATATTCAACCTACTTTTAAATTCTTTCATCTCGGTAACCCTTCATTATACAGTTTCATACTTATTGTCAAATATCCCCAAATGTGTAAGCTACATTATTTTGCATTGAACTTACATATTGAACTTCTTAAGTGGACTATATATTTCACTTGAGTCTTTATTTGATCGCACCTAAGGAAAAACTGCAGGGGATTCCATTTCCCAAGAGAAAATAAGTGACTAGTTATATCAGTAATTGGTTTCCAGTATTTACTCAGTAAATCATGAATTTTCCACATATAAAAGTAGAGCTTCACTTGAAGCAAAGGAAAACAATAACAGCCATTGAATGCTAAGGTATGCATTAGATTCTCTCACTTGCATGGATGCCAGATTAAAAGCATTAGCAGGGGTTCCTTGTCAACTTAGGCTTCCTTTCTTGATTTATTGAAGAAAGGCTTGGGTTTGCTTGATTCTGTCTGAGACCATCACAACCCAGAAGTATGAAGTAGTTCTTAAGCTCTACAGAACATTTATCCCAGGTGAGGAATCTTGTAGTGAATGCTAGTTTAATGCAGTTTCCCTTTGAGATATATTAAGAATGTGTTTCAGTTTGTTTTAGACCACAATATACCCATTTATCATGCCCTAACCTTGACTAGAGATTACGTGAATTAAATCAGTGGAAGAAGGTTGCACATTTACAATATTGTAATGTGATTTGTATAGCAAAGTGAATGTGTGCATTTGAATCACACACAGGAAAAAGTTGATATTGTGTGTAGATACATGATTTAATAAATAGGTGAAAATGTGTGCCTTTAAAAATGTGCATAAAATGTGTACCTTTAGCAAACTGACAAAATTCTATGAAAAGAGAAGTGGTGAATAGTTCTCTATCAGTCTCTAGTTCACATTCCTAGTTTCTTTCTCTTTTATAAAGCAATTAAGACTTTTCATATTTCAGAGGATATTACTTGTGTTTGCTCACAGAAAGTCCATACAAGTTAAGAGTCACTGAGACATCATCTCCAAGTTCAGCATGAAATGAACTTGAAAGAAGGGGTGGGGCAGACCGTGGTAGAAAGTGTAATTTGCTCAGGGTTTTAAGTGCTTTATATTTAAAAGTCTGAATTTGATTCTGCATATTCAGTGGTATTAGTGGTTAATCGCAGTTGCTGCCTTCTCCTCCTCTTCCTCTTTTCTGACAAGTACCTGCTCTTTACAGCTCTATTGTAGGCATTTTTGTGTTCATTTATGAAATTGTTCACTTTATGTAGTTCTCCACAGGATGCATGGAAAGCAACCCTTTTTGGCCTTGTTGAGTTGCCATAGGAGATTCTGAGGATGAGTCTTCTCTGAGGGAGATTAGAAAATTTGAGAGAAAAAGAGACAGGAGAGATCACAGCAAGAGTGACTGGGATGCTAGCGAAATCCCCCAGTGGATTCAAATGCATTCAGATTTCTATGAAGCAGATTCCACAGTGAAATGGCTTTCTCAGATGCACAAGAATTTGGTAGATTTATAGAACAATTTTCACAGGGGGTGGGTGGCTACTTCGTAATTACTTCGTACAAGTAATTGTACAAATACTTCGAGGATGAAGTGTGACATGGAATGACTCCTTCATTCCTGTCCAGGCCTGTGAAGCACCAGACAGGGCTGTGATGACAAGTCCTTGAACATTCAGTCATGTTGGGCAGCTGATTTATTGAACTCCATCTCTTGCTATTTTGTGTTTTGCATTGCTCTTTGAAGAGATGCATCTTAAATTGTATTGTTATATAATTTGTTTCTATACCTTCCACCCCTGCTTTCCCCTCTTTATGAGAAAATTAAGCCCTTCATGGTGTTATCTTTGTTTTTCAATCACATTTTATTTAATTTTCCAATTGTCATAACAGTGTGCTTGGTAGATTAAAAGGATTTGCATAACTGGACAACCAGACAAGCCATGGGTGGTGGGAGATTGTAAACATGAGGATACACAAACACACACACTTAGTTTTACATTAAGTTCCGAGTTGTAACTAACCTTTGTTTACAGTTGTGATTCTCCTGTTCTTATTAGGTAAAAGTGTTGCTAAACAAGCCTGGATGGAAAATCTGACTGTGGTGACTGAATTCACTCTTGAAGGACTTTCTAACAATCCACAACTGCACGGTCTACTCTTTGTTGTGTTTTTGATTATCTATTTCATTACACTTGTTGCAAATATGACTATCGTTCTGGTTACTAGGGCAGATCCTCACCTTCACACACCAATGTACTTCTTCCTTTCTCATTTGTCATTTGTGGATATCTGTTATTCCTCAGTCACTGTTCCAAAGATGCTGGAGAACCTTGTAGCCAAGAAGACCATCTCAGCCAGTGGATGTATTGTCCAGATGTTTTTCATTATAATGCTGGCTTGCACAGAAATTCTAATCCTGTCTGTCATGGCGTATGACCGATATGCTGCTATATGTCTCCCATTACATTACCTGGAGACTATGAACAAAGAAATGTGCAATCAGATGATAGTGGGTGCCTGGTTGGTCAGCTTTCTCCATGCCCTCATTAACACTCTCCCTGTCTTAGCATTACACTTCTGTGGGCCTAACGTAGTCAGCAATTTCAGTTGTGAACTCCCTCCACTTTTGTTGTTATCCTGCTCGGACATTTTAGTGAATGAAATTGTACTCTTGGCCTCTCTTGTGATGTTTGTCATGAGTGCCTCAATCCTCACCTTGGTGTCATATGTCCATATCCTCTCCACCATCCTCAAAATACCATCCACAGAAGACAGAAGCAAGGCTTTTTCCACCTGCAGCTCACATCTCATCGTTGTTAGTTTATTTTATGTGACAGGCTTCTTTCGGTACATGAAACCTGCTTCAGGGTCATCATCAGACTTAGACAAAGTACTATCCATTCAATATAGCATTTTAACCCCTATGTTAAACCCCATCATCTACAGTTTGAAAAACAAGGACATGAAAAGGGCATTGAGGAAAATAACTCATAAGCTTAAAGCTTAAATCCATCCCTTGACTGAACTTTAGTAAAACTGTCACCTCCCTATTATACGTACATATGAGAACTCAAGTTTAAGGCTGTTAATCAACACTATTTATTTCTTGTTGATGATTGCTTCCATGCATTTTATTCCCAGGCTATTAATTTTTTTCCATTACACTGTGTTGTATCATATTCTTTTGAATTCTTTTGCTTCCTGCATTGTACGTAGCAGCCTCTTCTAGATTTTGCATTCCATTCTTTTGGCATGTGCAATCTGCCCAGAAAGCATTTGTTAGTGGGTGTGATAAGATAAATGAATGAATAAACATTTACTTGGTTCTCTATATGCGTAACTTTCTTTTTACTTCTTTTGTTCTCAAACTACACTAGATCCTTTGGCATCTGCAATTCACTGCATATTTTGGAAACTGTCAATGAAAATATCATTTTCAATGAAGAGTGGAAGAGAAATATTCTTTGCCATCTCCTGCATATTTATATGTTTATTTGCCAGATATAGTAATAGAAGTTCACCCACAATAAGCTGTGCTCACATCACACTCTGTGAAGTCTTCCTGTTATGTTTACAAGCCTCTATTGTTTGCTGCTTTCCCAGGCAGAGGTCCCAGTGCATCTTAAAGGCTGTAGACCAAAATTTGAGATGCCCAAATTTTGAGTTTTGTCCTGTGAGTGATCTACTGTGTGATTTTTTCTTTGATATCCATACAGGATGTTGATAGCCTGGCATCAGTCAGTATCTGGCCAAGTGGATGGCATTTGTATTTCCCACCCCATCCCAGAAAATCTACTTGTAACACAGGTGGAAGTTATATTCAGGAGATGGATTGGTTGGCCCATATTCATCCAAAGCTCCACTGTGGTTTCTTTCCAATCCAAACTCATTTAAAAGCAAAATTGGGGAAATAAATAGAAACACAGATAAAAAGCAAATTGGAAAGGGGTCTCCTGGGCCATCTAGTCTGACCCCTGGCTCCAGCTGGCTCTGCTCATGTATCCCCAAGATGTGGGTGCCCAATCTTTCCTTGAACACCCTCACTGATGGGTTCTCAAACAACTTGCTTGGAAGCCCACTCCATACTCTAGAGATCCTAACCATTAGGAAGTACTTCCTGACATTCAACCTGAAGTCTATTTCCTTGAGCTTTGCCCCATTGGAACACAAGAACCAGACATGGCCCTCCTTCACATGACATCCCCTCACATACCTATAAGTCACTAAGTGATCCACTTTGAGCATCCTTTTCTCCAAGCTGAAAAGACCCAGTTCCCACAATCTCTCTTCATACTACATGCATTCAGAAGGACAGCAAGGCAGCTGGACTCCTTTGGTAACAAGCCTCAATAAAAGAGGACATGAAGACACCCTTGGCTAAACAGCTGTTCCTGCTTAAAGTTGTTTGAGTTACACAAGCTTATAGAGGCATTTGCTTTTGCTCTAGTTTTATTTAGCCATGCTTCTTGTGAATCCCGCCAAGTCTGTGTCTCCCTCCTCTGTCAATTTGCCCTTGACTCTTCTGCTGATAGACTGTCCCATAATCCCTTGTCCCCTGATGGCCCTTATACACTGATAGATGAGACATTGTACCACTGTGAAATGTAAGAATGGCTAGGTGTGCTAGTACTGTGAATTTTCTGGAAGACCTCTTCCATATTGCTTGATTATTTTCTCTGAACTTGAGATGAAACTGGCACGACTGGTGTTAATTTTAATAAGAATATTTCCAGGAAATATGCATTTCAGTGGAGGTTTTTGCATCATAGTACCTAACAATCTAATGAGAGAAGTGAGGGAATGAATAAGCCATGGACTTTCTTAACTGACATATGAGAGCTACTATGGTGTTGTGGTCCTTGATGAAAGAAGGAGAACATAACTCACTCTCCAGATTTTCAGACAGAAGCTTTTCTCAGACCTATTTGGTGATGCTTTCCCCTTCCCTTTACAGATTTCAGCTTTCCCTCTTCTGCACCATTTCCTTTTAATTTTTTCTCAATAAATGTTCCATTTATTGGGAGGAAGGAAGGGAGAGAAATAGTTCTTGAATGGGACTCTGGAGATGGAATATGGTAGGGTCAATGTGCTGAGATTAGAAGGATTAAAATCAGAGTTTATATGTTCTACTCAGTGGAATTAATGGCTTGTAGAAAAATCCCAGCTCATTTAACTTCATTTAATGGACTCATCAATCCTTTTCCCAAATGCTAAAAACTGGCATTGAATCTTCTATAAATTATTAGAACTTGCTGGTATCTCTAGGGACATATTACTTATGCCCTGTAATTTGCTACATATTTCCTGTTTGATGCCAGTGGATTTTATTAGTTTGATATATATGTATATATTCCTTAGGAATTTGTTTCCCTCATGTATTTAATGGGATAAATATAAATCCTTCCCTTGCTGCACTGCAACACACTGCCCTGAAGGAAGAAAAAAGCATTACTTCTACACAGTAAGGGTTTGGTGTCATTGTTCATTGCATATTAATCAGCTGGATTCAGCCTGGGATTTCGCTTGAGAAGAATTTCAGGAGTCTTGCTTAAGTCACATGTGAATGGCACACATGAATTACTAGTCTAAAGAACTTTTTACTAGATGTGCATTGAATGTGTGATTTGTTTTTGTAAAGGTGATGCATCTGTTCATGTGGAAGGCAGCTTGTTACCAGTATATTAGGAGCATTTCAGATGTAAGCTAGGAGTTAATTTGTCTTATTTATTTAAATACAAAACTTCTTGATAGGGCAAGAACTTGAAAAATGGTGTTGAGTAGTATTGTGGATAGGGTATGCTTGGAAATGATAGAAGGTTAGGCGTTTTTCGGTCAGTACTTTAGGTCAAAAAGCTAAAGAATTTAGTTTGACTTTATAGCTACAAGCATGGAATCTATGCCAGAAGAATGAACAAAGCCACAAGTTTTCCCTGTATCTGTTTGTAGTAGCTCTTCCTTCTACTGCGTAAATGTCTTAACACATTACTCCTGTATTCATTACATTCAGATTGAATAGGATGAACTTCTCTTCTTCTGAGAATCAGACATCTATCATGGAATTCATTTTCTTGGGATTTAAGAATATTAAAGAAGGGAGAAGCGTTCTCACCATCCTCTTTCTCACAATGTATATCATCTGCTTCTTGGGAAATTCACTCATAATCACTGTGTCTATTTTAAATCAGTCTCTCCGCACTCCCATGTATTTCTTTCTGAGCAACCTATCTTTTGTTGATATCTGTTACATCTCTGTGACTGTACCAAAAATGTTGGCAGACCTTTGGATTCCCTGTCCAGGCATTTCTTTCATGGGCTGTGCTGCTCAGTTGTATTTTCTTGTCACCTTCGTGGGCACTGAGGGGTTCCTTTTGGCCTCTATGGCTCTGGACCGCTACTTTGCTATATGTTGTCCACTGGTTTATGGCAGACTCATGAATAAATGGACTTGTCTCCTGCTGGCTGCCACATCCTGGGCTTGTGGTTTCCTCAATGCTTCTCTCCACACAGCACTTACATTCCAACAGTCCTTTTGTCGCTCTCATGGGATCAATCATTTTTTCTGTGACATCCCTCCCTTGCTGAGTATCTCCTGCTCTGACACAACAAGGAATGAAATTGCCCTTTTCATACTGGGTGCATTTGTAGGACTTAGTCCTTTCTTCTTCACTCTGATCTCCTATGCTTTTATACTTCATGCCATTGTAAGCAACCGGGAAAAAGGACAGCAACACAAGGGCTTTTCCACCTGTGCTTTTCACCTCACAGTAGTGATTTTGTTCTATGGATCAGGCACTTTCACATACTTCCGTCCAACCTCAAGCTATTCACTGGAAAGGGACCAGCTTGTGGGGATTCTATACAACATCTTAACACCAACACTCAATCCAATTATCTACAGCCTACGGAACAAAGAAGTGAAAATGGCAGTGAAGAAGCTGATAAGTAACTAAAGATATTTGTTCACAGAACTTAGATTTATGCACTACAACTGAATTTATATTCATTTGACCCAAATGGTGAAGTCAACGGAGGAAGACTAAGATGAGACAATGGAATCATTATGTTATCATACAGCTTGTGGTATTATGGGATGAGAGGTGTTGTGACTCCTCTGCTTCAAGTGAAGTTCTTCATTCTACAGCAACCCACCAAATTGTCATTTGGTTATTTGTCCTTGACTTGGATTATTCTGCTTTGATATAAGTGCTCATGAATTCAAAAGGGAAGACAAAATACAATTGATACTCACCCTGTTCTTTTCCAACTTGAAATGGCTGTATAGCAAATATCAGTACCAGTTATTGTACACAATAGGTCAGATGGATTGAGCATGACACTTTGCATTAAGGTATGTGGAAAGCATTCAGTTTTAGCAAATATGTATTGGCTTAAAAATGTAGTGCTTTCCAGAGAAACCCCAGGATAATTTAAGGTTTAACTTGGACTATGTCTCTAATTTGCCTTGTATTCAACTTTGTCTCATTGTATCTGATTAGATGATTTACATCGGAATCCTTAACAAAGGAAATTCTTGTTGCTGTGTTCAATCCATATGAGCACTAATAATTGGACATTGTGTTTTTAAATGATACCTGTTTCTGAATTGTTACATCTTTCTTAGTGCATTATGGAAATGCATTCTGTTTTGTAAAATGTATAACAATAATAATAAACCTAATGGTTAATTATTGATATAACAGGTTTGTCATTCTGCAAAGATAGATGTTTCCCTTACAAACCTTGTCAATTACTGAATTAAAAAAAGGGGGGTTCTTTGTCTAATGGACTTTGTGTGTGAGGGGAGAAAGGAAGGAGATTACTAAAGTTTTTCATACTCAACACAACTGTAATATATTAAAAGCTGCTTTTCCTTGTGTCAATCAATGGTAAATGAGTGGGCCACCAGTCCTGAAATATTAGTAGTGGTGTACTCAGAGTTGCAACTCATACACAGTCACAACTTTATATGTATTTCTGGGGGTATATTGCCTACATACATTTCCAAACCCTTTTTGCAGCAACACAACTACTTTAGAGATTTTGACTTAAGCTCAGGGGAATCAAGAAGGGAGTACCAGGTTGCATTCACAGAATAGGGCCATGGCCATTATCTTTGATGTTGCAACATTTGGAGTCAAGCTCTGATCAAGAAAAGTTATACAATATAGTCCCCTGGGGAGAAAAGTTGTGGAAGTCAGAAGACAAATTGTGGAATTATGCCATTCATTTGCCATCCAATGTGCTTAAGTTTCCTGTTCATGTAGAGTAGTTCTCACAAACACGAATGAGACACAAGGCAAGTAGTATGGCAATGCTTGGAGAATCAGTTGATGATCTTTAAAGAGATATGTATTTTCAAACATGAGCACAGGTTGTGGAAATTGTGAAAAGTTCCCAAGAAATCTATTCCTGATCATGTTTAGGTTTGTGAATAGGATTTGATGTGTTTGACAGCAGGCATTTGATAACATGCGTACATTTGAAACCTGTACACAAATACATTTAAATCAATGGGTGAAGAATGCATGCATTTCAAAGGTGAGCAAAGCTAATGCATACGTTTGACAAAATACACATGAAATTGCACACAGATTTTTATACAAAAATTAAATTTGTCAAGAGGGTGATCTTGTATGTCTCATAATTACAAATGTAGTTAAATGTCTCTCAGAAAGTATAAATTCCCAGCATTTCTAGGGGTAACATTGCATCCGTTAATCAGAGATGCACTACTTAATTAGTTTGCCATTTTTCTACACTTCATGGATTCTTTAGGTGGAAAATCCCAAGAGCTTCCCTTAAAAAACGACTTGAATCAAGTGTGGGAGAACATAAGTGAACATAACCTTGTTTGCTACATCAGTGTGCGCAGCTCTGAAGCAGAAAAATGTTTGTTCCTTCTGCAAAGTAAGCTTTTGTGTGGGTAGAGTGTCTTTGTGTGTTTTCTCTAAATCAAAGGAATCAGATCAATCCAAGTTTTGAACTAAGAAGATTTGAACACTTCCCTCTATATGCTAGAAGGAAAACAGTTCAGAGAATCAGCTTTTCCATATTTATGAGAATCGTGGCAATAAATTTAAGCCTAACTATAGATTTACTTCTGAGTCAACATGTCTATGACTGTACTCTAAAGCTAGTATGTGTTTGAATGAATACATGTAAGGTGAATGTATGTATTAAACAGAGAAACACTAGTGTAGAGTGTAGGTACTTTTTGTTAAAAATAGCCAACATTAACTTTGTGTTTGCTTTTATTTCTACCTTTCATTTACAACCAAAACACCCAAGGTGTCATTGGAAACAATGGCATCTAAAATGCAAATACAAAGCACACTAGTAAATGGACTGTGTTGCTTCTCTCCACTTTATTCTGTCTACAAAATAAAATATCTATTGTGTTCTATGTAACATTGATCTGTGCAAATCTCATTCAAATCAGTAGGTCTAGTTTAAGTAGGACTGCCCTTAGACAGGACAAGCCACAGTCTATATCTGTGCAGAGCCAACATGTTTTTCTCTCCATGACTAGCAGCAGGTTTCATGGGGAGAAGCAACTTCTGTTTTGGAAATAATATGAATAGGGAGGTTTAGCTCTCCTTTGCCAGTGCAATGGTGTCAATGAAATTCCCTCTCTTCTTCATGATTTCTTTCAGTGAAAGAAGGAAAAAGTGGGCTAAATATTTAGTCATTCCCTATATCATATATAGTTTGGCCTTTAGTGTGCAATGCAGTTGGTTTTTGCTTCATTTTGTTTCGGTTCAGTTCAGTTTGATTCAGTTCGTTCGGCTTTGTTTTTTGTGAAGCAGTAATTTCCAGCACCCTGTATTGTGGCTGATCAACAGATCACAGGAAATCTGGCCGTGTGTTTATTATATTGATTAATTTAACATCTGTACCACCTATCACTCAAAGATCCCTGGGCAGTTTAGAGTAGTTCCTAATAGAATCATAATGCAAGAAAAATACCATAGGTGGCTTCCCCCCACTCCCCCTTAGCGTTTTAAATTATTTATATTTATATTTTAAGTTAACAGCTAAAACAGTATTTAGTATGAACTAGGCTAGTCAAAACAGACATGGATACCCCCATCAAGCTTTAGATAACTTTAGACATATTCAATTTTGCCCGATAAGTTATTCTAGTAAAAGTGCAGGTTGGCACATAAGATCAACTGGAAGGTTCAATACATTACAGTATAACAGATTGGTGAACAAAAAATAGGAATCTGAAGGCTATATTAAATGCTTAGAAATCACATTTTTCTGCAGTCTCATTGATAAGCAAGCTTCCTGTTCCTTAACTGAAATGGCATAATTGAGGACCTGAATCCTTCCTGTCTGGCATAATAGATATGTGGTTTTCCATTCTGTGAACAGCAGTACTTTTGAGAATTTGTACTACATGTTACATTAAATTCTTGATCATGTTTTATATACTTGGGTTTTATTTTGGTATTTGATAAATAACAGCTACAGGTGATGTTATCAGGACCACAGTTTACAGTACTGATCCTTTCGTTCATGCTGCATTCTTGATGAAAATCTCTTCTAGTTGTTATTTACTGTTACTGTTTAATGAATTCCTTCCCCACATGACATGGTCCTGATCTTGATTCCAAGCTGATGCTACTATTTAATAAACAAAACAACGCCAACACATCCAAAGCAAGCACACATTTAATGTTATATGTAATTTGGACTTTAACTACGGTGCTATATTCTTTTCATTAGGATAAACCCAAAGATCTTCTAAGACCTGGAAATGATCTGTAACATGGAGAAACAAGGAAAGTTAGGTTTAAGTTATCTTCACCTGAAGCAAGATGCAAGGAATGGGGAAAACTGGAAAGCTTATGGATTTATGAAGTAACTCTGTGGTCGCTTACTCTGAAGAAGCTTGTTCTATGATCATGGTAGTATGCAATGGAAGATCCATACTTGCATTACCATATAACCAGAACTTCAGCAAGTACAGTAGCTGCATTGCAATAAGCAAAGCATACTAGTTATAACAGCAGTGGTTCAGCTACAAATGCTTTGCATAATTGTTGTTGCAGGGCAAAAGTTAGCTTAAATCCCATTCTTGAAAATATAATCAATCTCAGCATCATGAGGTTAGCTTACTCTGAGAATCAAACATTTGTTACAGAATTCATACTCCTGGGATTTAAAAAACTGAAACAAGGGAAGACCTTCCTTGCCACACTGTTTCTTACTATGTACACAATCTGCCTTTTAGGAAACATGTTGCTAATTATCACGGTTGCACTGAATCAATCTCTTCGCACTCCCATGTATTTCTTTCTTGGCAACCTATCTTGTCTTGATATCGGTTACATCTCTGTGACTGTACCAAAAATGTTGGCAGACCTTTGGATTCCCTGTCCAGGCATTTCTTTCATGGGCTGTGCCACTCAGTTGTATTTTCTTGTTGCCTTAGTGGGCACAGAGGGGTTCCTTTTGGCCTCTATGGCTCTGGACCGCTACTTTGCTATATGTCGCCCACTGGTTTATAGCAGACTCATGAATAAATGGACTTGTCTCCTGCTGGCTGCCACATCCTGGACTTGTGGTTTCCTAAATGCTTCTCTCCACACAGCACTTACATTCCAACTGTCCTTCTGCCACTCTCATGGAATCAACCATTTTTTCTGTGACATCCCTCCCTTGCTGAGTATCTCCTGCTCTGACACAACAAGGAATGAAATTGCTCTTCTTACAGTGGGTGTATTTGTGGGGCTTAGTCCTTTTTTCTTCACTCTGACCTCCTACGTATTCATCCTTCATGCCATTTTGAACAACCGACAGAAAGGACAACACCACAAAGTCATTTCCACTTGTGTGTCACACCTCACTGTTGTAATTCTCTTCTATGGTTCCAGCATTTTTACATATGTTCGTCCTACCTCCAGCTACTCACTGGAAAGGGACCAACTTGTAGGCATTCTATACAGCATCTTAACACCAATGCTCAACCCTCTCATTTACAGCCTACGGAACAAGGAAGTGAAATTGGCAGTGAAGAGGATAATGGGTAATAGAATGCACTTTAGCTGAGACATCAACATTTAGATAAAGAGTTTTAGATCTGTGAGCATTGTCATGGAACATATTTTCACATGAGCACTGAATGACAGTTACTTCATACAGTGTAAGAATGAGGGTTAGAAATGGCTCCTCTGTCTTGTCTAATTTATTTATTTATTTCCCAATTTATATCCTGCCTTTTTTCGACAAAGGGCTCAAGGCAGTTTACATCTCCTTCTCCATCTTATCCCCACAACAACAACCCTGTGAGGTATGTTGGGCTGAGAGTCTGTGACTTGCCCAAAGTCACCCAGTTGGCTCCATGGCCGAGCAGGGACTAGAACCCAGATCGTCTGAGTCCCAGTCCCATGCTCTTAACCACTACGCCACACTGACTCTCTAATTGGTGTGTTTTAAACTTTCTTGCAACTAGTCTGGTACTCTGGTCCTATTGGGCCATGACATCTTACAGTACCTGCAGTGTGTGTGTATCTGTGAATGCATGATGCCAATCTGTTTGTGTTTTGCTGCTTGGTATCTTCACAATTAGGCATGCCAAAATTATGAATGAAATATGTAAATAAACAGTAATGTATAAATACATTTCATTCCTGTGCATTTAATAAAGCAGAGAGGGAAGTTTTCATTGTAATTTAAGTTTTAAGAATATTTCTGGTGGCAAGAACAAATGTAAACTCTAATTTTAAAAATCCACTGTAATCATAACTGTATTGCTCCAAAGGTTAGCAAACTTGTAGTGAGTAGGTCAGCAATGGATGGCACAAGATCCAGGTTTCTCATTTGCTTGTATAAAGGAGAGCTGTTCCTGGTCAGTGCCAGGACATGTCAAGAAGCTGAGAAGAATCAGCCCCAAGGCCAGTGGTGCTGACTGCTAATAATGACAGAATATAGAAAGTGCTGCAACATTGCTCCTTCTTCCCCACAAAAGGAGCTTCACCTTTGGTTGACATTGCAGAATATGCCATCAGAAAACATATGGCCCAAAACTGGGTCACATTCTTCCTTGAGTCATATCTCTCTGATATGCATAAAGACACTGAGATGGACCAGAGTTAGTCAGAGTAGGCCCATTTAAATGAATGGAATTTAAGCTGGTCATGACCCAGAGAAACCCATGTGTTTGACTAAGTATGACTAAGTATGGATCAAACCCATCAGCTTCATCCTGAGTCATGGTCAAAAACTGCAGTTTAATTCATCTTGCCTTGACAAGATGGAACTAGTGACTAGGAGCTAAGTGATGTGCAGCTGATCAGCCCTTTGGATGGAATGTCACCATGCCAAACATGATATGAATTCTAACTTGAAAGCAAACCTCAACTAAAAGCAATATGGATTATCATGACCCAGAGTAATTATTTTATTACTTAAATTTACATGCCACCTTCTGCAAAGATATCCAAGTGGTGAACTTAAAGTGCATTGACATTAAAAATAAATAAATTTAGCCATCACCACAACACAGTGCAAAAAATTCCTCAATAAACTGCACATTCCTGCGGGTGCTGCAAGCCACAGCAGTCTGTGTCATACCCTGTGTAAAGAGAGGAGAGTTAAGAAGATGTCTGAATGTCAGAACTATGGTCTATGAGAGCGCTGTTCCCTCAAAGATCCTTTTACTTCCTTGTTCCTTCAGATATATGCAATAGGGTGATAGAAGTTAGAAACCATCTTGTCCTGGTTGGGTGAAGTGTTGTCTTTAAGACTCATGTAAGCAAAGATCACTGTGCAATAGGAGAAGGTCATCACAGTCAGATTGTGGAGAAGGCTCTCTGTCAACTTTCTGATGTTTTCCTGTATATACAAAACAGTGCTCTCAGAGGAACTGTGCTCTCATAGACATGAATATTTTTAATAGTTTGATGTTTTTGTGGTTTAGATTCCCATGGTTATTTTCCAACACAAGTTTCAAGGCACAATCCTATGTGGATCACATAACCTTCCAAACTCAGGAAAGTGCAGGAATTCAATCAAGCACAGGAAGAGCATGAGGGGAGGATTCTCTATGTGGTCTCTTTGTTCTCAAAAACTTTTAGATGACCAATTTCAAACCAGGGATCAGCAACCTCAAACACTCAAAGAGCCATTTGGACCTGTTTCCCACTGAAAAGAAAACACCAGGAGCCACAAAACCCTTTTGACATCTAAAATGAAAATAACACTGCGTATATCATTTTTTACCTTTATGCTATGTATACAAAAACTATAGTGTGTTGCATTTATAAAATCAATGAACTGCTACAGAGAAAACAAATTTTTATTTCTGCATGTAACAAAAACATTTTGAACTCCAAAAAAAAAAAAAAAAGATGCTGGGTTGAAGGTTACTTTCAAATAATATATTCAATGTCTATTCCGCATCAGTTCCAAAATGACTTTTTTATTTTCGTCTCCATCCGGATATTTTTCAGCAAAGTCTGTGTGTTTATTCTGGAAATGTCTTGCAACATTTGACTTTTTGTTGTTTGCCAATTTCTCACCACATATTAAGCATACTGGCAAACCAATCTCGTCAGCAGTGAAAGCAAATGAATTTGCCCACGTACCATTAAACGTTCTGTTTTCTTTGGAAACTTTTCTTTTTTAGGATTTATCCATGGTTGGCCTACCAGGGGTTGAAAAGCTCAATAAATCGTGTGCCAGTGGATGTTGCACATTGGTGGTTGTGAAGCATATTTTGAGTGACAGGGAGCCTCAAAAGAGGGATGAAAGAGCCACATGCGACTCCAGAGTCGCGGGTTGCAGACCCCTGGCCTATACATTTAACCCTCCAGTTGTGTTTGCCATGCCTTGCTTGTGTTCTTTGCAGTACAGAGTGCAAATGCAAACTGGACAGGGAAGAAACACATCCAAAGATTGTCATCTGGAAGTGACAACTTTTAAAAAGTGTATGTTTAGATATACGTATATTTACTTCACACTATTTCAAGAAACACTGATGTAGCCATGAGAAGCATCATTGTTACATAAGGTGAAAAGTGGCTTTGAACATGTCATTTTTAGTTTAACTCACCTGCTAGACTGGATATAAGGATAAAATTGTGTTTTGTGCTGCCTATTTCCGTCCTGGGCAAGGTACTAGAGCAGGTGGTGGTGGGACAACTCCAAGCACTCTTGGATGAGATGGATTATCTGGACCTATTTCAGTCCGGTTTCAGACCCAGGTACGGCACTGAATCTGCCTTGGTCACCCTGTACAATGACCTGTGCAGGGAGAGAGACAGGGGGAGTGTATCCCTATTGGTTCTCCTGGACCTCTCAGCTGCTTTCAATACCATCGGCCATGGTATCCTCCTGGATAGGCTAGCGGGATTGGGAGTTGGAGGCACCGTTTGGTGGTGGTTCCGCTCCTATCTCAATGGCCGATTCCAGAAGGTGGTGCTGGGGGACTATAGCTCTGTGCCATGGCAGCTATGCCATGGAGTACCGCAGGGGTCCATTTTGTCCCCCTTGCTATTTAACATCTACATAAAACCGCTGGGAGAGGTCATCAGGAGGTGTGGGTTGCGAATCATCAGTACACTGATGATACCCAGCTCAACCTCTCGTTCTGTACCAATCCAGGTGAGACGGTGACTGTGCTGAACCAGTGCCTGGCCGAGGTAATGGGCTGGATGAAGGCCAATAAACTGAAGCTCAATCCAGACAAGACAGAGGTCCTGTTGGTGGGCAGTTTGGATCTTGGAATGGGGGACTTGGGCCTTGTCCTGGATGGGTTGCACTCCCTCTAAAGGACAAGGTCCGCAGCTTGGGAGTGCTCTTCGACCCGGAGCTGTCATTACATGCTCAGGTGGCAGCAGCGGCGAGGAGTGCTTTCCTACAGCTTCGACTGATACATCAGCTGCATCCCTTTCTAGACTATGACTGCCTGGCAACAGTGACACACGCATTTGTGACTTCCTGATTAGACTTCTGTAACGCACTCTATGTGGGGCTGCCCTTGAAGATGGTCCGGATACTTCAATTGGTGCAGAATAGAACTGCCAGGTTGCTGACGGGGACTGGGCGTTATTCTCAAATAACCCCAGTTCTCTGTCAGCTCCACTGGCTCCCAATTGAAGTCCGGGCCCAATTCAAGGTGCTGGTTTTGACCTATAAGGCCCTAAATGGCTTGGGACCTGGTTACCTAATGGAGCACCTATGCCCATATATGCCCTCCCTTGAGATCAGTAACAGAGGCTCTCCTCCGGGAACCCTCAGTGAATGAGATTAAGAGGGTGAGTACCCAGAGGAGGAGGGCTTTCTCTGCGGTGGCGCCCCGTCTATGGAATGTGCTCCCCAGAGAGGTCCGCCTGGCACCGTCGTTATTTGTTTTTCGGCGCCAGGTGAAGACCTTTTTATTTAAATCATATTTTAATTGTTAGTTTAATATTAATATTTGTTAATTTAGATTGTATTAGATGCACCGGGGGGGTGGGGGGTTTAATTGAAGCTATTTGTTTAAATTTTTACCGTTGTGAGCCGCCCCGAGGCTTTGTTCCAATGGGGCGGCATAGAAATGTTTTAATAAATAAATAAATAAATAAATAAATAAATAAATAAATAAATATTTCCCTGAAGTAATAGCAGGTTGCAAGAATGACTTTATACAAAGTCAGTTCTCTTGTGAAGATGGGTTAGTGGATATTATAGTATGTAGTAAAAAGGTATCTCTTTTTTGCTTTGTTTTTGTTCTTCTCTTGTTTTTCTGTTTTTAATTTGCAGATGTACAAGTTGTAGTTCAGTGGGCACATAGGAATAAAGTATTTTTAAGGAATAACCTGTAATATGAACTGGCTAGTCATTTAGAGGCAGGGAAGGGTTAATTGACATAAGGGATAAAATGCTGAAAAATCTAAGTGCCAGCCTTGTGAGAACTGGTGCCCAAAGTTGTGGGCGGCTCAGCTCAGCTGGGTAGCTATCGTAAATTACACCCCTGGGACAGGAAATAGCTGCAATGAGGGGCAAATGGTCTACATCTGAATTCCATCATGGACCATCACCTCATCGGTCAGTTGACTCCGGTTGTGGGGAAATAAAGCCCAGAGCCCGGAAAGACTCAGCATTCCTCTTCAAGGAGATATTCTGCTTTTGTTGCCATATACCATGGCAAAGAATGCTTGGGTTTATTGTGTGTTGAATCCAGTGCTGGCCCAGTGGTCTGGGACCAGGGAGTTACTAGGCAGGATTTTTGCAAGGTTGACTGCAGGAGTGGGGAATCCTGATTGGTTTTCTGCTACACATCTAGTTCCTAATAATAACCAAAACACCTTTGCTGTTCACAGAATGCCAGAAAATTCCCTAACACAGCCCACAATGAACAGGTCAATGCAGCTGTGGCCCACCCTATCCTCCCTGTATCTTGCATAAGCCCTATTGGGATGGCACAACAGCAATGCTGAAGAAGAATTTACAAATAGCCAATTGAGTGCAGTATGTTCATTATGTAACTTAATAAATTTGTCGATTTAATGGCCCAAACACCAAAGGAGGTGATTCCCTATAAACACATTTCCAATATACCCTTCTTCTTCCAAGTGCATTTAGGAGGCAAGTTCCTGTGCTCCTAATGTATTAAGCATGCTCAGAGATTTAGGAAGCAAGGTGTGTGTGTGTGTGTGTGTGTGTGTGTGTATTTAAAGTTTTCACTGGCCTATTATAAGGAAATGTGCTCCAGAGCAGTGTTCACCATGTAGGATCATAGCACTTTTGATAGTCACCAATGAGACATTTTCTGGCAGGGGATCATTAAATTTCTAGTGTTTGTCATAAAATGTACATTTCTTACATGTCAGCTTCAGCTGATTTTCCCCATCACTTTGGCCAGTGCTCTTTTAACATCCTTATTTCTCAGGCTGTAGATGATGGGATTCAGCATGGGGGAAACCAAAGCATAAAAGACTGAAGCTTTCTTCTCCTGGTCTGCAGCCCAATCTGACTGTGGTTGCAAATAAGTGAAGCTGATAGTACTGTAGAACAATATGACAACAGTTAGGTGTGTGAAACAGGTGGAGAAAGCACGTTCCCTCCCCTCCATTGACTGTATGCTGAGCACCACTCTGGCAATGTGGATATAGGAGACTACAATGAATGTGAAAGGCAGCATGAGGACAATCACACTCAAAGCAAAGATGGTGATCTTTACCATGTAAGTGTCCATGCAAGCCAGTTGCAGCACAGCTGGCTCTTCACAAAAGAAATGATTGATCTTGTTGGGCCCACAGAAAGGAAAGTTTATGGTGATGACAGTCAGTGCTGCAGCATTCAGAAAACCTCCAAGCCAGCAAGCCCCTGCCATCTGCATGGATACCTCTATTCTCATGATGATGGGGTAACGAAGGGGCTGACATATGGCCATGTAGCGGTCATAGGCCATAAGAGCTAAGATAAAGCACTCAGTAATCCCACAGCATAGGGTTAAGCTAAGCTGAGCCATGCATCTGTTGAAAGAGATGGACCTGGGCCAAGAGGCCATGTGGACCAACATCTGTGGCACTGTGATCAGCGTGAAGAATATATCCAACAAAGAGAGGTTCCCAATGAAAAAGTACATGGCCTTGTGGAGGCAGGAGTCGACCCAGACCAAGATGATGATGAGGCTGTTTCCAAGCATGGTGATGAAAGATATGACTAGGCACAGAACCAAAAGGAAGTGCTGCAAGGTGGGATGACTGGTGAAGCCAAGAAGAATGAATTCGTTCACTGAGGTCCCATTCTGAATCCACATCTTATCCACCAGACTCCACCTGCAATGATAAGTGTATAACTTAAGTAAGATAACTATAACTGACACCCAATGTAAAATGCCACAGATTTAATCAAGGTCTGAAACATATTGACCACACCCCAACCTCAGTGTGATGTGGCATGGTCTAGCATCATAATGTTCTCTTAATTAGTTAGCTACACCCTCATATGACCCATATGGCAAGTGACCCATTTTTCCATAGTGATGTAGACACCAGTATCAAGTACCAATATTGAAGAGACAAAGTTTTCAGGGTCGCTAGACTTCATTACCATGGGTTTGTAGATTGAATGGATTAATGACTGGTAGGATTTTCAGGTATTAGTTTGCTCCTAGAATTATGGGTTATAGAACAAAAGCTCATCCCCATTTCTGAAAATATAAAAGCTTATGTGCAACTCAGATCAATCTCCTTGAGCAATGCACACAGGTTCCTCAGAGGGCAGATAATAGAAGAAAAACATGTAAAGCTTTATGACAGTTCAACTGGATCTTGACTGTCAGTGGTGGACTAGCAGAAGCAGAAGAGGAGGAGGAGGGCCAACAAAACCAACACATCAAAAGGCAACACACATACTTATAACTAACTGAAGTCAAATTATGGAGAAATAGATCTGACTTATAGCTTGTCTTTATTTAATTTTAATTTACACAATCTCATACAGCTATGGCATTCCTAGTTGTTAACCAGCAATCAGAAAATGATAATAAGAATACCATGTACTGACATGCCACTCTCACACTGTTCACAGATACTACACTTCAGAATCCAAAAACAAAACATCAAACCCAATGTGCACCTTCAACCCTTTCAGATGTCTTGTTGCTGTTGCTAGTTGCAAAGTTGCATCTGACCCACCACAACCCCATGGACAACATTCCTCCAGGCTCTCCTGTCCTCCACCATCTCCTGGAGTCCACTTAAGCTCATACCGACTGCTTCAGTGTCTTTATCTAGCCACCTCATCCTCTGCCGCCCCCTTCTTCTTTTGTCGTCTCAGATGTCTTATGGAATGGCAATTGCACCTGCATTACTTTTGCTACATTAAACGTATGGAATGATAATCATATAATTTTACATTGTTAATTAGGAGCATTCAGCTAATAGAACCAACTTGTCTTGTGAACAATCAATAAGAAATAAAACAAGGTCACACTGCCTAGAATCCATTTCCTTGTCTGTAGATCTTTATTGTGTGTTGCATTCTTCCTCATTGACCACTGTGTTGGGTTAGGTATTTATATATAACTGGACTTTCAATGAAGGATGAATCGGAAGGCACCTTCTCATATAACTCCATCATATAGTTAAGCAGATTGGAGCAATATCTTTATTCTTACAGGATATGTGCATGTTTAGAATTACTAGTGCAACACCTCCAATTTGAAAAATTTATTTATTAGATATATACTTACTGCTATATAATATGAAATACCACCATCATTACACATACAAATATCTGCATTAGTAGACATAAAACTCACTGACTGATTTAATGGATTAGTCTTAGCATTTTTTTTTTCTGGTCATTGAAAAGGTGTTTACATTATTGATGATAATTCTTTCTAAATTTGGAAAGACAAATTAATAGTAACAATGATATGTAATTATGCTGTTTTTTGCAAGTGCTCAAAATGCATAATAAATTTGTTAATGATCCCAAACTTGTACAAACAATTAGAGGAGCTTATTGCTAAGTCCTTCAAAGACAGAGGATGTCAGTGACTAAAATTAAAGGTGAATGGATTGCTTTAAGCTACTTAGTCAATTTATAGCTAGAGATTTGAAGAATCAATAAATTAGTGAATTCTTCCTGACTCACTATGTTGCATGCACACAGGCAAATAGGTCAACTAGATTTCAATCCACAAACAAAAGGTAAATTCAGATGAAGTTGTATTTGCAGAAATGCAGCCATGCAAAACTTGGGCAAGCAGATGTTCTGGTGGCTATATAAACAGTTTTGCAGTCATAATGCAGAGGTCTTTTGTGCAGTGGAATGATTTGACAGAGCTCCTCTAGGATTTTTGTTCTGGCCAAGTAATGCTACTGTATAGTTTCCAAAGCTCGCACTCTTAAAACCCATGGCTGCTTAATCCGAAGACACACCACCCAGATGTATACACTGACATGATATTCCATTATACAACCACAGCCTCAAGCCTAAGTTTTATTACAGTTTGACATGATTAAGTACTCATTTGTTCACTGAATCACTGATTCATAGGTAATTTACCTTTCAAGGCTATGCTCTGGAATAAATGCACATATTCAGTAAATCTGAAGAATTGCTTAAATGCTTTCTCTTAAATCCCTTATTCCCTTATTGCTTTCCCATAATGTAAATTATGAGAAGTCTGTATATATGAGAAAGAAGGATAAGAAATGCACCATTGTGGAGCTAAGTGTTTTTTTGTTTTATTTTGTAACATCTATTTCACTTGAAAGAAGTAATCTGTCATGGGGCAGATTTTCCCATGCTTGTAGTTGTTCCCAATATCTACAGTTTTTGTTTACCTCTACTTATCTTTATTATTATGTTTCTTGTATATATGTATATATCCCTATCCCCTCTTTAGTGCTCAAGGCATTTTACAATAAAACATAAAACAAGTAAATACAACAATTTCAAGACTAATTATGAACAGATAAGAAAGCAGTTATATAAACACATCAAAATGCAACCAGGACAAGGCCTCTAAAAGCAAGAAGAGGCATATACACAAATGCAGAAGAGGTAATTTCTAGCTCTTTTTCTTCATGTTCATAATAGTATTAGCAGTACAGAGAAAAAGACATAAGCCTTGCTTTTAGGAAATTACCCCTTTGTAAAAGCACATGGCATGGCAAGAATAACTTGCATTTTAATCATGCAAGCCCATCACTAATAATGTACGTGCTGCTATTTGTTTCAACCAGGATGTGCCACTTACATTTCTGAGCAGGAGTGGCAGCAGCAAATGTACTTACTCCAGATATAATTGGATATTCCAGCAGCTGTACCAGCACTTGCTAACAAATACATAATGATCCAATCTAGTATGAATAAACAGACTCAAGCACCAAAGACAAGTTAAATTTCTTGAATAATTTTTATGTTTTTTAACCTGAGCATCCCTTGGGGATAGAAGGTGCAATTAATTTGAACTTATGATACAAGAGAATCTGGTGCCATGATTCAGTCACTGGGAGAGAAAGTGGCAATGGCAGCCTAGCTTGAGGGTGTCCAAATCATGTGCGGGGCTTTAACATTTGGCCATGGCAGACTTCCTGAGCCAGGGCTATTTTCTCTGACACCTGCTGTGTATAAGATGCATGACAATTCCATTCTAAGGCTGAAATACCAAAGGATTTTTACTTGAATATATTCCATAGAAGTCTTATAACCCTTGTTTATCCCTGCCTTTAAGATGGTTCCCATTTTGGTTTTAACCAGAAGGTCTTTATGCACCTAAGGAGACTATAGACAATTCCATTCCATTCTCCAGACTGACAATCCAGATTTTAATTCAATCTGTATTGGCAAATTAAAAACAATGAACCTTCAATATAATTAAACTTAGTCACTTGTAGGGTTAGATAGGGAGAAAGTGGTAGCATCCAGAATATTAAAGTTTATTGATAACTTTTATTGTGACTTCTGTGAGAAAGAGGATTTGAGGTTAGATGAGCCTTTGTTCAGGTCCAGCAAGCCTTTTCTAATATTCATTCTTAATTATGTGCATTTCTCTGTCCATGGTGCCACTTAATTTGCTTTGTTTACATAAGATGAGCATATCTCTTGAACAGACATTTTGTGGGAAAAATAGGGATAGTTTATATTCACTGGAAATCACTTCATCTACCCAAATGAACAGGTTTACTATTAAGCATTGTGGCATAGGGTTCACAAATAAAGGTGATTAAAAACAGTTTTCCTTTCTTCCTTTTCTTTTATAGTAAAGTGTATGAAAAAGAAATAGCGACAGTGAATTATTCAAACAAGCTGGAATCCATGTGGTACTTTCCAATTTTTGCATAAGCTGGCCCATAAGCTGGCCCCTGCCTATGTGACTTTGTGTGTGCATGAGTGTACATGTTCCTTTAAATTGATTTGTGGTTAAGCATATATATTTCTTCTCTGCTGATCTGTGCTTTGGGTATAGGATCTCATCACCTCTCTAACTGAAGCATGGGAGAGTCCCCGTAGCAAAGATTTGCAACTCAAAATTTATGAATTCCAGGTAGTTTTGAACACTGGCACACCTCAGTTGTGCTGTCTGGATGAAAGCGTGTGGTCTTGCAGAGACCAGGGAACACACCAGTGATGTCCCTTTTGCTTTCCTTCAGCACTCAGGCTTCCTTATCTCCATGCTTGCTAGGTGGCTCTTAGCAAATTGGTCCAATTTCTCAGTTCTGTGCATGCATGAAGACTTATTTGCTCACCCATGGAACTGCTGCCATGATAGTTGTAGATGGCACATTATAGCTGCCCATCTTTTAAAACAGAGGCTTGGTTCAGTGTTGATGGTGGTTGTGGGCAGGCTGCAAGAATGCCCACATGCTATTCTTTATGGATCCCAGCCAATGCACCAGGGTTCTGTGTTCCTGACCAGGCTAAGCACCAATCATTATCTCACTCATCTTTACCATCGTCGTGGTGGTGTCATAAGTATAGGTTAGCTGACAAGTGGCTGGAGAGCAGCACTTGTGAAAGGGACCTCGGGGTATTGGTTGACTGCAGGCTAAACATGAGTCAGCACTGTGATGTGGTGGTAAAGAGGGCGAATGCCACCCTTGGTTGCATAGCCAGAAGTGGGGCTTCAAGATTGAAAGAGGTATTACTACCACTCTACACAACTCTGGTGAGCCCACAACTGGAGTATTGTGCTCAGTTTTGGGCCCCTCATTACAGAAAGGATATAGCCAGGTTAGCGTCAGTGCAGTGTAGGGCCACAAGGTTGGTGGCCGGTTTGCAGGGGATGGGGTATGAGGCGAGACTGAGGGAACTGGGTCTCTTCAGCCTGGAGATGAGGAGAGTCAGAGGGGATATGTTGGTGACATACAGGTATGTGAGGGGATGTCACATGGAGATGGGTAGAGATCTGTTCTCCCCTGCAGAGGAAGGCAGGACGCACACCAACGGAACAAAGCTCAGGGAGCCAAGGTTCCATTTAGATGCCAGGAAGCACTTTCTGATAGTTAGGACCCCGAGGGTGTGGAATGGACTTCCACGAGAGGTTGTTGAGGCCCCATCAGTGAGGGTGTTCAAAGATAGGCTGGACATGCATGTAGTGGGCATGTTGTGAGCAGAGCCGGCTGGAGTCAGGGGTCAGACTAGATGGCCCAGGAGGACCCTTCTGACTCGCTCTATTTCTATGTTTCTATGTTGTCATCATCATCATCAGTTTATTCCTATGCTCCTTTTGCATTGCAAAACCATGTTCAAAACAATTTACAGAAACATCATAAAATACATAGTGTAATAGATCTATATCTTCAGATGGTTTGTACACAATTGCAAATTATAATTTTTTAAAAATAATTCTAGAAGTAATCTGTTTCAACACACACAAACACGCACGCACAGACACATGAGGTGTGTCCAGAAAGTGATGAGAATGAAGTCCCTACCCTCAAGAAGGGGTCTGTGAAGGGAGAAGGTGGCCAAGGTCACTTGAGGAGGGGTGCCATATATATGCTAGAACATTGACCAGTTGCATTCCAGCCCTGTCAGACTCAAGACATTCTTTTTTGTGACACCCTGTTTAAGTGCCTCATATTAAGAAAAATGCAACTGAGTTTGGACCAGCAGTATGTGATAAAATTTTGAGTGATATTGGGTAAAAGTGCATCACAAATTTGTGAGGAAAGCTTATGGAGAAGCTGTGCTATCATCTGCACAAGTGTATTGATGGCACAAGTTGAGATCAGCTAAACTTGGATCCTTCATCACAACAACGCAACAACACAGTTTTTGGCTGAAAAAACACATCATGGTACTTCGCCATCCACCCTACAGCCCTGACTTGACTCCTTGCGACTTTTTCATTCTTCCAAAGATGAAAAATGGTTTGAAAGGATGCCATTTTGGAAGTATGAATAATGTCCAAAGAGCTACTACGCAGGCTCTGAACAGCATCCCACTTGAAGACTTCCAGGGATGCTATGAAGAATGGAAAAATTGCTGGGAGAATTGTATACACTCACAAGGTGCATACTTTGAAGGAGATAATGTTCAATTGTAATCTTTTTCAATAAAAGAATTTTTAAAATATTCTCATTAGTTTCTGGACACACCTCATACCCCCCAACATTACATTTAGATTAAACAATGCAATAATACTTCTTATTCAGACAAACAAGAGAGAAACCTAAAAAGTAATGCAAATTGCAGTGGAATTAATGTATTTCATCTCAAACAAATGTTGTCCCAGTCACCAAACTGAAAGAAGACTCCGCCGTGGTGGCCTCCTGGCTGTTAGAGCCAATCAGGCTCTGTCCTCTCAGGCCAGGTGGAAGTGATCCAGAAAGAGTAAAAGGCAACCGAGCCTTTTAGAACTCAAAACTACAAAGTTTTGAGCCCACATGAGCCAATGTCATAACATTCCTGATATTGCACAAATGACTGAGCTCCTATGTCTAATCAGTCTAGGCAAAATTGTGGATTATGGGTCCCATAAGTTTGTATTTTATTTTTTCAATTTTTTGTTGAAAAGATAATCATGTCAATCATGAAAACCGACAACACAAATAATGGAAAAATGATGCCTTAAGAGGAATGAACATGGTGACTGAGACAAATGAGGCATGAATGACTGTTGAATTCTTGTGTGATGATAGCCCTTTTTATGGTGTTCATGCTTTATGAGAGATACTAAAATAAGCAATATTTTGGGGTTGAGGTGATAATCATTCATAAAAGCTTCCTTTCTAGAGGACTGAAATTCCAGGGTTATAGAACACAGTGAAGGGGCAGAGCAAGGAGAGGTGAGAGGTGATTGGTTTAGAGCAATTTCTTTTCATTCATTCCATTCTTTTCATTGCTTTAGGAAGCAAATCATTTTGATTATTTTAATTAACTTCATTCATTCAAAGAATAGTAGTCATTCCGTTCTTTCAGGAACTACTTTAAGAGGATGTTTAGACATTAAATTTAGGTATTGAGTGGAACTTTTGACATCTAACTATGAGTTGAATAAATTCAGAATGTTTCTTAAGGACTTCCATTTTGTTTCAATCAAAAAAGAGTCTGCTATATGGAGTAAGAAGAAATACACTTGTCTCTGAGGGGAAAGAACCATGTAAAGAGGTATTCAGATTGAGTGATTACTTCACATGACACTTTTCAAATTCAATTGATTTATACAGACAAAAACACTCCAAGTGTAGTATACCAAGAAGCATGGGTTCCATCGAAAACCTATCCTTGGATTCTAATTTACACTACATCAACTGTGCCAGCCAAATTGGACTAGCCTACTCCTTCCTTGCATTTGGAAACCCTCCAGGCAATGAAAATGTACATAATGAGTCTGGAGCCCTGCTGAATAGGTTACAAGGTGTCTGTGGGGGACGGAGGATCCCTGAAAATCAGGCAGATTAAGATTTTTATCAGGAGTCCTACATCTAACAGAACACATAAGCATGATCATACATAGGTATAGATAGATAGACAGACAGACAGACAGATGGTTAGAATACATTTTTTTCAAAATATACAAAGGAACATTTACAATTAATGTGTCTAAAAAGTACTGAGGCATTCATTACAAGGTTATGCTTTTCCCATAAAATGTTGCCAAGCTTTTTTCACATCTTTGTTGCGCAAGGTATATATAATAGGATTTAAAAGTGGAGTTAAGATGCTATACATCAGGGGGATCAGCCTTACATGAGCCGATGAATTAGTAGAAACAGGTCTTGAGTAGTTAAAGATGGCACTACCATAGTATAGAAGCACCACAGTGAGATGGGAAGAGCAGGTGGAGAAAGCCTTTTGTCTACCTTCTGAAGAGCGTATCTTTAAGACAGTTGAAATTATATATGCGTATGAAAGAAGGATGCTTATAAATGGTGCCCAAGCCATGAGTAAACCAATGTAAAGCAACAGCATTTGGTTGAGGGAGATGTCCCCACACGAGAGCTTCAACAATGGTGGAATGTCACAGAAGAAGGCATCTATTTGGTTGTTGCCACAGAAAGGCAGTCGGAATGCACAGACTGCATGAATGAGAGAGTTGAGCAAACCACCAGCCCAGCATGCTGTGGCTAGCTGGAGGCAAATGTTGTTGCTGATAATGAGTGTGTAGCGCAGTGGGCTGCATAAGGCAATGTAGCGGTCAAAGGCCATGACTGCCAGAAGGAGGCATTCTACCCCCAAGAAAGAGAAGAACAGATATAGCTGGAAGACACAACCCATGTAGGAAATAGTGTTCCTCCCTGAGAGGAGATGGTAGAGCATCTGAGGGACTGTGGTGGTAGTATAGCAAATATCAAGGAAAGAGAGGTTGCCTAGGAAGAAATACATGGGTGTTCTGAGCCTCTTGTCCAGTATGGCTATGCTGATAATGAAGGTATTCCACAGCAGAGTGAACAAATAGATGATCAGGAACCCTCCAGAAAGTAAATTATGGATGTCCTTCAGAGTTGAAAAGCCCAGAAGAATGAATTCAGTCAACTCAGTCTGGTTTTGCAAGTCCATAGTCCAGGTACTATGAATATACAGAAAAGAACAAAAGCAGCAACAATTTTAGTGCTATTTTTGATTTGATTTCTACTATTTAATTGTTATTTAAATAATTATATTATACAAACAAACATCACAGAACCATATCTATTTTAAGCAAGAAATAATCATACCCACCAAACTGATGTGGTACCATAATTAAGGTACTTGGTCCAATTTTTTAATTTTTAATTATTTTTTCTAAAAGTAGCAGTATTTTCATGTGTAACATAGAAGTGATCAGTATAAGGAAAATATACGATTGGAACATTACCTGGAATGGATGAATTCAATATATAGGAAAGGATAACATAAACATTCCAACTAATTTTTTAAAATGGCATATTATGCATGCACCATTAGGCAAGGCATGCATGTCTGTATTTATAATCTATGCCCTCCTATCTTGAAGGCAGATTCTATAAAGTCCCTGTGGAGCAGCTTCTTTGCCATCTGGTCAGGCACGTGTAGAAGGATTATGTTCTACCCGGCCACTTTTATGATGCAGTTACATCAGACAGAACCTTGGTCCAGAACAGGGCTGAATTATCTGTTTTCAGCAGCAGAATGCATTAATTATGCACTGGCAGTTGCATTTCCCTTGTTGATGATCAGGTGGCCATTTTTTCTCTGCTGTCTTTTAAAATCAGAAAGACACCTGCATTGTCTAATTTTGTTAGTTGTTTTCCTAACCTGTAGTTTACAGTTGTTTTTAGTACCAGAATTGTTTTAATTGTGGACTTAACAAAATGGGCACTTAAGATTTTATCTTAATAGAAGTGTTGTGCCTTAGTATTAATAGTTTTGGTTTAAATGTATGTTAGCATATATGGCTTTTTATTGCATTATGATCTATGACTGAACTATAAAGTCTTATTGCTATTGCATAGTATAGAAGTACCACAATGGGATGGGAAGATTAGGTGGTGAAAGCATTTGACCTATCTTCCAAAGAATGTATCTTTAAGAGAGTTTGAGCTGTCTTAAACCATATCTTGATATGGTTTGACCTGTTTTATATTGGAGCTCTTTCAGACTGCTTTATTCTCAAGAAATCAAGACTGAATATATCTATTGAAAACAAACAATTGACTAAACAAACAATGGAATGAATTTATTATCCATCCCTATTTGAAGAATATTTAGCAAACTGTAAAAAAGTTCCTTTCTTACCATAGGCAGAGATATGAATTTTCATGCTGATACAATTTATCCTTTGCTGTGCAATAATTATGGCTATTTCATTTTATATGCTGCCAGCATCCTTTTGGGAAATTCTCCCAAAGGCAATGTTACCATTTCACAAAACAAGGAATGCAGAGTGAGAAGAATCATCCCTGCATCGTCACTTAAGTAGGTGGAAATAGAAAAGGGGCATTGATTTCACCAAGGGTGCAAACCATAAGCTAGCCCAGAAGCCACTGCTTGTATTTGTGTGTGTGTGCGTGTGTGTGCGTGTGCACATGCACACTCATGCATACATACAAGGGTATTCTTGAACTTGATTTGTAGGGTCTAAGGTACATATTCCTCCTCTGCTGATCTGTGCTTAGGGTATGAGACCTCACCATATTTCTAAAGGAAGCCTGATGTTTCCCTGTAGAAATGACTTGCATCTCTATTTTTATGACTTCCAGATAGCAAGTTGGCTCTTAGAAAATCAGCAGCAGTCATTGTAGTTAGAACCAGTCCAGACTTTGCCCTCTCAGGCCAGGTGAAAATGGTGCAGAGCATGAATGGCCCTTGCATTCTTGGGTGATGGGAGTCCATTTTTAGTTATTTAATGAATGACATAGGACTTTGTGTGTTATAGCATTGTATGGGATGCCCTTATCCTGGGGTAAGGGTGATAAAAAATCACAAGATGTCCCCTTTACAGTAAAGAAGGTTATAGGACACATTGAAAGGCTTGAACAAGGAGGGTCAAGATATTATTTTCTCAAGGATGATCAGTTCAGACGCACACCATTTTACTTGATTCATTCTGGAATCAAAGAATTTTAAGCCATCCTATTTTTGTATCGGGGAGGAGGGGTTACATGAAAAGGTGAGATTTTGAAGTCTAGGAATAATATGAATAACTCCAGAAAGCCCCTTTGGGGATTTACAATGTGTTCTTCTCTGCTTAACTCCCTGAAGGAATTGGCCCACAGAGTAACAAAAAACAAACTCATGGTCAAACTGGTCCTCCCATTTCTGTGGGCAAAAAAAATATGCAGTCAGATTTTCAGAATGAGTGTCTTTTTCCCATTAGGCATTCTGAATGCAAGTGTTTTATTTTGGACCTCAGAACAGGAAAGGGATATTAAGAATGTGTCAAATCAGAAACAAACTGGATGAAATAGTTTATTCTGTCTCCCTGTGTCTCTCTCTGTGCTTGTCCCACTGTATTATCTTCTGCTTCTCTATTGCATCTCTCCATACAAACAGCCCTCAGAATGTAATATAAAATGAATATGTAAATGAACATTCTTGTGATACTATAAATGGTGGAAATGATCTGATGGCATCTTGGCATTTTCTGAAAAAAATGTATTTGGGTTCCCAGTTCCAGAGTCAAGGGCAACATTTGGAGCAAGGGATTGGAGCTCTGAACCCCCTCTCCCACACCCTCACACTAAAAGTGGAAAGAGCCACACTATCCGATTTCTGAGGTCAGGGAAGTGACCTCAGAGAACAGGAAAAGGTCAAAGGTTGGGAGTACAGAGAGAGGCAGGGAGGAGTTGGGAGGAGTTTGGAGAGTCCAGGGTTCAAGGTGCCCTCAGGTTGTCTTTTTGCCATTTCCCACTGTTCATCAGATGTTTGCAGACCTCAAGCCTGGGGACTCTGGGGAATCCTGATGAAACTGAGCTCTTGGTTCCATTTAGACATCTAGTCAGTCGGGGAAAGAATGGGTGAACATTCCTCCACAACACAATTATGTATCTAGCTAGATACTTCTGTTTCCTACTTCTTGAAGTAATTGGTGATATTAAATAGAATCACCATTTTCTGTATGTTGTAATGGAATTCTGTGATCAGAACATGCATAAATTTGTGCTTAAGAAGAACGTATTAGTGAAAATTTCACTAATGCATGCATTAGGGGAAACTGAATACAGGAAAATGGATATTTCAGAAAAGAGTTGCATGAAAGAGCGTAAAATAACCCCCACCCATCGACCTATGGACTTTTAACTAAAGTAACACCAAGTGATGAGGAAATGGGATGGTGCAAACTTCTTTGAAAAGACTGGAAGTATTTGTTCATTTGTGTTTGTTCTAAGTATAAGTTATTTCCTACAGCAAACTATAAGATACTTTGTAAAACTTTTTTTAAAAAGAAGGTACTTTTTAAACATGGGTATGTAAAGGTCATCTATTCTTTGTTTATTTATGGAGCAAACCTATGATGCTTAGGTAGAGAAAGGCATTCTGGCTAGATCGTGTCAGCAGGCTTAGAACTTCTTTTTTGTCTAATCATACATAGTATTACATAGTTAATCATAAAGAAATGTCTAAGTGACACACAGTACAAGTTTTCCTACATAAAGCAAGATTACATTTCTGGAAATGCCTACTGCAAATGATAAGAAAAGTTTGTAGCAAACATTAGTCGTAAAAAATGGGTACTACTAGTGTTGGGGTGGAACAAGGTGAGACCCATCCATTTAGCATTCACTGTCTTCCTCTTCTGCTTGGCCTAATCTTGGAAAGCAAGCCAAGCCAGGAGGAAGCTTGTGAAATGCTCAAAAATGAAGGCTGTGCAATAAGCAACCTTCTTCCAAATCAAGTGCAGCAGCACAACAAAAACTGCAATGGGTGGAGCAAAAGAGAGACTCTTGCTCAGCAGCTGTGTTGGGCTCCATACCTGAGGAGCCCCATGCAAACAACTATCTTCTATGAAAGCTGCATCAGCTGAAACAGAGGGTGCTGTATGTGGTGAAGAGGAGGGACGGTACTTGCACAGTATAGGGGGCTTGGTTCCCAGAGAGTTCCCCATGAATGTTGGACATGTTTGCCAGGAACTCAGACTCTTGGCTGCGACAAAGCAAACTGGAATCCAGGGAGCAGGGAAAGCAACATATTCCCACCCCAGAACAGATTCCTCACATCTTCTTAGCTGCTACCTCTGTGATAGTAACAGCCATATTTTGAGCCACAATAAAACTAGGATGTGTGAGGAATCTGTTTTCAGAATTCCTGGGCTCAGTTGCCCAGACTCCAGCCTGCTTTCTCATAGCTATGAGTCCAACTTCCTGGTGAGAGTGCCAAGCGTTTACATAGGTGCAAGCCAGGAACTGAGGTTGCCAATTGTGCAACTGGGGTTTCATTAGCATTCTTGGTGACAGGACCAATCATGGGAGGAAGTCTGAACTGAAGAAGGATGAATTCTGTGGAGCTTTGTCACACCACTCTGATAGACTAGACTTCTAAAATCTTGGACATCATCAAGAGGGCAATTTAGGGATTAGGCTCAATTGGCAGTCTTCTCAATTGCCTGTTTCTGAGTTGCTTACTGTTTTGTAAACAAATACCAACACCTTAAACTGGAAGTAAACAGCTAACCTTCAACATGCATGTAATATGTTGGCAGGAAGTTGACCTCATTGTCCATTTGAACTGCACCAACTTTGTGGACAGCAGTCATTCAACATTGATTATCCTGTATGAACATATCTATTCCTTTGGAACACTTGTGTTTCATTTCCCTTCCTTTGATGTTCATTGAATGCCTGTGCAAAAGATCATTTTCTCTAGTGGCACCTAAACTGTGATGCTTGATTCTAAGGAGTCTTACGGACTCTTTCACTAAAGGGATTCAAATGACAGGCTTAAAAGACAATCCAATGGCTCCCTGAATGGCATTTGGGGAGGAGGGGAAATACAGGTTACTGCGGGTTACTGCGGATCTTCTCCTGATGGACAGAGCTACAAGCATGGAGAGGAGAGTCTTCTTGTTAGATGCCATAGTTTTTCCTATCTGACCATTCTGCTTTTTCATTAAGCTTGTATGAAATGCAGTTGAACTTGTAAGGCTGTGTAATGTTGGAGCCCTCCAATGTGATTTATTCAGTGGCTTGGTTATCATGTTTTTCTGGGTGGATTAAAAAAACCCCCCACATTTCCCTTTTCTCCAAGGTAGCTATTTCTGCTTGGAAGAAGGTAGGCTCACATGACTCGAAATGCAGCCAGCCTTCTCAAGTGACTTATGTCAGAAGTACATGCTGAGCTTCATTTTTTGTAAGTATGTAACCATATCATAGGATGATAACTGCACACTTGTCATCTACAACTTGTAGGAAAGAGACAGGGACAATAAAGGATTGGAGATATATGTTTTTTGTATGAACTTAACTTTGTTAGCTTTATATTTTGAACTTTTCAAAGACAGGAGTTACAATGTTATTTCAAATCCAAAAGAACACCTGTGTAGAAATAAATAGATCCTAGGAACGAAATAAAATTTCATTTATGTTTACATTAAGATACAGCCCAAAATAATATTGTACAAAATATTCAACTCTTCCCCATCATGCCTCGCCAAGCTTTCTTCACATCTTTGTTGCGTAAAGTATATATAACAGGATTCAACAGTGGAGTCAAGATACTGTACATCAGTGGGATCAGTTTTCCATTCACTGATGACTGGGAGGGCACAGGCCTCAGGTAGGTGAAAATGCAACTGCCGTAATAGAGAAGAACCACAATAAGATGTGAAGAGCAGGTGGAGAAAGCTTTTTGCCTTCCTTCTGCAGAACGTATCTTCAAGACAGTTGAAATAATGCAAATGTATGAAAGTAGGATACAGAACATGGGCATCCAAGCTATGATTAGGCCAATGGAGAGCAAAAGTGTTTGGTTGAGGGAAATGTCTCCACATGACAGCTTCAGTAGTGGTGGGATGTCACAGTAGAAAGCAACTAGGCGGTTGTCTCCACAGAAAGGCAACTGGAAGGCAAAATGTGTGTGCACTGCTGAGTTGAGGAAGCCACCAGCCCAGCATGCCATGGCTAGCTGGAGGCAAGCTTGTCTTCTGATAATCAGTGGATAGCGCAGAGGGTGGCAAATAGCAACATAGCGGTCAAAAGCCATCACTGCCAGAAGGAGGCATTCAATGCCGACGAAGGAAAAGAAAAAATAGAGCTGGAGTACACAGCCCACATAAGAGATGCTGCCTCTGTCTGTGAGAAGGAAATCCAGCATCTGGGGAATTGTGCTGGTAGTGTAGCAGATGTCGAGGATGGAGAGGTTGCCAAGAAAGAAGTACATGGGTGTTTTGAGCCTCCGGTCTACCATAGCCAAGATGATAATGAAAAAATTCCACAGTACTGTGAATAGATAAATGATCAAGAATCCACTGAAAAGCAAGAGCTGTATCCCCTGCAGATTTTTAAAACCAAGGATGATGAATTCTGTAATCATCGTTTGGTTTTGTACCTTCATGTCAGACCTCAAATGAGGTAGATTTCAATGTATAAAAAAATGTAAGTTTATCAAGTGTCGCATAGGAAAAAATACATCAAAACTTTTGATTCAGCAGTTTATGGACAAACCCATAATAGGGTAACAATGTAAGATTCATCTTTGATCAAACCAGTGGTCTATTTTTTCCCAGTTTCTTGTTTCTAGTTTTGGGTGTTCATGTACTTCTAGAAATGTTGCAAACCAAGCACGAAGTCAGCAGCTTCCACTAGGGCATTCTTTGCTTTTGTAATTTACTATCTAGAAGTATGCTTCCTCTGATCATGCTGCTTCCAGAGAAATTGCACATATGCATTTTATTCATTAATCACACACACACGAGAAAAATATTTGACATGGATTAGCAATCAGGAATTCTTCCCCACACCCAAAGACTACATTTTTGTTAGTATTTATATCACTAATGCCATATGCAGATATTTGCAGGCAGTATTTATTCTTATGGATGAAGAGCATGCCTAAAATGTCATACATTTTCTCACAGACACCACCACCACCACAGTTCAACCAGGACTATGCACTGATCAACTGTCCAAGGGCAAGGCTATCAATATCTACTTGTCCTGATGTCTATATTCTAGCACAAGCAGTATGCCTCTGTACAGCATTTTTGTTAATATTATATCACTAACACCATATGCAGATATTTGCAGGCAGTATTTATTCTTATGGATTGGTATTCTCAGTTATGCTCAGTTCTCCCTCTCCCTCTCCCTCTCCCTCTGTGTGTGTGTGTGTGCACGTGTGCACATGTGTATCGCCTCATACCTTATACCAGCCTTCCCCAAAGTAGTGTCCTCCATATATTGTGGACTGCACTAAAATCCATTAAAAAAAGGTGCTGGAATGCCGTTCCGGTGTGTTCTATGACAAAAAAGCCCTGGGTGAACTAGATAGCTCATATTTCTTTTCACTTTGTTTTTGCCTGCCTCAAATCTTTGCTTATTTAATAAATAAACAATAACATAACCAAATGTATCACCTATATATAACCAATATAGACACACACAATAAAAACACATCAAATAATTGGATTCAGTTTTGCAAATAGCATTTGCCTTACTCATGGATGACAATGCAAAACACACAGACTCACAAATACACTGCTACACACATGCAACTTCCATAAATAATGTGATCAGATTTGCATCCAGCTTCAGATTTCTGTTACATCCCTACATTCTCCAATCCTCTGTATTAAGACACTCAGAAATAACCAACTCTGATTCTCCATTCTTTCTCTCTTGTTTTCTCTCTATATAATCATTGCAAAGGCATGGTACACTAGGGCCAGTGAAGATCACTTAATGGATAAATCCTTATTTGTTTCATTATGACACAGCCAGATGGATATTCATTAGTAGGGCTTACTCCAACATTTTTGCCTGCAAACATTTGCTCCCCCACTCATGAAACTTTCCTGTGCTTACCTGAGAAACCTTGGTCTTTCATATTGAGTCTGTGTTGTGCATAGACTTCACATTTGTTATTCATATACATGTTCAATATGCTTTTGGGAATTCTCTACCCCAAGAGCTTTCCTAGACTAAAAACATTCCCGGAAATAATTGAAGTACTTTAGGTTAGTCAAGAGCATCCAAACTCAGTCTTACATACAGGTCCTGTGTGTTCTAAGTTAAAGAAACTTTCAATTGCATAGGCCAGCCTTGCCCAACTTGTTGCCCTCCTGATGCTTTGGACTACATGGGGAAGTGTTGACTCACATTCAGGTGCTCCAAGTGCTGTATGATTTGGTGGGATTTTTAAAACAATAACAAATTGTCTTTTCAACTTGAACAAGTCTCACCCTAAACTAGATATGGGATATGCATATGTATGGAAGCTGGTGGCTGCCCAACTGGATGAAGCCTATGCCTGAAATGTCATATATCTGCTCATAGACACCACCACCACCACTGCCACCAATTCAACCATGAGGGCCATAGCTACTTGCCCTGATGTCTATATGCTAGCGCAGTCAGTATGCCGATGTACAGCCTTTGTGGGCAACATGCGCAGGAGGGCACTGTTCCTCTAATATCCTGCTTGCATATTCCAGTGGGTATCTGGTTGGTCACTGTGTGAATAGAATGCTGGCCTAGTGGTATCTTTGCTGTAGCTCTCTTGCATGGCTTTTTTATGTTCTTATGATGGATTTCAGCAAACTTGTGCTGAACAGCTGACTGATGAAAACTGCAAGTTACCTGAAACAGCAACATGTGCATGGCCAGGATTGCACACATTGGTCCAGGAGTCTTATTTAGAAAAAAAAAATGCATAATTCAGTAGACCTTCCTGCTTTATCATTAGTGATCCTCTTCATCCATATGTCAAGGACTCAATAGTAGGAATATATAAGAAATTCATTTCAATTTGCAAATCATCTGAACATGCTCTAATTGGTATAAATGTAAACACGAACATGACCAGGAGTGCAATTATTGGAAAATACTCACATACTGCTATATTTGTGAAAGTGTTTAAAATAAAATTTAAAATACATCCTTCAAAAAGTGTGTGTGTGTGTTTTCATTCTTCAATCCATAGCAGAGAAGTACACATTTATTCCCATTCAGAACACGCACTTGATGACAAATGAAAATGAGAGTGAGTTTGCGAGTTTCTCATTCCTACTAGTAAGATTGATTCCTACATGATGTACCCCACCAATGGCATATCATTCCTGCCCTCACTGTGCATAAGAGGATTCAGATGATTACATGCAGCCTATGCCCTAGACAAGGCACAGTATCAGTGATCTCTGTGTAACCGTATACCTTGACTTTTATCTAGACAACCATATTCAGCCACCCTGATGAAACACCAAGGAAGCAACTGAAAAGATCCTGGGGTGTAAACTTGACTCCATGAAAGTGCTTAGCCCCAGCCCCCTCCCCTCCCAAGACACAACTTTTACTCCCCTCTGGAGCACATTTTCAGCCAGTACAATTCTCTCCCTGCCTTCTGTGAAGAGATGAAACTGGGATTGGGCCTTCAGTGTCCTAACTCCCAGAGCACAGGAACTAGGATCTTCCTTCTGCAGGTGGGAAGAAACATCCACAAGAGGCAACATTCTACTCACAGAAAGTCCTTCTGCCAGATTTTTGTGGATCCCCTTTTTTGCCCATAGCACTACTTCAACATGTTCAGCAGAGCTCCCTGACTTTCTGTGTGGCATTTTAGGAGTGCTGAGGGCTTGTTGAGTGCCCTTAAATGGAGAAGGTAAGAGAGACTGCTTCCCCTGGTACAGTTGCTCAAGTATCAGTCTAGGTCCAACTCAAATTAATTATGTGAAACACAGCAGACATCACATCAAAGTTGCTATAGAATAATCATTTCCTTTCTCTCACCAATATAAGCAATCTATACTTCTGTAGAGTCAGGGCTAGCTAATTGAGATGAGTGTTCTCTGTCTTTGGAAAAGTTTGATGCACTTATTATTTTCTACTGAAATATCCAGTTGAGTTTCTACTTCCCATCCCAAAGTTAGCTTTGGGGGTTCTAGAAGGAGCACATTTCTTATGGTAGATGACCAGAGTAGATACTAGGAGATTCCACTGGCGCAAAGATGTCTGGAATATAGCCAGGTGAGCATGTATACCTGGTCTCATATGCTGCTCTTAGGTGATGATATCCCAATGCCACATTCATACAGGCCTTAGAGCATATAAAAGGATACAACACAGAATGCCCTTGCACGTGTGTTGTACGATAGCCTGTAAGGCTCTCCTAAGGCTTCTGGACCTGGAAGAATTCTGCTAATTCTCAACACATTATGGAATAGGAAGAACAGAATTCTGTTTTCAATTGCATGCCCTCTCCCTTTCCAAGAGGGAGTCAGCATGGCATGGCATGAGCTCTCTATATGTTTAGCTCTCACTGGATTGGCTGAAGTGGGATTCTTCTCCTTAATTTTTCTCTTTAAGTTTTAGAGTTAATTATTTCTTTTTTATACTGCCTCACAGCCAGAGCTCTTTGGAGGTTTTTTATTTGAATGTGGTAATAATCCAGAGGAATGCCACCTACAGTTAAATAAGTAGCAAATAAAAGAGGAGAGGAGAGGAGAGAGGGCAAAGTGTCTTGCATTTGAAAACTATCAACTATATGCCTCAGCCATAAAGAAAGATCAAAGATAAATGCTTCAGAAAATCTCATTTCTTAATGAGCCGGATATAAATTTTCATGAAGCAACTGTTATGCTGGACAATATCAATTACACAGGAAGAAATCAATATATTACTCAATTTGCAAAGGAGTAAGACTAGTGGTTTTATTTATTTATTTAAAACTTTTATATACCATCCACTACCAAGGTCTCGGAATGGTCTTACAATAGAAGAGTGGAACACAGCATCCAAGCTGGTTGTCTATACTATAAAACCAGTGAAAATGATACTTCCAGATATTCAAATTTCTCAAATTTTAGAATGGAAAGTGAACTGAAAAGAAAGGCAGGACCACAAATATGAATCCTTTCTTGACATAGCCATTATTAGAAATATCACAAATGCTGCATACTATTATTGGAAACTTCTCACTTTCTTATCTGTTGGCTGCTACATGCTGAATATTTTGAATACCCCTGAAAACCTTGACTCTTTCAAGAAACCAATTTCTTTGCCATCAGCTTTTGCAGTGCCATCTTTACATCTTTGTTCCTTAGGGTGTAGATCAATGGGTTAAGCATAGGGGATATGATGTTGTTAACAAGGGCAATCATTCTGTCCTTATTGAGAGAGTAGCTGGAGAGAGGTCGGATGTATGTAAAAATAGAGCTTCCATAAAAAAGTATGACAACAGTGAAATGAGAAGCACAGGTAGAAAAGGTCTTCTTCATCCCAGCTGAGGAGGTCATTTTAAGAATCCTCCAGATGATGTGAATGTAGGACATCACAATGCACATGACTGGTCCAAACCCCATTACAGGGCTAACGGCCAGCATCGCTGTGATGCTGTCAGAGATGCCCCCACAGGAGATAGCTAGAAGAGGAGAGATGTCACAGAAGAAGTAGTTTACCTCATTGACACCACAAAAAGACAAACGGAAGGTGAAAATAATATGCACAGTGGCATTGAGTGAACTTGTCAACCAGGTAGCTGATACAAGCTGGGCACACATTTTCTGACTCATGACTACATGGTAGCGCAGGGGATTACAGATGGCGACATAACGATCATAAGCCATGACACCCAACAGAATTGTCTCAGTGCCAATGAAAAAAACAAAGAAGAAGAGTTGTGTCTGGCATCTTTCACTAGAGATGGTGCTTCCACCTGAAATCAAGAACACTATTATCTGAGGAATGGTGGTTGTAGTCTGGCAGAGGTCCAAGAAGGAAAGATTGCTCAGAAAAAGGTACATGGGGGTTTGAAGGCATGGTTCCAAGCAAATAAGTAAGATGATCAGAAGATTCCCCATTACTATAAAAAGGTAGGCAATGAGCATAAATCCAAGAAGGAGGAAACGCCATTCACTAAGGTCTGAAAATGCCAGAAGGATAAATTCTGATGGAACTGTGTCATTACTGATATCCATTGTATTATTTTCATAAAATATATTTTCTGTAAATGAAAATGCATAAATTAATGAATGCAATAGAAAACAATACTACAAACCAATGAGCATTTTTTAAAAAATTGGAAACAGAGAGATTCTCTGTCTCTGATGTGGAGTTTTGAGGGCAGCAGTCAGTCCCAGCTGTGCTGATGTCTTTCTCCCCACCTTCACAACTGGTGCACCAGCTACTCCACTAGCTTGCCAAAGTGACCTAGGAGAAGGGACTTAAGGGGTATTCTGTGGCAGTACAGGAAGCAGCGGGTGCAGGGGGCGGATGGCAAGCACCACTGACAGATGCAGTTTCCTGGTGGTGCTTCATCTTCCTTAACTTAATGTGTCTTAAACCCAAGAAAGCCTCCTAAAGTGAACATGCAAGCCCTCTGGTTTTACCGTTTCTCAGCCTCACCCTGCCATTAGGCTGAGTGAAGCCCCATCCTCACACTGCAGGTGCAGAATCAGGGTGGGTGACAGGGATGGCTCTGAGATAGTGGAGGAGAGAGCCTGGGACACACAGCCAGCTCTGCACTGCCTCAGCCAACCTGCTGTCTTCATGTGGAGTGGAGGATGCGGTCCCATTCCCAGCATTAAAGCGGAAGTTAACTGGCTACAGTTAATGGACTCTTTTTAGGGCTTCTCTACACAACCCATTTATTGTGATAATTCATTCATGGACATTGTGGGGACTTTTCACAGTGTTGTCCTCATGTCATAGCTGTCTCACTCTGCATCTCCTGCTTTTTCTCTCAACAGGGAAAATGTGGCATTATTTTTTATTATTGCTTGGGGAAGCTCTTGGTGGAGGCAGAAATCCAATGTCTGCTGCACAGCTTGAGGAAAGGAGCAGGGGAGATATGCGGGGGGCAGGGGAGGGGTAAGGCCACAAAGCATCCAAGAAGCCTAGGCAGTTGCTTCCCTGCCTGCCCACTCCCATGTCTTCACTCTCCCTTTCTCTTTGAAGAAATAAGGGTTGCAGTGTCATTTCAAACTTTCCTGATTGCATCCTTTGTCCTCTGCTGAAGAAACTACTAGTTGAAACCTATGTCCATGTTGAAGTTAATCAGATTATCTTCATGGTCTTCCAAGTAAATCAAAGAGTTCATAACTGGAGGTTGGGGTGGGGGGATGTCTGCAGGGGATATGGCTGTTGTTGCTTCCTTTTGGGTGGAGCAAATGTTAGCAATAGCAAATGAGTCCCCCCCCCCCCGCCGCCCTTGCTTATCAAGTGTGCATCTTAGTGGGAGGCTTCCTTTCATGAAGAAATAAGAAGAAACTGCATGGGAAACTCTGCCCAAGACATAGTGGAATAAAGGGCTCCTCGGCTGTGTTTTCAAGGACTGCAACCACAACCCTTCTCAGCCAAGTCATGGCATCTGAATTTTTCAGGAGGAAGGGGGCAAGTGCAAGGGAGAGGGGCATCACAACCAGTAAACTATGATTTTTCTGCCAGTGTAGTTATGTTGTACCTTCACAGTGATGCATTTCAAGGTCTATCCACATATTAGAGGCTTTTAAAGACTTTGTAGCTGTATTCAGATGGAGGGAACAAATGTAGAGACACATGTATAATGCAGGAGAAGAGCATAGTGGGGCAGCATGCAATAAAATCTTTGGGAAAAGAAGCACTTAATGGTACATGGTGGGTGGTGATATCTTTGGGGTATCACTGGTCCCATCAAAACTATTCATCAAGGGTCCCATATAGTTGCACCCTCTCTTCTTTGCCCTGGTTAATTCAGGCTAAATAGCACATGATTTATATTTCCTCTTAGCCAAGCTATGAGGTGTGAGTGCTAAATCTGAGTTCAGGTTAATTTTCATGTCAATTCAGTTCAAACACGAAACATTTTTCCTTACAAAGAACTGTGCATTTGAAATTTAATCTATATCAATGCTTCATTAAAATTATATATTCCAATCTGTGAATTTTTCATTAAGCTAGAAGAACTGTACAGCTAAGAAATTAACATTTTACATCCTTTAAAGTGAGTTTAAATCTACGGTACACAAGGAGAGAGAAAGAGGGAGTGAGAGAGTGAAAGTGAGAGAGAGCGAGAAGAGTTCTCACAGAAACCCTTTTCTTTGCAGCAGTCCTTGCAGAAAACCAAACAATAAGTATTTTACCTCCTTTCAAGCAAATATGTCCTTCCTTGGGCTATTGTACAGCTTGGAAAGTCTCCTCTTCTTCCTCATCCAAACTGAGTTTGTGTCTATAGTGCCAATACATAGAAGGCAAGTTCTTACTAAAGGCTTCTGTTAATGGGAGTTCAATGTTTTATCCTTGCTTAAGCACAGACATTCTCCCTGGCGCTTTTATACATTTGGAAACAGCTTAACTAGGTCTCCTGGGTGTCCATATGTGCATGTATGTGTGCCCTCTTGTACCTGGGGACAGGATGGTTGAACAAAGAATTGCTCCAGAAGAACAAAAGCCAGAAAAATGCCAGTAGTATAGATATGGTGAATGATATTACTTGCCACTGAAAGCAAATCTGATCAGAAAAAAATACTTTTCAGAAATTAGGAAATGTGGAAAATCTGGTAAGCATTTGTCTCCTGATATGTCAGGAAAAAGAAGGGCAGGGACATGGGCGCCTATGGAAACTGCACCCTCCATGACTCTCCAAAGTTGCTACTGCTTAGATCACCATGCAGAGGTTTGAAAGGGATGCTCTTTGATTAGGAACCCTGTGATAAGGCATTACACGTGGCTGGAAACAAGAACCCTGATAAGGAATTACAAACTATGTCTAGGAACAAGTCACTGTTGAAATCCAAATTGATAAAGCCCTGCTAAATGATTCACCCTGATTTGATTTCGCTTCACCAACCCACCCAGATGAGGATGGGGGATAAGCATATCCTTTTTCTTACAAAAACAAAACAAAACAAAACATAACAAAACAAAACAAAAAACAGAGTGCAAAGGCCGCTCTTTCACAAACAAACAAACAACTTGAAATTCATCTAAAATTTGTGAGTCATTAACCCTCCGGAAGGGTTAAATACCCAATTAAATTTTCAATTTTGCCAAAATGTTTCCTTACATTTTCTTTTACTACTACTATATAGTAACAGCCCTCTGTAATGCTTGGTGAAAAATTTTGTGGATGCAACCTGCTCTCTCTGTCTCTGCCTCTGCCTTACTATAGCAATTCCTGCTTCTTTACAGCATCTGCCCATACAAGCAGTAGAATGTGATATGAACTGAATATATAAAAGAACATTCTTGTGATACAATCAGTGGAGGAAATGATTGGAAGCCACATTTGCATTTCCAGTTCCAAGTCAGGGACAACACTTGAATTGAGATTTTGGAGCTCCAAACCCCCTCTCCCACACATCCTTCAAAATGTGTGTGTGTGTGTGTGTGTGTGTGTGTGTTTTCATTCTTCAATCAATAGCAGAGAAGTACACATTTATTCCCATTCTGAACACGCACTTGATGACAAATGAAAATGAGAGTGAGTTTGTGAGTTTCTCATTCCTACTAGTAAGATTGATTCCTACATGATGTACCCCACCAATGGCATATCATTCCTGCCCTCACTGTGCATAAGAGGATTCAGATGATTACATGCAGCCTATGCCCTAGACAAGGCACAGTATCAGTGATCTCTGTGTAACCGTATACCTTGACTTTTATCTAGACAACCATATTCAGCCACCCTGATGAAACACCAAGGAAGCAACTGAAAAGATCCTGGGGTGTAAACTTGACTCCATGAAAGTGCTTAGCCCCAGCCTCCTCCCCTCCCAAGACACAACTTTTACTCCCCTCTGGAGCACATTTTCAGCCAGTACAATTCTCTCCCTGCCTTCTGTGAAGAGATGAAACTGGGATTGGGCCTTCAGTGTCCTAACTCCCAGAGCACAGGAACTAGGATCTTCCTTCTGCAGGTGGGAAGAAACATCCACAAGAGGCAACATTCTACTCACAGAAAGTCCTTCTGCCAGATTTTTGTGGATCCCCTTTTTTGCCCATAGCACTACTTCAACATGTTCAGCAGAGCTCCCTGACTTTCTGTGTGGCATTTTAGGAGTGCTGAGGGCTTGTTGAGTGTCCTTGAATGGAGAAGGTAAGGGAGACTACTTCCCCCAGTACAGTTGCTCAAGTATCAGTCTAGGTCCAACTCAAATTAATTATGTGAAACAAAGCAGGCATTACATCAAAGTTGCTGCAAAATCTATATATCTTACTCTTTATTTTTCCCTTCTCTCATGAATGTAAAGTGAGAGGCTCTCATCCAGATTGCCTGCACACCTGCAATTTTTATTGCAAGATTATGATCCAATGATTTTGTTTGCATTTCCTCTAATACATGTGTATTTTGTACATGCATTTGTAATACACAGATACATGTACAAATATCCAATATTGGTAAGCATTTTGCTTTCAAAGAAATGGATCACAAAAGGTGTGAACACCAAAGGAAAACTGCTACAGCTCACAGTCTGGTATGGAACAACTTTCAAGATGGGCTTTGAAGAATGTCAGTGAACTCAGTTCTGCTGATTCATTTTTAATTCCACTCAAATATGTTCCTTGGTTGCACATTTCTTTAATATATTCATTTTAATATGATTTTTTAATTCACCAGAATTGCGTTACAAAATTTAGTCTATCAAAAGAAAGGTAATTGTTATTTCACATACAGTTTTAAGTAGTTTACATTTTATATTTTTATATCAATGTTCACACAGAACATATTGTTTTATTCTACATAACCATATCAAAATGGCTAGGAGGGTTCACTATTGGGAGAAAGCAGGGGTGGCATTAGCAGCTAGACCTGGATACATACACATTGTGTGAACACTTATTTTTCACCACTGATCACCATTGAACACCAATCATCATCACTGAAGACTATTCAGGGAAAACAAACTAGGATGGGTGCTCTCTTTGGAAAAGTTTGATGCACCGTTTCTGTTCTACCAAAAAATTATTAATTACATGCCTGAGCCACAATGACAGAGCAAAGATAATACATGCTTCAGGAAATCTAATTTCTTAATGAGCAGGTAGAAATGTTCATGAAGCATCAATTATACTGTATATAATTAATTGCACAAGAAGGAATTGATATACTACTGGAAGGGTCTACGTAGGAGTAAGTCTAGCAGTTTTGGCAGTGATATTTCCAGATGTTCCTATATCTCAAATTTTAGAATGGAAAGTGAACTGAAAAGAAAGGCACGGTCAAAACATGGACCCTGCCTTCACATAGCCAATATTAGAAATATCAGAAATGCTACATAGTATTATTGGAAGCTTCTCACTTTCTTATCTGTTGAGCACTACATGACATGCTAGATATTTTGAATACCCCTAAAAATAAGTATCTTGACTCTTTCAGGAAGGCAATTTCTTCCCTATCATCTTTCGCAGTGCCATCTTTACATCTTTGTTCCTTAGGGTGTAAATCAGTGGGTTAAGCATAGGAGAGAGAATGTTGTTAAACAGGGCAATTATCCTGTCCTTATTGAGTGAGTAGATGGAGATGGGCCGGACATATGAAAAAAGGCAACTGCCAAAGAAGAGCAGCACAACTGTGAGATGAGAAGCACACGTAGAAAAGGCCTTTTTCATCCCAGCTGAGGAGGTCATTTTAAGAATCCTCCAGATGATGTGAATGTAGGACATCATAATGCACATGACTGGTCCAAACCCCATTACAGGGCTAGTAGCCAGCATTGCTGTGATGCTGCCAGAGATGTCGCCACAGGAGATAGCAACAAGAGGAGGGATGTCACAGAAGAAGTAATTTATCTCATTGACACCACAAAAAGACAAACGGAAGGTGAAAATAATATGCACAGTGGCATTGAGTGAACTTGTCAACCAGGTAGCTGATACAAGCTGGGCACACATTTTCTGACTCATGACCACATGATAGCGCAGGGGATTACAGATGGCGACATAACGATCATAAGCCATGACACCCAACAGAATTGTCTCAGTGCCAATGAAAAAAACAAAGAAGAAGAGTTGTGTCTGGCATCTTTCACTAGAGATGGTACTTCCACCTGAAATCAAGAACACTATTATCTGAGGAATGGTGGTTGTAGTCTGGCAGAGGTCCAAGAAGGAAAGATTGCTCAGAAAAAGGTACATGGGGGTTTGAAGGCATGGTTCCAAGCAAATAAGTAAGATGATCAGAAGATTCCCCATTACTATAAAAAGGTAGGCAATGAGCATAAATCCAAGAAGGAGGAAACTCCATTCACTAAGGTCTGAAAATGCCAGAAGGATGAATTCTGATGGAACAGTGTCATTACTGATAATCATCTTATTAGCTTCATAAAATTTATTTTTTTTTCTGTAAACAAATACACAATGATAAAAACATATGATTCAAAATACAGAAATCAATGGAGGCTGGTGAAAGAAAGCACTGGCACAAACCAATCAACATTTTTAAAAAGGAAGCAGAGTGATTGTCTGGCTTTGAGACAGTGTCTGGAGGGTCACAGTCAGCCCCAGCTCTGACCCTGTTCTGGTGTCTCCCTCCACACCTTCACCACTGGTCTGGAAAGAACTGTACCAGTTACTCCACAAGGTTGCTAAAGTGACTTTGGAGAAAGGGTTTAAGGGATAGTTTGTGGCAGTACCAGAAGGGGAAGGAAAAGGATCAGTACCACCAATATATGATGTGTCCAGGTGGTGCTTCAGCTTCCTTTCACCACCAAAGCACCACAGCTGGACAACTGAAATTGACCATCCAGCTGCTTTGCAGGCAGGAGCATGGGGTGGTGCTCTTCTTCCCTGCATGTGATGTTTCTGATCCTTCCAATCTGGAAGCTTACAGGCATCTGCAAAGGAAAGGACCCTAAGTCATATGCTTCCTAATCACCATCATTTTTTCTTACCTGGAAGCAAAAACCATGAAACTGTGGTTGTCATACTTTGGGCACCATGAGAAGGCAACACTGCCTGGAGAACACAATAATGCTAAGGAAAGTTAAAGACAGAAGAAAAGAGGGAAGATTACTTATGAGATGGATTGATTCCATAAATGAAGCAGCCTTGAGTTTACAAGAGTGGAACAGGCTTGTCAGGGAATGGATGATTTGGAATTCATAGGGGCACTGTAAGTCAGAGCCAGTTTAATGGAATGTAACAACATGTAATAGCATAACATTCTTCTCACATATTTTACCAAAGTGTATAGGCATGTGATGAGGAGGTAGTTATCCTAAGTGGAAAGGAATGATTTCCAATAAACAATGCATGATTGAGCACTTTTTCTGAAAAGGACAAACACCATCACTAGCGTGCATTCTGAATACTGAAGCAGTGAAAATACAACACCCCAAAACCAATTTTAGCTGCATTCTCATCTTCACCTGACTCTACAAAAATTTATACCCTCCTCTTGGAGACATTTTCTGGATAACACCTCTGCCTACCCACTGCAGAAAATTTATTCAGGTGCTGGTTGTTCCTGATCAATCAAACCTTTAGGGACAAATATCAACAGTGACAGAGAGTGCGATTTTCTTTCTTTCATCTTGCATGACTGCCTGCCTTCCTGCAGGAAGAAGTGCATCAAAAAAATGCCTTTCTATGTACCATGACTCAAACTACGGCTCTGCATACTGTGTTTAAAGTTACAAAAATAGGTAAGTACAAGAGTGGAGCTGGGCTGTTGAGGACAGAATATGCAGTCATTCATGAGGCACCATAAGTTAGAGACACCTTGATGGCATGTAACAACGTAATAGCATAAATTCCTCACACACATTTTACCAAGGTATACAGGCATGCGGTCAGGAAGTGGTTATCTTATGTGAAAGGGAACATTTTTAGATAAAAATGCATGAGTGAGCAATTTTTTTTCAATAACATATATTATTACAAGTATGCATGCAGACTTGATAAAAAAAGTACACCTTCCTCTTTGTGTCATTTTCCAGCTCCCCCCCCCCCCCATTATAAAAATTCCCTCTAGGGTGCTGGCTGTTCATGATAAACTGATCCTTTCAGGGCAAATATCAGCAGGGACAGAGGGTGATTTCCTTCCTTCCTTCCTTCCTTCCTTCCTTCCTTCCTTCCTTCCTTTAAGTAGGAAAGAGTGGACTAAAAATGCTTTTCTGTTTACCATGACCTTGACCCAAACTAAGGCCCTTTACATTGTGTTTAAAGTGCCTGAACTAAGCATGCTGCCAAAAATGCACTAAACATAATGTGTTTTAGACCTCCTAGAGAGTCTGCTAAAGTGAACATGCAAACTCTCTGGTTTTGTTGTTTCTCAGCCTCACCCTGACATTAGGTAGAGTGAAGCCCCATCCTCAGACTGCAGGTGCAGAATCTGGGTGGGTGACAGGGATGGCTCTGAGATGATGGAGGAGCCTGGGGCACACAGCCAGCTCTGCACTGCCTCAGCCAACCTGCTGTCTTCATGTGGAGTGGAGGATGCGGTTCCATTCCCAGCATTAAAGGGGAAGTCAACTGCCAATCTCTCTGGCAGTTAGTGACCTTTTAGGGAGAAGAGTTCTTACCAAAACATTTTTCTTTGTAGAAATTCCTTGGAGAAAAGTAGACAAGAAGTACTTCATCTCTTTTCAAGCAAATATGTTCTTGCTGGTGCTTTTATACGTTTGTGAGCTTTTCAACTGAATCTCTCTAGTGTATAGGTCTGTGTGTGTGCACGCATGTGTGGGTGTGCAGGTGGCTGTAGGAAGAGAAAGGGTGAAAGAAAGAGAACCAGGAAATGTCTGCTAGCAGAATTATAATGGATGTGTCATTTTGTTATTTTCCATGGAAACCATTCTGACAAAAGTAGAGAAAAGGCACTGAAAAATCTGGAAGATTCAATCTATCCAATGTATCTTCAGAAATTGAAGCATCCACATCCAGGCAAAGCCTTCTTTATGCAGGGATTCAGTGATCCTATTTTGGCTTGTTTTGATATAAAATATGAAATGATGCATTAATCTGGAATCTAAGCTTTGCAACCTTGCCCCACCCATCAAAACACATGAGAGAAGTGGAAGTTACAATTTAGTACTTACCCATTTTATAAAAGTTTGTGTTTGCTACTGTGGACTTAAATGCTTTGTTTTGCTTTCATACTGCCTGGGACAATGCATGGTTAATATAGTTTGTCAGCTCTGGAGACACCTTAGGCTTGCATGCCACCCACTCATTCACTTTGAAGGGCATTTCTTGCCCTTGTAAGCTTCAGAGCTTATCATGCTTCACTTGATGTTTTCTCATTCCTTGTTCTCAAACTAAGCATAATTAGAACCATATCTCAGTGTGCAACCATATTGAACAATAGACTCTAATGTCCATACTGGACAACAATGACCATCATTAATTATCCTGATAGGTATAGGTCAAACTTATCAAAGGATGTCCAAGAATATGAGTCAATGTTCTGTGAACATCTGTTTATTTGCATTTAGATATTTATTGTGCTCATAACCCAGCTTTTTGCACCTGAAAGAAACCCAAAGCAGATTATGTGGCCTTCCTTTTCTCCATTTTATCCTCACAACAACCCTGTGAGGTAGATTTATCTGACAGTAACTGGTCCAAAGTCTCTCAGTGAGCTCCCTCACCAGCTGGAAGTAGAACACAGGTCTCCTGAGTTCAGGCCCAGCAGTCCAACCACTATTCCACACCAGATCTCTTTATGTTCTCTCCTAAGAACTGATACATGGGAACAAGTATTAATGGTGATTTTTAACTTTCTGTGATATGATTAAAAAGTATGGATTTCTGGTCCCAATTGGTAGGGTCCTTCACAGCTTCCTAATCATGTTCTAGTTGTTCAAGTGATGGTTGATCCCAGAATGCACCTGATATTTAAATTTAAAGAAAATCTTGACAGCTTAAGCTGCTGCTCAGGTGGAATTGGAGGAATTTTGAGAGAAGCTCAAAGAAATCTTGGGCCAAACTACTTTTAAACAAATATTTTAAAATAATGAGTCCATTCATTGCACTTTTAGAGAGTAAAACCAAACATTTCTTGATATCTCTGATCACTTTTTCAGGTTGACAATTTCTTCACCATGACCTTTTGTGAGGCTTCCTTCACATCTTTGTTCTTCAGGGTGTAGATCAGTGGGTTTAAGATTGGGGAAAGGATGCTGTTCTCCAGCTATTGCTTCAGGGAGCAGCTGGAGATGGGCTAGATGTATATAAAAATGGAGCTTCCATACAAAAGTACAATTTTCACAAATCACTGACTACGGAGCCATTCTCCATGCAAACTTGGCTAATTTCCTCACAATACCCATTCTTTTGAAAGTCTATTTATTTCAGTTGCAATGCTCTACCAAGGTCCCTTCTACCTGACATCAATGAGTACATTATAATGTTGTGCTTATAAACAGTGAATTCACAATTTCATTTTTTGAAACTTCTGTGTGCATGGGCCAATTGTGTTCAACCTTGCAACAACTGTCCAGTTTCCAAAGTCTAAAGATCTCTTTTTAGCAAACACACATTATTGAATGTGCATATCTAAGGGCCTCTACACAAGGCAAGTAGTGTTCTCTTGTGATTCTGTACTCATGGTAGCTTGTGAAGGATTTGAATGATGCCGTTGTCCTCTGGGTTCTCTCCTGTGTTCTGTATCCATTTTTGAGTTTGCTCACCCATTTCTTTAAGAGTGCAATCAGCTATTTTTTAGGTGTTGCATGTTTTAAATTGAATTCTAGAATTGTGCCATATCTTTGTGCCAGCTTGTGGTGGCTTAAAGGAACATTCAGGAAGGGAAAGAAAGAAAAATGGTGTGCTGTTACTCCCAGAAAGGAAATGGAAGAAGTAGCATTATTTAATTCATGCAGAGAAGCTCTAACAAGAGGCCAATAGTTTGTGTGTGTGTGTGGTGCCTGATGGCTTGACAGAGATGTCTACTCATGAGGAAGAGACAGGAGCTGACAGTGAGAGTCGGGCATTGGACCAAGGGGACTTATATTTGAGGACCAGTGCCTAGACAGCCCATATTCAGCCTGGCTCTCAGGCTACTGAGCAAGAAATCTCTCCACCACCTGATCCCTCGGTCCCTGAGTGAATGACCCCCCCTGCCCCCACACAAGCTGATGGGGAAGTGTCTGAAAGAGTAGCTCCCTCTGATTCTAGCTCTGGGCTGCCTGAGGAGGGTGCCCCCTCAGCTCCTGACTCTGAAACTGCTGAGCAGAGTTCAGGAGGACAAGAAGATGTGATGGAGAGTTTGGCACATGCCCAAAATAGGAGAGCATTACATGACAGACCCAATTACAACGAAGGGAGACAGGGATCTGTCCCACCCATGAACGGAAGGATGAAACAGGAAGGTTTGATGCCACGTGGTCTCCTAGTATAGCTCAGAAAAAGAAGCAGCAACTAAACAGTTAGGGAGCTAATTATTAGCGCTTATCAGTTACATCGTAAATCTTGTAGAGAGTAGCAATAAAAGTCTTTAGATTCTCTGTGGTCTGCTGTGTGAGTTAATTGATGCCATGAGTTACAACCTCACGACAGTGTGTGTCTTGAAGGGAATTCAAGAGAAAATGAGAAAACCAAAGCATTACCAGAAAGTGCCAGCTGGAGCTGACGGAAGTGAGAACTAAGTCAGAGCAAGCTCAAGTAGCAATGCTTTTTCTGGGAGCTTAGAATTGCTCAGCCAAAGCAGTAGCCAGTCTTTATGAAACCTAAGCTTATTTCACTAAGTTTGGAATATACCAGTGAGCAACTCACAAAAATATAGTTTTTCCTGTCAGGATTCATGGTTGACGATAAGGAACAGTCACCAGTTGGCAACAAGTTTGAATCTCACCAGTTGGCAACAGGTTTGAATCTTTGGTTTACTGTAATAAGCCCCAAAAGCAGAGAGATTAGCTATTTATTCACAGATGGCTCTCACACACCATGTCATGGCATTTCATTTCAGTTTACCAAACAAAGCTATAGGAACAAACATGCAAAGCTGCTTACTCAGCAGATCAAATCACTGATTGGAAAGATATAATCAGATTGACATGCAAGGACATCACTAAAGAATGTGTACAAGTTAAACACTTCAAGAAAACCTATGCAGATCTATTTAATTATAACTGGGACAGAAATCCCATTGAAATGGAAGTTGCACAGAAAGAAATTAAAGTAGTGATATTAGAGTTGGCAATGAATAAGTCTCCCTCTTGGCGTTCATAAGTAACTCCCCAGAAGGCAATCATTCTGTATTGCTATATGTACACTACCACTGTTCCTGGAGTCTTAGAAAGTCATACGAACAAAGAAGGCCCGACAACTTGAATCCAGCAGATTGCTGTTATAGGTCCACCTCTAATATTACCATACTTTGGAGAACATAACATTCAGCTTTTCACTGTAACTACACAGCATTCCAAATATTTAGAATATCCCTTAGCCTTTTCAACATCAGCCAGGTAGCCCAGAAAACATGGCCTGTAATTATAGCATTTTAAACCATAGCTCAATTTCCTTTCACATTCAGCGTCTACCATCATTTTCACAGTGACCACTTCTTCACTATCTTTTGCAGTGCCTCCTTCACATCTTTGTTTCTGAGGGTGTAGATCAGTGGGTTTAACATAGGAGAGAGGATATTATTAAGTAGTGAAATAATCATGTCATTGTTGAGTAAGTGGTTGGAGATGGGCCTGATGTACATAAAAATGCAACTGCCAAAGAAGAGCAAGACAACAGTGAGATGAGAGGTACAGGTAGAAAAGGTCTTCCTCATCCCAACTGAAGAATTCATTTTCAGAATCCTCCAAATGATGTGAGTGTAGGAAATTACAATGCATGTGGCAGGTCCAAATCCCATAACAGGGCTAGCAGCCAAGATTGCAATGATGTTGTTGGAGGTGTCCCCACAGGAGATAGCTAGAAGAGGAGGGATGTCACAGTAGAAGTAGTTGATTTCATTGACTCCGCAAAGTGGCAGTCTGAATGTGAAGAGCATGTGCATGGTAGCATTGAGAGAACTGGTCAGCCAAGATGCTGATATGAGGTGGGCGCAGATTTTCAGATTCATAACCACGTGGTAGCGGAGAGGATTGCAGATGGCGACATAACGATCATAGGCCATGGCAGCCAACAGCAGTGTCTCAGTGCCAATGAATAAAAGGAAGAAAAAGAGTTGTGTCTTGCATCTTTTATATGAGATGATATTCATTCCTGAGACCAGGTACACTATTATCTGAGGAACTGTAGTTGTTATTTGGCCAAGGTCCAGGAGGGAAAGATTGCCCAGGAAGAAGTACATGGGGGTTTGAAGTCTTGGTTCCAGGAAGATAAGGAGTATAATCAGGACATTCCCCATCAATGTAAAGCTATAGGTGATGAGCATGAATGTAAGAAGGAGGTAATGCCATTCATTAAGTTTAAAAATTGGCAGAAGGATGAATACTGATGGGGTAGTTTCATTAATGGTATCCATGTTGTTAGTTTTGGTGATGCATTTTTCTCTTTAAACCAAAATGCATAATCATTGGAAATTAAATGAACAATGTAAAAACAAGTATAGAAACATTGAAGTCCTACTCTTGCTATATAGCTACAGACTGCTGCATTTTAAACATTTATACAGGTATAGCTGTTGGATACTGATATAGATAGAAAACATAAACTGCTTCTCTATCCTTGCCCTTGTTTTACCAAATGACATAGTCATGTGTTCTGGATGGGTGATATGGTATTGTTTTCTTTTTTAAATCCTCACAGAATTTAGTATAATGTTAACTGCCTCCCCTGCCCCTTAAGACTTAGAAAAAAGTTTGGGGAATATTCTGTAGTCCCAATTCCCAAAAAACCCAGAAATTATTAAAGTGAAACAATTAAGGTCTTCTGTTTTGCTTCCATTCTGCACATTATCCAGGATGTGTTAATTCCACTGCAATGGTCATCCAAGAAATTTCCAAACGCAGCCGAAACGCAAAAAGGTTTCTGGTCATGAGGGACCCTCACTCTGTATCCTAAAAAGATCACACAAAATAATCAGAAAACATAACTTTTTGGGTTTGTGTCTTAATTTGGGGGGGGGATCTTTCATACCTATAATATTGACTTCAATTTTACATAATTGTTGACATGGTGTACCATCCTGACTACCTCTGGTTTGACCGCCAGATGTATAATATTATCTGTTCCACAAGGCTATATAAATGATAAACAAAGACTGTGGTTTACAGAACAAAGTTGAGGTCATAGTTCAGCAAAGTACCAAAGAGTAAGGAATTGTGATCTAAGGCTCACTAGCCTTAATATGACATGATCCCTAAAATGGCAGAAAGTGCATGGAAATACTCATTCTCCCAGAGCAGAAAACCATATGGAAAGGATGCAGAATCATGCAGAATATGATATGTAGAAATGATATTTGAAGCTGTGTAAAACTGATAAGAAACAGCATAGGGTTACCTCTGTCTCTTGCTCATCAGATGTGTTGGACTGAACTCCTATCAGCAGCTAGTAGGGCCATTGGAATATTCTTTTTCAACATGAGGATAGAACACATGTAATCAACCAAGAAATTCCAAAATTTGTGCAGCACTGTGAAAGGACACTCTTGAAGCAGATGAAGATACAAATAATGAATCCTTAGTCAAAGAAATGGAAGAACCAGACCACCAATGTTATCCTATGCATGTCTACTCAGAAGTAAGCCTCCGTGGGATCAATTCTCAGTGGGAAATATTCCAGGGATGAGTGTGGAGGATTGCTGTATGAACTATTAAAACTTATGTCCTTTTAAAATCCTTGGGACAACTTAGTCATTTCCTAAGTCATAATGATCAGCATTAGTTCCCGATCTCATCCTCTCTCTATAAGTATATCTATCTATATCATCTGTATATGTATCTACAGATATATGAATTAATAATTGGAAAGTCCAGTACACTAGACTGAAGCTCACTTAATGCATAAGCCATTCTTTAATTATAATACAGCCAGGTTGTTGTCATTATCTTTTTTATACTGCCCCACATCTGAAAATTTCTGGGCTATCTCTCTATTAGCAGAGTTTACTCATGTAAGCAATTAATTCAATAAAACACTTTTTCATACCTGAGAAATCTTAGTTTTTCATGTTGTTATCACTGTTTGTATGTTGTGCATGGATTTCTCATTTGTTTTGCTTTTATATGTATTCCAAATATGCTTTGGGAGCTGTCTACCTCAAGAGCTTTCCTAGATTAGAACAATCTTCCATTCCCAGAAGTGATTCAGAGACACTAAATCCAAACAAAAGCATTCCAACTCAATTTTACAGTAAGTACCTATTTGCTCTAAGCTAAATAATGTTTTAATTGTTCAAACCAGCTTTCCCCAACCTAGTGCTCTCTAGATGTTTAGGATTACATCTCTCATAAGCCCCATCCAACAATAGAAAGTGTTGAATCACAGTTTAGAGGCACCCTTTGCTGCATTACTTTGTGACAAATCTCTACTACTTGGTTTGACAGGAAAAATAATAAGCAAGCAAATAAGAAATAAACTAGATTTCTTTTCCAAATCAAGAACAATGTTTAACCCAGTTCAGATATGGGACTTGTACAGAAGCAAGTGTCTGACAATCCAGTCAGGGCTATGCCCTGATTAACTACCCAAGAGCATAGTGATGGATTTGATGATATCTGTGTTGAGCAACTGATGGCTCAGGTTATCTGAAACAGCTAAGTGAGCAAAGCCCTGATCTGCATGAGCACATATTTGACCACGGCTTTTTCAAATCTGTCTGTCTGTCTGTCTGTCAATCTGTCTATCTAGCTATCTATCTAGTATAGTCTTCTTCCCTGCATTCTCACCAGTCATGTGTTGTTTCCCTGTATCATGAACTCAGAAGGAGTTGAATGTTGTTTTATTTTATTTTACAAATCAATGTGTTCTAATTGCAACATGAATGAAAACAAGAAGATGAGCAGAAGGGCATTTGAAAATAATAATCAAAATTTTGCATACTACCAAGCTTGTGAATGTGTTCAAAAATCAAACTTGAATTTCTGTTACCAATACTGATTCTTTATGCATTTCACTATGCATTTTGGGGCGTATGTGTAGTGAGAGAGAGCACATTTACAGATGTGCAGTATTCCCTTATATAATGCTATTTTGTAAGTTTGCTTCATTAATAAGCACATGTTTGTGCATACTTTTCCTGGAGTAAGGGATAAGAATTTCATTTCATTCATTTTGGGAATTTATTTGAATGCAGATGCAAGCACAATTAGCAGTTGGAATCTTTACATTCCTGAGCTTACAATAAAATATATGCAGTAAGGAAAAAGCTTCTGTTTCCCACAGTGATAGAATGCCAGAGGATTGCCCTATTCCTTCACAGATGGGCCATACAGCATGCCTGAACATTTTCCGGTGGGTGGGGGCAACTCACCTAACAGAGTAATAATTATAAGGAATTATGGCTTCCCCTATACAACCCCAGAGTGAAATAAGAAGAAATCATTACAGAATATATAAGCCATTCAGCACTGTTGAATATTTCAACTCTACAAATGAACAAGCAGAATAGATGCTTCAGAAAATTTCATTAGCTCATTACCAGGCACTCTGCTGAAATAGAAGTTATACATAAACTAATGCATTGCACATGAAGAAAATGGAGTAGCAATAGAAAAGGTGGTAAGAATAAGATCCTCACTCTTGATTTCAATGGGTTCCCTCCACAATTCCACACACTGATGTGTGTGTATTGTCTTTTTGCTTTGAGATTTAGAAAGAATGTGAACATTAAAAAAAAGGTACAATACTAAAACCATCAAAAGCCAGATTATGTTGTTTGGTTACCACAAATCATAATGAATACTTCGAATGCCCCCATTTTTGAGCATCAGCAGAATAAACCTAAATGGTAGTCATTTTGAAGCATGTATCACATTAGCTTGCAATGTTAGAAAGGAAAACCAATAGCAACAACTGCTGCCTTATTCAGAATGACAGTTTCTTCACTAAGATCTTTTTGAGGGCCTCCTTCACATCTTTGTTCCTCAGCGTATAGATCAGTGGATTTAACATAGGTGAAAGGATGTTGTTAAACAAGGCAATCATTATATCATTATTTAGTGAGTAGTTGGAGATGGGTCTGATGATATACATAAAAATGCAACTACCAAAGAAGAGCAAGACAACAGTGAGATGTGAAGCACAGGTAGAAAAGGCTTTCTTCATCCCAGTTGAGGAGTTCATTTTCAGAATCCTCCAGATGATGCGAATGTAGGAAATGAGGATACACATGGCTGGTCCAAAGCCCATTATAGGACTAGCAGCCAAGATGGCAATGATGTTGTTGAAGAGTTCTCCGCAAGAGATAGCTAGAAGAGGAGGTATGTCACAGTAGAAGTAGTTGATCTCATTGACACCACAAAAGGACAGGTGGAATGTGAAAACAGTGTGCAGAGTGGCATTGAGTGAGCTTGTGAACCATGAGGTTGACACCAGCAAGGAACACATTTTCTTATTCATGACTACATGGTAGCGGAGAGGATTGCAGATGGCAGCATAACGATCATAAGCCATTACAGCCAACAGGAGTGTCTCAGTACCAATGAAAAAAAGAAAGGAAAATAGTTGCATCTTGCATCTTTTATATGAGATGTCATTTTGTCCTGAGATCAGATGCACTATTATCTGAGGGATGGTTGTTGAAGTTTGACAGAGGTCTAGGAGGGAAAGGTTGCTTAGGAAGAAGTACATGGGCATTTGAAGACTTGGTTCCATGGAGATAATGCAGATGATCAGAGCATTCCCCATCAGTGTAAGGAGATAGGTGAGGAGCATAAATACTAGGAGAAGGAAACGCCATTCATTAAGGTGTGAAAAAGCCAGAAGGATGAATTCTGATGGAGCAGTTTCATTGCTTATATCCATTTGATTGGCTTCAGAGGTGTATTTTTTTCTCTGCAAACCGAAATGCATAATTAGTGAACAAAAATAAAGGAAAAACAATTAAACACACACCAATGAACAATGAAAAAGCAATAAATCTATACTCTTGCTAAGTAGCTTCAAGTTGTTTCATGTTATGTTATCATACATACTTCCCTTTCAGGTTTACACATGCTTCACCAAATTACATATCCGGATGACTTGCAGGTTATATATCCAGTGCAAAAGAGTTAGCTTGGGAATGAGGGGAATGCTAAGGACATCAGCATGCTCTTCTCTTGTCTAAAGATGGGCAATGTTCTCCTGTAGAAACACCAAAACTATTCCAAATGTGAAAATAGCAGGTAAATCCAAAATCAAAACTGGGATCAACCAGTTTGAAAGAAATCACATGTTCCTCATACCCTTGTTTCCCTGGGATGTATAATGAGCGAAAGATTTAAGCTTTTGTTGTTTTATAAAGACAGTCTGTTCTTTTTCTTTCCTCTGAGCTCTCTCTCCATTTTCCTTACATATTTGAAGGCAATGGAAGGTGTCCCGAATGGAGTCACTTGTCGACCTTGTGACCTTCAGAAAATGCAAATCTGTGCTTTATTTGATTGGGATCCTGTGGAACACAGGTCAGCACTTTGCTTCTTTTCACCTAAAAATTGAGGGATCAGAAATGATATTGGTGTCCATATCATTTCTACATGTCTTTCATTTATTCATAAGCCATCCTATTGCTGCATCCATCTGCTGTTGTGAAATTAATATTTGGTTGGAAATTTGTATTTGAATACGTGTCTGAATATGAATGTTTCAAGGTATTTTTTATTAAATGTGCATTCCTAAATGGATTTTCTCCCAAATCATGCATTTAGGAAACATAAATTGATGTGATACTTGAATGGAGAATGGTGCCAAAAATATTTGGCAAAAGCCTGACTGAGTCTCTTATTCTCTCTCTCCCCACCCCTCTTGATAAGCAGTCAGCCAGTCAGCAGAGTATGCATTCCCTGACTTGGTACCTTCCACATTTTTCAGACTCACCTCTACCCAGTCAGGATGGACAATAGTGAGGAATGATGGGAGTTGGAGTTGTAGTCCCAACTGCCTGAAAGGTACTATGTTTGACAAGACTGGTATGGGGAACACACCCATGCTGATACTAACTTCAGATTGCAAAGCTTTTCTCATTGTGCATACAGATAAAAGTTCACTAAAATTACAGTCCGATATTTGTCTAGTCAGAATTAAATTCCAATAAATCCAATGAGAGTGTCTCACCAGACGTGTTCTTTGGTTTTAATGCCCTATCCAAAATAGAAAATCAACATTTCCCTAAGGTTATCATTCTCTCTGCTTGGTTCTCAGTATTTCAGACTAAGACAAATTCTTTAGAAAAGCCTGGAGAGCACAGTGATTTTGTTTGGATAGCTGTAAAGCTTAGACAGCTGCCTCCTCCTCCTCCTCCAAACTGGGTGTTATCTATAGTGCCAAGAAGGGGAAGAAAAGTTCTTACCTAACACTTCTGTTAGTGGAAGTGCAATGCTTTATCCCTGCTTAAGCACAAACATTCTTCATGGTGCTTTTATACATTTGGAAGCAGCCTAGCTAGGTCTCCTGGGTGTCCATATGTGCATGTATGTGTGTCTTTTCATGCCTGGGGACAGAATGGTTGAAAAAAGAATTGCTGCAGAAGAACAAAAGCCAGAAATAAAATAGTATAATTATAGGGAATAATATGTATTGAGAGCATTTCAGGACAAATTGTGCTATTGATGGGTTTCTGACTTCTGGACAGGAAGGCTTTGCTTTCAGAGATGCTGAATGTATCTTCTCTTTCACCTGAATAATATTTAATAATATTTGCTGCCCTGTTCTAGCCATTTAGTTTATCCTAATCCAGAAAGGGAGGGAGGGAGGAGAATAGAAAAGATATAGCACATTTATTTAATTTAAGAAGAAGCATTTCTTCTATGCTACAGAAACAAAGAAAGCCCTCTTTAAAGAGTGATGGAATGCATCCATGGAGAAGTGTGGCCAACTCTTTCTCATCTAGATGCCAAAACAGCAGGTTTGGAGTGGAGGTTTCTACAAGCTCAGTTGTCACTGTCAAAACATTGTCCCAAGTAGGTCACCACCATCTTGCAAATGGCAAAAGGCACCAGAGCAGAACTGAGTGCAGCAGTTCTTGAAGTGTCCTGGGTTTGTAATATTCTTGTTCATGATATCCAGCTATGACCCAATAAAGTTTTTGCTTTTTTAAAATTGACCTATGAAACCAAACGATAGTTCTTCAACTTGTAAGAACAGTTCAGAGAAATGAATGCTTTCTACCACATAACCCTGTCCAAATGCTTTAACCATTATGTGATGCTTAGGTGGGATTTAGCAATGGATGATTATTTTGTTTCTGTTCATTTCTTAAATGCAAACTCACAAAAATATGACATCTTCTTGACCTTTCCTTTCCACCTTCCACCTTCCACCTTCCACCTTCCACTTTCCACCTTCCACCTTCCACATGTTGAAGGTACAAGATATGAAGCCAAGAAGCCAGGTGTATTGGCTTTCCTCCTTGTCATTGTACAGTTTCTAAGACTTGTGAGATGCCTACACATGCAAACCAGACTCCCCTTCTCAGACCATCTAGTTCTTCTGAGCTGGAGCAGCTCATCATGGTTCTGCTCTCAAAACTGACAATGTATGAAGGCAAGTAACAATGTAGGGTTTAAACAATTCTAGCACTCTGGAGAAGTTCAGACAAGAAGCCACTACATCATTCTCCAAAGAATACATATAATCCACACATCAAGGTAAATGCCACAGAAAGCGGATGATGCCATAGGAGATAGCATGTTCTCAGGATGGGAATTGTGGAACAAAGGATGTTTCATTTTCTTAAACAAAAGCTCTGAGAGATGTAACTTGCCTTGAGGGTTACACCTTTAAGATACAAAACAGTGAAACCAATTCTACTTGTATTTGTTTCAATTGATGCTAATTTAGATTGATGCCCTTAGCATATTTGTGTTGTGTTTTGTGTTTCCTTCTTGCTAGATTATGCTTTCATTAATGGGCAACAGCTGTGGTCCCATTTGCTCTCCAGGCACCTGGAGTATTCTTCATATGCCATGGAGCAACATCCCTAGGGTTCTATCCAAGGCTTGAAAATCACTGCAACTCTGTTCCTGCTTCCAGAAACACAAGATTTACAACAGCAGCTGCATGCCAAACAAATGCCCCCAAGTTTTCTCTGAAACTTCAGATTCTTAACCCAAAGGTATGGCTTCAAACAAGGGGCAAATTCAGATCAAATGAGATGCAACCATTTTGATCATTAGTCTGTTGTTTTCCCTGTCTCTGGAAGAAAACTATGATGGTCTCATTGGTGACTTATGTGTTAGTGATGCTTGGAATTCTGGACAAAAACAAAACAAAAAACAAAACAACCCTTTGATGTGTTCTGTGCATCTGTGACTTCTCTTTTTCCTTAACTAATTAGAAGTACAGGGTGAGTGGTATTGTTATCCTGTTCATAATGCATAAGGAGGGGTGGTTATTTCTTTCTTTCCATGCCATAATCAGAGTGCAATTTCCTCAAACAGCTGCACAGCTTCATAAATTTCCTTTTGAGGGGAGACTTTGATTTCATTGATAAATCTGAATGTTTGAAACAGCCTTCCCCATGCAATCTAACACCTCTCATCTGAATGCAGATACTTTACCATATCCTGCATTTTCATTATGGACCCTGCTCCAAGGTCTTGGGATAAATTGATCTTAACCACTTATCATATCTTTCTTACAATTGCCGTATTAATTTCACCTCAATTCATGTGCAAAGTCAAATTTGGAGTTACTACTGAAATTAGATAACGAGATCCCAATTCTATGCCTGCTGTCTAAGCAACTGGAGAATAACATGGAGTCTCATTTTGACCTCAGAAGTTTGCTCCAAGATCAGACCTCTGAACTCGAGCAATCTTCCTCCACCCTCACAGCCAGTGTGGAATGGGCTCCTCATGAGCAACCTTGAAGATGGGCTTTTGTGGGCATAGAGAAGATGAGATTGTTGTGCCAACATATGCAGTCTTCTGGAGACAGTTCCGCCAGTTCTCTAAGTCTTTTACAAGACAGGAGAAATGTAGAGGCAAAGTTTTGCCACCATGCTCCTGCCTTCCATAGGATGCTTACAATCCACCACATTCAGAGGGTTACAGACAGCCTGACTGGACTGCACTGTACACAATTTCAAGGGAAAATGGTTTCAAAGAAGGATTGAACAGAATTAGAGAGGGGTATCTCTAAGTTTTAAGTATTGCAATATTCTCTTATACTGATTGATTTCTTTTCCAGCATACAGTTAAAAATATAATGGCATTTTGTGTCAAAAGAAAAGTCTTGCCATATTAATATCAACCACTTCAGATGAATAAAACAGGCACAAAGGTTTAGAGGATAGTATAACTGAATTAAAAGATTAAAAGAATAGCAAGAAAGCTCTAGTATGGATTATCAGAGCTTCCTCAAACATATTTTAATACAGATCTATGAATGGTGTACAGAAAATGAATCAAATCCCATAATTATTTTGTCCATATGTTTTGATTTGTTGCTGTTATGTGCATCAAATCATCTCTGTTTCATGGTGATCTATGAATGAATGTCCTCCAGTCATTGACAGCCCTGCTTAGCTCTTGTAACTCAGAGGTGTGGCTTCCTTTATGGAATCAAGGGGGGAAATTAAAGTAGTTATTCAAGTATATTAATTAAGGTGCTTTCTTTAGGGAAGGCCAATACCCTTCCAAATTTGGAGAGTCAGAGGCATCCTATGCAGGGCAGAAGGACCATGAACTCATTGGCCTTTGATTTTGCCTAGCACTATTGTCTTCTCCAGTGAGTCTTGGCTCCTCATGATAGGACTATTGTAAAACTACCTCAGTTTCACCATGTTTGCTTACAGAAATAGTTTTGGCTTGATTTGATCTAGGACCTACTTGTTCATGTTTCTGTTCGTACAGGGTATTTGCTCCTCTTCAGAGAACTAAAAGAGAAGTTCTGTATTCACTGAACAACATCTGGAACAAAAGGAATGATGGTTGAAGACATGAAAGAACTGCGCTGACTAGCTCCAAATCAGAAAGTTGACCTTGGACAGGGAGTGAAAGAGGTGCTTTAGCAGGGAAGGAGGGAAGGGAACTGCAGAGGACAGAGTATGATATATCTAGAGGAGACAGAACTACTCTTTCAGACATTGAGAACATGTATTGCTGTCAAGAGGATCTTCCTTATACTGTGCCTTTGGGGGGGGGGGGGGTGTTCCTGAATCAATTTGTCTTCGTTGAATTTCATATTGCTGTTGTGACCTGAGGTTCCAGTTTTATTTGTGTTAGCTAATGATACCTCACTTTATGCTGGCTGAACATTTTCTTGGAATCCCTTCAGCTCTCTCATCAAAGTAATGAATTAATATGTTAAACAATACTGAGCCTGGGATAGGATCATTAGCAAAGGTGGCTTCATGGAACAATGCAATCATTCATTCTGCTGAAATGGGAACATCAAAGTTAAGTGGCATTACATACCTGAATAGTGCATACTAGAGGCATGCAACATGGAAAGACTGGCTCCTTGATATCCTTCCTGATAGCTTCTTAGGTCATGAACTGACTGGCCACAGTTGGAAATTGAATGCTGGATTAGATGGCTTCTTGATTCAATAGAGTATAGGCTCCTACCATTCATACTTTTAAGAAAATTGTCCTTATTGCATTTGCATAGGCATGCACTACTGATGAATATTTGTGTTTAATAGTGACACACATTATGTGATCTTTCTTTTTTTAGAAAGCCTGAATTATCATTTATAGTAGATTTTGTGACTGAGTTACACCAGCAGCAGAGCACAAAAGGAATGAAGCAAAAGGTTAATCACAGCACCATATCAGAGTTCCATCTTCTGGGGTTCCAGAGTCTTCCTCAGTGGCAGATCCTATGCTTTAGTATGTTCTTACTTATCTACATCCTAACCATAACAGGCAATGTGGTCATCATTGCAGTGGTCAAGCTGGAGCCATGTCTTCATTCCCCTATGTACACTTTCCTGCAAAACCTCTCCTTCCTAGAAATCTGGTATACCACCACCATTGTGCCCAAGATGCTCAGCAACCTCCTGATAGAGAGGGCCACTATCTCCTTCAATGGGTGCATGACCCAGCTCTACTTCTTTGTCTTCTTTGGGGCAACAGAATGTTTCCTGCTGTGTGTGATGGCATATGACCGGTACCTGGCCATCTGTGACCCACTGCATTACACAGTGTCCATGAACACTCTGTTCTGTACCCGCTTGTCCATAGGAACTTGGGGTATTGGTCTCTTCACAGGGCTGTTGCCATCTTTGCTGATCTCCAGACTAAGTTTCTGCAGATCCAATCAAGTGAACCATTTCTTTTGTGACATCCCACCTTTGCTGAAACTCTCCTGCTCTGACACTTCAGTCACGGAGACAACCATCTTTCTGGTCTCTGTATTGGTCCTTTTCACTTGCTTCCTGCTTACCCTGGTGTCATATGCATTCATCATCTTGACTGTCCTGAAAATCCCTTCTGCTTCTGGAAAGAAAAAGACCTTCTCCACCTGTGGTTCACACTTGGCTGTGGTGGTAATATATTATGGCACCATGATCTCTACGTATGTTCGCCCCAGTGCTAGCCTTTCATCAGAACTGAATAGGGCAGTCTCTGTCTTCTACACTGTGGTGACCCCACTTCTCAACCCTGTAATATATAGTTTGAGGAACAGAGATTTCAAGGAGGCCCTGCAAAAACTGGTCAAGAAGAAATGTGCCCTATTCAGTAGATAAAACTGAAAATGGAGGCCTTTTTACCATTGATTTTAGTTGATGGTAGGAGTTTTTTCACATTCATGGCTTTTACACTATATTTTCTTATAGCACTTAGCACATTTTTTTGAACTTTACCATAGATGGTAAAGCAAAGAATGTCACAGTATATTTGCAATCACATGGTTCTTGTCAATTTGTTGCAGTAATGGTACTAAAACCAGTCACTGTCATGTTAAGAATGGCTGAATGAATAATGAGACTTAAGTGCAATCAAAGCTTAATATTTCCATAATTCAAGTCAGTATTTGTTCCCTGCCATTGTCCATGTGAATTTAATCAATGGGAGAAAAATGTATGTATTACTAAGATGTGTATTTCAAAGATGTGCACAATTGATGTATTCTTTTGGTGAAATACTCCTAGAAATAACAACAACATAGACGCTCAAGTTAAACATGCAGACACAAACTCACAATCTGACATAGACCAAAGTCTGAACAACCTTCAAATTGAAATTTGGAGAAAGTCAATGAGTTCATGCAGCATCTGATTTATACATTCCTCATACATTTTTCTATGTTTAAGATGCTTAGGAGTTCCATTGAAATCAGTGAGTTATGCCCCACTTATTTCTATCAGAATTAGGTGCATCTAGTGGCAATCTGTTGTTGTTTCGTGCTGGCACAATATAATGTAGTGTCATATATACCTACAGTGTCAATTTAAAATAAACTACACATGGACATCACCAGATGGTCAACACAGAAATCAGATTGACTATGTGCTCTGCAGCCAAAGATGGAGAAGCTCTATACAGTCAGTAAAAACTAGACCAGGAGCTGACTGTGGCTCAGATCATGAGCTTCTGGTTGCAAAATTTAGGCTTAAGTTGAAGAAAGTAGGGAAAAGCACTAGGCCACTCTGGTATGACCTAAATCATATCCCTGATGAATATACAGTAGAGGTGACAAATAGATTTAAGGAATTAGATCTGAGAGTGCCTGAAGAACTATGGACAAGAGGTAGCAACTAAAACCATCCCAAAGAAAAAGAAATGCCAGAAAGCAAAATGGCTGTCTGAGGAAGCTTTACAAATAGCTGAGGAAAGAAGAGAAGCAAAAGGCAAGGGAGAAAGAGAAAGATACAAACAATTGAATGCAGAATTCCAGAGAATAGCTAGAAGAGATAAAAATGCCTTCTTAAATGAACAGTGCAAAGAAATAGAAGAAAACAATAGAATAGGGAGGACCATAGAGCTCTTCAAGAAAATTGGAGATATGAAGGGAACATTTCATGCAAAGATGGGCATGATGGCAGGGACCTAACAGAGGCAGAAGAGATTAAGAAGAGGTGGCAAGATTACACAGAAGAACTATACAAGAAAGAGCTTAACGTCCCTGATAACCATGATGGGGTGGTCACTGACCTCAAGCCAGACATCCTGGAATGTGAAGTCAAATGGGCCTTAGGAAGTCTGAGCAACAGCAAAGCTAGTGGAGGTGACAGTCTTACAGCTGAGCCATTCAAAATCGTAAAAGACGATGCAGTAAAAGTGCTACACTCAATATGCCAGCAAATTTGGAAAACTCAACAGTGGCCACAGGATTGGAAAGGTCAGTTTACTTTCCGATCCCAAAGAAGGGCAATGCCAAAGAATGTTCAAACTACCACACCATTGCACTCATTTCACATGCAAGCAAAGTTATGGTCAAAATCCTACAAGCTTTGACCTATAAAGCCCTAAATGACTTGGAATATCAATGAGACTTAATTTAATCATGACTAATCTAAAGACCGGGACTGCAGGTGGCGCAGTGGTTTAAACCACTGTGCTGCTGGGCTGGTTGATCGAAAGGTCACCGGTTCGAATCTGCACACGGGGTGAGCTCCCGTGTGCCGTCCCAGCTCCTGCCAACCTTGCAGTTCGAAAGCATGCAAATGCAAGTAGATAAAAAGGTACAACTTCGGTGGGCAGGTAACAGCGTTCCGTGCACTTCAGTGTTTAGTCATGCCGGCCACATGACCACGGAGACTGTCTGCGGACAAAAGCTGGCTCCCTCGGCTAGGAAACGGAGATGAGCACTGCCCCCTAGAGTCAGGCATGACTGGACGTAACGTCAAGGGGAAACCTTTACCTTTAATCTAAAGACCATTTATTTCAGTGATTATACAAATAGGACTAATACAGGTCAGAGTAGATATATCTATTTCTTGCTGCCATTACTCAATATTATTATGCATCAGAAACAATGAAAAAGAACTTAACAGGTGAATAATTGAATGAATTCATTAATGGCAAACCTTCATGTCCCTGTGAGACATATCTCTGTTTCTTCAGGCATCTTAAGCTGTACTGTCCTCAGCCCTTTCTTATCCACAAATCCAAGTTTCCAATTCCCATAGAGCAGGTAATCTGATTTTCAGCATCCCACAACTAGATTTTGTGTCATTAATTGGAACCCCCTGCCCATTCATTCATTCATTCATTCATTTATTGGGCAAAATATGAGTGAAAATAGTTCAGTCATTTTGGATTGGAAGGAGCAGGAACTGAATGGCTGGCACATTTCTATTTTTAGTCCTAAATGAAAGGAAATTACTAGGTTTATGGCTGTTTATTAGCACATAGACACTTTGCAATCCATTGGTTTATATACTGGTTTGGATCTAGTTTTAGGCATGTGCAGCTCATCTGATAGAAGCAAACTTCTCATGCCTCATGCCTCTACTTTACCCTGAAAATGCAATAAAAAGATTTAGGGGTCCCTGCTGAATGGGGTAAACTAAGATGCAGGGAGAGGGGAGGGGAGATGTCCCAAAACTGGGTGGGGGGTACTTCCATGAGGGGCACCCTCCCATCCACTGAAGGCAGATCTTTGATTCATTTCCTGGAGTCTGGAAATTAATAGGAAACTCTCCTCCTTGCTATTATGTTTTTGAATGCCTCGTGGACCTTGGCATTTCTCAAGCTATAGATGAAAGGGTTCAGAAATGGTGTCACCATGAGTAGAGCACAGACACTACTTTGTCTGAATCATGAATGTCCCTCACTGAAGGCCTCACATACATATAGATGACTGAGCAATAATATATTAATACTACACTAACATGGGCTGTACAAGTGAAGATTGCCTTATGTCTTCTTCCTTATGGATGGCATCTTCAGTACAGTTACAATGATTTTGACATACGACGCTGTTATCACAAGAAAGCTACCCAAGACCATGGAAGAAATACACATGAAGAAGGCAAATTCAATGAATGATTTGTCACCACATGGAAGAATCAGTATTGGGGTTAGATCACAAAAGAAATGGTTGATCACATTGGGCCCACAGAAATCAAGCCTAAAAAGAACAATGGTTGGGGGCAATGGGGCAAGCAACCCTCCAAACCAACATCCAAGGATCAAGAACCTGCAAACCCTACTGCTCATTATGGTAGTGTAATTCATAGGGTTGCAAATGGCTAGATAGCGGTCATAGGCCATCATTACCAAGAGGAAGTTCTCTGTAAGCCCCAGAAAGAGGTTGAAATAAAGCTGTGTGAAGCAACCAATGGAGCTGATAATCTTTTTGTCCTTTAAGAAGTCAACCATCATTTTTGGGATGGTGTTTGTCATGTGTCCTATTTCCATCAAGGATAAGTGGCTGAGGAATAAATACATGGGGATTTGGAGCTGCTGATGAAGCTGGACAACAGAGATTATTATGACATTTCCACTTATGGTCAAGATGTAGGCCAACAGGAAGAGTACAAGAAGAAAAATTTGGAGTCCAGCGGGGTTGGAGAAGCCTAGGAGGATGAATTCATTCTTAGAAGTTTGGTTTTCTGGAGTCATTCCTTTATTTTTTTATCCTGAGTTTGTTTAATCCATGATCATTTCCCCTTAAAAGTTGAACAAAATTAATTTATTGTTAAAAACAGGCAGCAAAAACAAAGCCTCTTACAAGCAACAATTGATCATTCTGGATTCTAGCATAATGTACTTGATGTAACAGGGACTATATAGAGCATGACACACATGTATGGGTGTGTGTATGAGTTTTCAGCATGTATGTTGTCATTGTGCCATGCTCTGGAGACATGGGGAGAAAAGAGAAGGAAGAGAAGGTACAGGAGAAGGTTTGATATTTTAAAATATAGGAACATATCACAGGAGATCATCAGGGCAGAGTGCCAGTTCACTCCCACCACAGTTCTTTTTTGCATATGGACTTAATTCCATATCAATGGATGTTTGCACTTTACTCCTAAGGGGACAAATGAACTGCTGTAGGTGGCCACAATTTGCAAAAAGAGCAAATCTCTCTTCCAGCTCTAACTGGATTTCCTGTCTTTAATTAGTAAGAAATCTAACATGGCTCACAATCATGTCCAGCTCTACTTGCACTACAAATGTCCTTCTTCCATACACTCTATTCCCATCAATAAATCTTAGGACTGATTTTTACAAACAATTGAAGCAGGAGAGCATTGAGCAGTGTGTTCTCATGCATGTTTCCATGGACACGGGGAGTTGAATTTAATGGAGGTTACTCTCAGGTAACTGTACATAGATTACAGTCCTAAAAAGAAACCTCCACTCCACAGATGTTAAGAATGAAAACAAGAAATGCACACAAGAAATCTAATCTAGCATGCTAATGACCGCACCACAATATTTCTAAGAACTAGTGTAATGATAAATACTGGGGACTGGGTTGGTTATTCCAAGCTCCTCAGAGTAAGGGCAACTTCAAATCAAAGGACTGAATGGATATGCCCCATCCCTGGTGATTTTGCATGGTAAGGAACACAAAGCTGCCCCATTCCTTCATAGAAAGCAAGTTGTAGATGGGCACTTTAAAGGTATCCAGCATTTTCATTCCTCCCTGTTTTCTTTTTACTCTGCACTTTCTTCAAGCCAAGACTCTCATGAAGTGTATGACTTTTTTCTGGCCAGTTTGTGAACCTGTGCTTTTAACAGCTGTTGCACCTGCAGATATGATGGGATGTTAAAGCTACTGTTTTCTCCAAATCAAGCTGCTGAACACACTAGCCTACTTCCCCCAACCAACCAAATTGATACAGCAGTGAAAAATTTGTGATGTCAGATTCACCAGCCTGGTTTTCTCTACCTCCAGACATGACTCTTGGCACAGTTCTCACACAATTGCAATGAAAACAACAAGATGCTCAAGTTCTTTTCAGCATCCTCAGCGGGGAATGACTGCTGAGTTCTGAAAGCAGCATCTTGAAATGGGACATTGCTGCTCAGCACCTAACAAGATGGTGTACCTTAATCATAAACTAGAAGACGGAATTTTGATTTGTATATTTTGAATGCTGTACAATGCTGTATCAGCAAAAAGCAATTCCCTGACAGCTGTTAACATGTGTGACACTCTCATTGCATTTCTAGGGACCAAAACAATCTCTCCCACCCACCCCAGTTTGTCTCTTTATGAAGCAATTGGTCTTCAAGCAGTCCATCTAGCAGAATCACCCATGGGCCAGCTTATATAGTTTTGGTGCCTGCGATAGATAAATACTGAAATGGTATAAATAACATCTAAACAGCATATAATAATTAAAAACACAAATTATAGTGTGTTATTGATTAACAGTATCTTGGTCATATGTAACACCTGACTCAACAGCTGCATACAGTGAACACATGAAAGAATTCTGCAATCACCAATTATTATGGACAGTGTCATATCTTTGAGTCCTACTTTAAGTAAAAGTCAACACTTAACACTGGGAACTAACATGAAGCAGAATGAAAGCATCCTCTGAGCAACGCACGCAACTTTTTCCCGCTGCTGATAGACTATGACTATACTCACAATTTGTTAAGTATGAGACAGAATTTTCCAGTATGATGAGAAAAGAAATACAAAAAGCTAGCTTATCTGCTTGATCTCCTTAACAATTAGGGCCATAGATCTAGCCACCCAACTTCTTCAGTAAATAGATGAATAATCTGAATACGCTAACTAGTGCAGATATGTGAAAGTGCATTCAATTCCTGTCAAGGATGTAAAATGCCTACAGTGTACAAGGTAAAACCAAAGTGGGTCTCAACAAATCATTAAATACTATGCAACTCTGAAGCATAAAATAAACACATCTACCCCAACCTAAAGGGAGATGGCAGAGCTAAATGTATAATGTAGAAAACCCATCAATATTGCTTGGTCCTGTTCTTCAGAAATTCTAAATAAAGTTTATGAGTTGGACATCTATTCCAGTTTCTGATGCAGTGGGATAAAGACAATTGATGGTATATTTGCATCTGAAGTACTTTTTTAAAACGTTTTAAATTTCCATAGAGATCTTCCATTGGCTCATAGGAACCAATTAATGAGTTATCCATGGGAAATGTGTGTAATGTACATCTTTGATTATCCTCTTGATATCCGTGTTATACATAAGCGGGCAGGGAGGGAAGCAGAACTGCATTAGAAAACTTTTATTTCTGTATTCCTTTACAAGTCACATCACCTACTTCTGCAAGTATCTGAGGAGATGCAGGCATTTGGGAGCATTTTCTGTGCAGTGTTATGAATGTCACATTTGTTGCTGCTGTTGTTTTTAGGTCTCTTTAAGATCTAAAAATATAAAATAGTTATTATCAGGCTATCAGCAAACAGTTTCCATCATTGCCAGATGGGTTTCAGGATGATTCCATGATGATTTGTATCATACTGCTCTCACGTGGACCACTTCTGCTTCCTGAGTCCCAGAATATCCATGGGAATATCTCATGATCTACTGTTTTTCCATGGGCATTCCAGGAGATGCATGCAGCAAAATAGACCATATAACAGTGCTTTGTTACTGCTTTTCTCTTCTCTTCTCTTCCATCCCCAGAAAAAGTAATATTTATTACAGTGGTTGATCACAAAGAACCCCTGTGTGCTGCTTTTCTCTGTCATTTTAAAGGAACATGCATTTAAGATTAGGTTTAGGCAAACCTCTCTATGCGAATTAAAAGATTATGGTTTGGATCCAGGTTAACTAGCTTAGAGGGACAGACAGTGCAGGTGTTCAACCAGGACACAAATTCATTCTGAATTTTGGTGGAATGCACAAAGAACATTTCTGGATGTAAGGTTGGAGATTTAGCTTAAGGGTTAGAGTTTGGGTTCAGGTTGGGAAAATCTGGAACCGTTTGTCCAATGGCTATAGGCCATTGTAGATTGTTCAAATATACTAAATGTTCAAGAACCTCCAGCATTATTAATTATTTTGTATTGCCTGAATATTGGCATTCTACTTGGATCATAGGGTTGAAATGCAGCTTCATTTTAGAAATTGAAAATTGGTTTGAAAATTCCTGATCCATATGCATTTTATGGGCCTAGAGTCAGCTTAGAAAGGGCAGACACTTTCAGTGCTGAACCAAAACCCAATTAGAATTGGGTTTTGCAACAAGTTTTGACAGGGCAAAATGTGTCAGTATTCAACCAGAACCCTCTTTGTAGGAACTTCTTGAATGTATATGGCAGGCATGGTGACCACACCTGGATCCAATTTTGGTGGCTTAGCTTCCTGCCATGGCTGGGGTTGGGTTAGGAATATGGTCCTCTTATTGTTCAGGGTGAGGGTCTGGTGAAGGTGAGAGCTATCATTGGGTTTGAATAAGGACTAGGAAAATTTGAGTTCTAATGCATATCATACCTTAGAATATTCAACCACAAAGAATGATCAGCACATATGCCCTGTTTTAAAGATCCTTTAAATATGGGTATTATGCCTGGGTCTTAGGGGAGTAATCTTAAATTTAGGGTTTCAGTTAGGAAATCCATAGTTACTATGCATTTTATGAGGCCTCAAACCAGCTTTGGGCAAAAAATGTCAGAGGCGAACCAAAAATTCCTTAGCACTGTCCTTCTGAATCATGGTTCAATGTATAGGAAAATGCATGTATGTAAATTTTGGGATTGAACTTTAGGGACAGGAATGGAGACAGGGATGGAGTTAGGGTTATGATGCACGTCATGAGCAGAGTCAGCTGGAGCCAGGGATCAGACTTCTGACTCACTCTGTTTCTATGCTTCTATTAATGATCAATGAGTGAGTGAT
>JAIXND010000782.1:3390900-3458915 GCA_023646645.1 Varanus salvator macromaculatus | reverse complement strand
GTCACTAGAGCTTACACCTTAATATCTTACATTAACAAAAGGTAAAAAATACCTGCAAGCACAATTTTGATGTCCCAGTAGGAATACAACCTTCACTTTCTTCTATTGAAATAAAAAGGACAAACAGGCTTTCAACAAAAATCTTGTACTTCTGGTAATTAATTGTGAAACATCCTATTTGCAACAGTGGCCTTAAAGATGTTTCAACAAAAGGAATTATCACTGAAATGATCCAGATATATGAATAAACAAGATTAGAAATGGAAAGTTCATTCAATTTGAAGCTGACTGCATTTTTCCTATCTAATCATATATTTGAACAAATTTCCCATTAAGCATACATATCTATCACATATATATAAATATTTTGTTTTCAAGAAAAAAATGCAATGGTAATGAAAGTGAGCCAAGGAAGGATTTTTAAAAGTTAACTTTTTAACTTTATCTACCTTTAACATTGTTTGTAAATTAAAGAGATAGATATTTGAAATTACTGGAAATAATAGTTTCATAGATACACCTTGACACATATTTTTAAAATGTTATTTTTAATAAATGGAAGTGTAATAATAAAGAAATAAAATTTTAATAACTACATGAAGATTAATTATAGCTAAGAATAAGAAAGTAAAATATGGATATGAATGTCTGAATATGTCTGGTTGATATAGAGAAGTTTGGAATATAGTTACTATTGACAAATTAAAGTAAGGAAAGGGGATATAAGAAAATAAGTTTAATGATATTGGGAGGCATTTATCGAGCATGTTTTTTAAAGGAGGAAAGGATTCAGTCTTTGGAAGAATCATTACAGTTTTGGAAGGGGGAATGTCCTGACGTGTTAGAATAAGTTCCTCCCCCCTTTGATTTGTAAAATATAACATTGGTTCTGGTGGTGGTGGTGGCACTGTATTGTAAGAACTGTTTTAATTGTATGTTCAACTCTTTATGTTTTAAAATGGTGTTTTTTGTCATTGCATTTTAGAAATATTTTTTAAAATTGTCTTGAACATTTTGCTATCTAATAATCATATTCATAATAATATAAAATGAATTTCTTTAACTTTAGCCTTAAATTGTTTCTAAATTAAACACATACACATTTTGCAAATTATTGGAAATTCATTTATTCAGTAGCTCCATAGATATAACCTCACACACATTTTTAAAATAAGAAAGAATAGGAGTATATGATGTCTTTAGTAATTCTTAAATAGCTTTAATGTGAAATGGTGCATATTATATACCCACTGCATGACTCGGGTCACTTATTTTCTCTCAACCCAGCTAATCCCAAAAGGTTTTTCTGAGCATAAGAAAGAGAAGCATGCTTTCCTTCATTGGCAACTTGGAGAAAAGTTAAGTGGGATGGAATACAGATGAATGCACAACATCAGCCTGCTTGTTTTGCTGTCCCCATGTACTTTTTAACTGAGTCTTTGAAAACCTCTTGGACTATCTGGTTTCTATAGGTAAATATGATGGGGTTCAGCATGGGTGTCACTGCTGTTGTGACCAGGGAGGCAATTTTATTGAGATTCATGGAGCTAGCTTGGGAAGGTCGCACATAGATGAAGACAGAGGTCCCATAACCAATGGTGACCACTGTGAAATGGGAGGCACAAGTGGAGAAAGCCTTTTGCCTTCCTGTCACAGAAGGGATGTGAAGAATGGTGTTTAAAATGTAAACGTAAGAGATCAGTGTCAGGACAAGAGAACCCAGAATAACAGGGAGTGAGATAAGGAAGTCAATAAACTCTACTAGCTGAATGTCAGTGCAAGCTAAATGCAGTAAAGGGGCACTGTCACAGAAAAAGTGATTGATCACATTTGGGCCACAGTAGGGCAACCCCAGCTTCATAACAGTTGGAACAAGTATGGAGAAGAAGCCACTCAACCAAGAGCCAACAACCAGATTAATACAGACCTTCTCATTCATGATGGTGCTGTAATGAAGTGGGAAACATATGGCTACATACCGATCATAAGACATCATAGCCAGTAAAACATATTCAGAAGTGCCAAACAAGAAATAGAAGTATGACTGAGTCAGACATCCATAGAAAGAGATGTTCTTCCTTTCCAGTAAGAAGTTCTGCATCATTTTCGGTACCACTGTTAAAGTCATAAGGATTTCAATTACTGACAAGTTGCAGAGGAAGAAGTACATGGGGGATCGGAGGCGGTAATCAACAGATATTAGGACAATGATGATGATGTTCCCCAGCATTGTTGCTATCAGAATTAGTAAGAATAACAGAAAAAAGAGGATCTCTGCCTCCCAGGGACTGGGGAATCCAATTAAGATGAACTCAGTCACATGTGTCACATTCTTATCATGTTTCTTCATGTTTACACCATCACCTAGATAAGGAAAAACATCTTGCTATAAATTAAATTGAAACTGCTGTGATGTCCCTTGAAGAAAACACACAAGGCATATTTTAGTGGGGCACACATTGAGTAATAAGTGAGCGTGTGTCAAATTCAACTAACCCCAGGTATACAGCTGTCCAATATGCATATCATCGAGTTTCCTCTATGAATAAACCACCCATTTCTGCCTATTCTGCATGCTATTAATTTCCTCTTTCTTGCAAAACTATAGCATCTCCTTTACTATTTCAGAAGTCTTGCAAATAATCCATCTCTACAGTTAAGGACACTTGAACATGATGAGAATTTGTTTGTTCCAATGCAAAACATTTGGGGAAATGAAGGTATTTGTGCCCACATGGTTGCAAAACTCTATATTAATGCATGTTTTAACTGATGGATATGAAGCACTTCAACACAGTGCTGGAATTAGAAGGATCCCATAGATCTTCTGTTCTAGGACTTTTCCTAATGTAGGAGGGCATGCACTTTCTGTAGTACAGGAAAAGTATATACTTTCATATCTTGACTCTAAAGTCTGTAAGGTAGGAGTTTGTCTCTCTTTCTATACTGGGCTTGTCTCTCTTCATTTTTCTTCTTACTTTAAGTACTAAATACAATGGTGAAAAAACCAAGAACACATGTGGGACAATGTAGCATTCACAAAGTTCAACCAAAACAAAACAAAAAACACAATACATACTTTGGTGGAAAAGTTCAATTGTATTCAGAAGCACCCACTTCCATGTAGGCTTACTGTTTTCCTGTTACGTTTTGGATTAACTATGCAACCCTATGCATGTATTTTCAAAAGCAAGTCCACTGAGTTCAATAAGACTTACAACAAGATAAAGAGTATATAGAATTCCAGTCTAATACTTAGGTTATAGACTGGTCAGGGGGCTCTAAACATGTTGATACCTTGAAGGATAATGATATGCTCTTTGCACCAGAGATGGAAATCTCTTGATTTACAGATATTCCATGTACAGTATACATGGATCTCTTTTTCTCTCCTCCTTTACAACTATGTGATACTCGGCATCTATAGACTTACACATCTATAGATACCAAGACATTACACTTCTTATTCATGCTAGAACATTACTGACCAGTTCTGGTATACTAAACTAGACAATCAATAATTAATTTGCAAATGTACACATGCACACACAGAGAGAGACTATGGAATAGAGATAGAGACAATAATATTAATACCTTGAATTAAGTATGTCAACTTTGCTTGCTGGACATCTAGCCATAAAAATCCATGAATAACATGCAGAAAGAAGAGCTAATAGCATTTAGATTGCCTATCAATTTTAGCAACCACCTGCAATATATTGTCCCAGATATCAATTGCAGCACATGACAGAGTGTAAAATCTCTTCAGGAATCTTTATACCACCAGAGTAGCATAGCAAGTAGCATAGCAAGATCACAGCTTTGAAAACATTTACACATTCCAATTTTAAAATTAAATTCTGGAGAAGCATGCAACAATTTCAATCTTTCAAGAACTTCTGGTCAACCTTCCTGGTTCTGCATATGTATCATTGTTGACTATCCCCTTTCTGCTTCATATATTCCTCTGAGGGCAATCTAGTATGAACATACAGATATCCCTCTTGGGACAAATACAATGTTTCCTTCAAGATATTCAAGGGTTATGAAAATGGGATTACACAAAGTTCAGCTATATCAATGAAAGTTGAAGAAGAATAGAGGGACAACCAGAAAAGCATCCTGGGGCAACCTGGAGGCGCTTGGCCCTGCCCAAGACCTGCCACTGTAGGGCAGGTTATGCAGCTATGAATAGGGCAAAGATGGAATTTGGGACCAATCTGTCACATTCACTTGTGGCCATATGGTACTGCATGGAATAATGCAGAAAGGCCCCTCTTAGGTGCCCACCCATCACTAGCAGCAAGACAGAGCTCTCCCTGATAGTCAGCATGCAAATTACCCATAGGAACCTACATATAGTTACCCCTGCACATTTATCCCCTTTGCAGATAATTGTTGAACTCACAAAATGTGGCCCTGTTTAAATACAGCTATGGTATCTTGACTCTGTCTTCTTGTTTCATCTAGAAATTTAAATGTTATATTCAATTTTGAAATGTCTGTCTTTGAAGAAATCCTCATCATCATCATGAACTGGTGTGATCACCAGCACTGGAATTCTTCATCTTCACTTAAATGCTTTGTGTATCCCATTATTCTCATTCTTAAAAGCATGGTTAACCTTTATTTGTACTGATATGGTCCTATTTTTTAATTTCTTAAAACAGTTTATTTGTTGAATTTAACCCCCCTCCCTATATATATTCCAAAGGGTAAGACTTTACAAAAGAAAAGAAATGTGAAATACATTCCCTGACTCACTGTGTTCCCAAAGGAAACACATAACTCCATTCTCATTAACTATATGAATCATATTAATTACTCTCTTGATCATAAAGTTCTGCTAAATGCCTATGTTAATTTCTAATACAGTACTTGCAGTTAAGAAAAAAGGTATCTGTCTCGAGGGAGAAATTCTTCAGAATTCAGAAGTGATATAAAGTTGATTAAACAAAGTTCAACATCATATTTTCATTAAACACTCAGTGGGGCAATAGCTTCCTTCAGGGAAAGCATCTTCTGTAATGTCTCATTAAAAAAAGTTAAATTGTTCATGCTTAGTGTCTAGAACACAGTGCCCTTTCTGTTAAGAGGAGTTACCAAAAGAAGTTCTGACATTTTAAGTCTCAAAAGTATACTGCTTATGAAAATGAGGTGAGTTAAACTAATCACTTGAAACTTGGCATTTACCTGACTGAGTGTGCAATTGTAAAAAGGTGCAGACTGTTCTAGGAGAAATCACTACAGTTACAGAAAGTTTAAAATGCTGAAAATTGAAACATTGACAATTTCACCCCAATTCTGTTTTACAATATGTCATATATTTCTTTTATTTCTAAGAAGGCATTCACCTGTAGTTTTAACTGTAGGTTTAGGGCAAAGGATTAAGTACTCCTATCCACTAGTCCAAGGACCTTTCTTTACTATGTCCCATGCACTTAGTTTTGAAATAAAAAGTGGGGAGCCCAAGATACATTTTTAAGACGTAGTAAATTAGGATATGTGTGAGGGTCAGTGTCTGGCCCAAATTGTCCCATGAGCTTCTTGTTTGGATGGAGACTCCAATGCAGATCTTCCAATTCTTAGTTCAACAATGTAACCACTATGGAATATGACCTCAGAAAGTCAGACTGTCCGTGATTTAGTATTGAGGAGGACATAGAGAGTATTTGCACCATTGTCCCCCAATTGTGATCCCTGAAACCCTGAAGCCTCCAACCTGCATTCACAAAAGCCATCCAATTGTAATGTAAATGCAGTTGTAGGTCTGTGAGTTAAGCCCCCTACTTCCCACTCTGATGTGTCTTTCATGTTCAATGCATGTACTAGTTAGATTGTTTGACCTTCAGGGAATTTGGGGGTGCAGGTGATGAAGGCAAAAGGAGCACTGACACCACTTTTCTGAAAGCAGAAACACAATACAAAAGTAATAATCCTTCATCTTACATTCTGGGTTGTGCGAGACAAGGATAGGCAAGGATTCTGTCTCACACTAGGTTTATTCACATGTTGCAATGAATATGTATTCACAGTCTCTGGGTCTAGATTATCACATCAATCTGAATGGGTATGGACTGGGTATGAATAAGACTTTCGCATACTGTGTGAATCCCCCTGGTGTGAGATCATTCTTGAACATCAGTCCTGAGACTTTTATGTATAGGCCAGTGTACAAAAGTTTTAAATAAATAAACAAACGTTTTTTTCACACACACCCTTCAGTCTTTCCCAATCATCATGGAGAATGTAGTGGGTGGAGAGCATGATGCTGGAACTCCTTTCCCCATCATCTTTCCATGCTCACAGCACCTCTCCATGCTGAATGTGGAAGTAAATCAAGCACATCTGGTTCTGCAGTAATAATATCGGACACCAGTGGAGATTAGAGGCATTCTTCCAGAACCCATCATTTGACGCAAATGTGCACCTGAAAAACTCAAGAATTTCACCAATGGTTTTGAGTGCACACAAAGAAGATCAATGAGGTAAAACCCTAATGATACAACCCTGAATTTTACTAACAGTGATAATATTTACCTGCATCATCAGTTCAATAACGTAGTGTTATAAGCATGCTAAACTGGACTATGACAATACTGGCATACATTAGGTGTCCACTTCAACTGTATTTCATTTTATGTTCTTTCTGAAGATAACATTTTACTTACACTTCATAGAAGCTGACTGAAACCACTACTGCCTCTTTTTCAAAGTCCAATAAAATGCCAACAATAAACACCAGGAAAAAGATAGTTACAATCACACTTTATATAACATGATTATATCCTATATGAGGAAAATATAGGTACTGTCTCAGTCAAATCTAGGCAGCATGTCCAATGGTGCTCAAGCACAGCAAAGATAAATCACCCAAAGATTTGGTTCACTACTTTGCCTCTGAATGGTATTGCTGAGACTCATAAAGAATTTCTTGAATCACACTTTCTCAAAGCAGAGAAAACTCAGGTGCTGGATTATGTGTATAGCTTATAATGGTGGACTCCTTTCTCAGGAGTGGGAAAAATGTAGACATCCCTGCATGCCTTTTAATGTATCAGCCCAGAAAAACAAAAGACAACCTTTCTTTTTCTTTCCTGGTTTCCAATCTCTTTTGGCAAATACATGAAGAAGTGCCATGCTTCACTATGTATTCAATTTAAAATAATGTCATAGATTGTGGAGATTGCAATGCTACATGTATCATGTGAATCACCACAATATCGGCTTACATTTTAGGACACACTTTTTAAATTTTACACATTCAAATTGATATGGAAAATGAAAGTCATTCTTGAGAATTTACAGATCTAGATTTTGCAGCAAAATTCTCCAAACAATGCACCTACACATACACTCCCATACCATGTATATGGGAAAACTGCAAATAAATATTAGTGAAGATATCATTCTAAAACATACTTGATTAGGAAATGTAGTTGGTAAAATGTGTATAGAAAACAAAATAGAGTAAAAAAAATGCATGTATTAGGAGACAAATCTGCACAATGGGGTGAGTTCCCGTTGCTCCGTCCCAGCTCCTGCCAACCTTGCAGTTCGAAAGCATGCAAATACAAGTAGATAAAAAGGTACCACTTCGGTGGGCAGGTAACAGCATTCTGTACACCTCGGTGTTTAGTCGTGCCGGCCACATGACCACGGAGACTGTCTGCGGACAAACGCTGGCTCCCTCGGCCAGGAAACGGAGATGAGCAGCGCCCCCTAGAGTCAGGCATGACTGGACTTAATGTCAAGGGGAAACCTTTACCTTTACCTTTATGTAGATTTTTTTCGTTCTACTGTAAGTTGCCTAGAGAACCCTATGGACTATGAGGTGGCATACAAATGTAATAAATTGTCAAGGGGGTGCCAGAGGCCCAATAGCTTTGGTCGCAATTAACCATGCTTGCAAGAGCAATAAAACTTAATCTATTTATTGCTAGTTATCTACAAGATTTATGATACTACTGAAGAGCTTCTTAATGAAAGTCTTTGGTGAACAGATGTTCGCCTCTGAATGGCGATCGCCTCCTCCCTGTTACATCATCTCTCTCCCCATCATTCACTCCTCCCTTCTTTCCTGTTCCCTCCTGGTTTTCCACTGATATGATTTAATTATTCTACGGTTCTTGGCTGAACTGACGTCCACATCTCCCATGATGCCCTCAGCCTCTGGTCCCGTCAGCTTTGCCTCAGAAAGGAGGAGTAGTCTTGTCTCTTCTCTGTCCTGGCTTCTTCCTGTTTCTCGCAGTCTGGCTGACTTAAAGGGACAGGCATCTGTGTAGTGGGCTGCAGACTTGAGGAGCTCTCAGGAACGGGCTGATTTGTTTCTATATCAAGCCATGGTAAAGTCTCTTGAACTTGAGGTGTCAAGGTCAGGTCTTCCTCATGAGTAGCTGCTCCTGTCGTGGCTTCCTTCATGACATAAATTAAATGAAATGAAAAAGTTATTCCGGTTCACAGTGATCCAGACTCTTATATCTGAATGAATGTGGATATGATCACACTCTTAGCTCTAGTATTAGCAACAACTATGTGTATACTACCTTGAAAAAAATGTATCGTATTTTGGAAGGTAGCCTATAAATCTTACACATATAGAAATAAATAACAAAACTGATTTTTGAGGACAAGAGGAGGAGATTACTGGGCATAATTCAGTAAAAGTTTCCCAAGGCTAAAACATGCTGGACTTCTTTTCCCCTTGTGTTTCCCACTCCTCTTTAAGGTGAGCCCCACTGGGTTCAGTGGAGATTATATAAAGCAATAAATCCATGCATCATGAGCCCAAGAATTCAGCTTTATTAATCTTGTCCATTTCCACTGATTGTATTACAATCTATTTTAGCTTGTTAAGATCCTCTTCATACATGAAATACAAAGCTGGGTGTTGACCACAATAGTTCCTGTCTGGTTCTTAGGTAATTAAAAAAAGCAGAAGTATATATTTCTTCTATCTCATCTCCTTTCCCTTACTCTAATGCTTGTATTCACAGCAGTCAGAAAAGATGACTGAAAGCAAATCTACTATTGTCATACACAAATCTTTCTATTGACGTGTTTGCATAATTTGCATGGTATGCAATTGGCTGGCTAGAAAAACGTCCTTTACCAAAGTCCAAGGGGAGAAAATCCTCCTTCCCCACCCTGGTCCCCAACCCTTTTATGTTCACTTGTGATTAGCATACAGTTTCATTTTCTAAAACCCTTCATTCCAGATGTTAAAAGATGGCAACAGAGAATGTGACCACAGTTACTGAATTCCTTTTGCTTGGATTTGTGTATGGACCAGATTTGAAGATTGTCCTCTTTGTAGCTTTCTTCCTTGTTTACCTAGTGACTGTGCTGGGGAATGGGCTGATCATTGCACTCATCTGCATCGATCACCGCCTCCACTCATCAATGTATTTCTTCCTCAGCAACTTGTCTTTCATTGAGATATCCATGACAAGCTGCATTGTGCCTAAAATGCTGGCCAACCTTCTGGCTGAAAGGAAGGCCATTTCGTTTGCTGGCTGCTTTGTTTAGTCTTCTATTTCTTCATGGGTTCCACCGAGTTCATCCTGTTTGCTGCTATGGCCTTTGACCGCTACATGGCCATCTGCTACCCACTGAGATACCCTACCCTCATGACTGGAACAGTTTGTGTCAAGATGGTGGTTGGATCCTGGGTCGGTGGGTTCCTGTCTGTATTTTTGCCAACAGTGCTAAAAGTGAGGTTGCCGTACTGTGGGCCAAACATCATTAATCACTTCTTTTGTGACAGTGCCCCCTTGATGCATCTTGCCTGCAAGGACATCAGTCACATTGAGTTGATTGACTTCATTGGTTCTTTGATTCTACTGCTCGGATCACTCTCATTTACAGCTGCCTCTTACATCTATATTATTAGAACCATTCTCAAGATCCCTTCTGCAGATGAGAGAAAAAAGGCTTTCCCCCCCTGTGCTTCCCACTTTACTGTTGTCTTTATGGGCTATGGAATCTCCATATTTATCTATGCAAGACCATCTCAGAGTGACATAATGAGCATGAACAAAGCATTAGCCATTTTCTCTGGCATCCTGACACCCTTATTGAATCCTTTCATCTTCAGTCTAAGAAATGAACAAATGAAAGAGGTGTTTGGAGATACCCTAAGGAGTATAATTTCTAAAATAAAAGGTGGGTGATGTGTGCTGGAATTCAGAAAATAAGAATACAGACTGTATAAAAAGCACTGATCAGTTGGAAAAACAGATACATGTGATGAACTGCTTTCTCCCATGCAACATTGCCTATGCCTGGAGATCATCTGAACAATGTCCTTTCTACTGGTTTCCCTTCCTTTGAGATGGCTTTGGTGGTGACCAAAGAGGACCTTAATGGTTTCAGGCAGCATCCAGTTTATGGATTGTGCCCCCCAGGAAAATTCATCAGTCACCCACTTACATCTTTTCAATAGCTGGCAAAGTCCTTGAATTTTTCTCAAGCATTTTAAAATACCCTTTGAATTGGTTTCAATCAGCTGCTGCTGTGTTTATATCACTTCTGATGTTTTAAGATGTTTGCCCTTTAAAAAAATGTTGACACACTCATGTTACACTGTTTTCTAATTTTGCAATATTATGTTTTAGGCACCGACTTGGGCTGGGGATTATGGAAGAGCAGTACATTTATATGCATACTTTTGAAAGGTGTGTCTATGCTATACACATTGTATAGCAGCTTGGAATCTAGATAATTAATTCATCTATGACTGTCTGGGCTGAAATCTCAGAACTTTCACTAGGCACAGAAAGGAGACCTGATGTGGTGTAGTGGTTACAGTTCTAAGTGGAATTCAGGTGATCCAGGTTCTAGTCCCCTTTGGCCAGGCAGCTCACTGGGTCACTTTTGGACAAATCACTGATACTCAACCTAACCTAACTCACAGGGTTGTTCTGGGGGGAAAATGGAAAGCAAGTAAGATACCTTCGGTTCCTCACAAAAGGAAAGAAGGTAGAATATAAATGTGATGCTGCAGGTGATGCAGCATTGGCCCTTGTGATATCCCTGATGATATCTTAAAATTGACCTTGCTTAATATGCCAAGATTTCTAAAATTAAAGGTACTTCCAAATCAGCCAAGGAGATACTGCAAACAGGGAGTGATGGCTATAATACTTTATTTATTTATTTATTAATGCTGGGACTTCCCCTGCAACATGTTCACACCCTTTCACTCAAAAAGAGATTATTTAGGAATATTTAAAACGAATGGCTTTGAGTTAATAAATTTCCTTGGAACTGTACAAATCTGAGGTGCACGAGAAATCTGAGATGCAAAAAACTGTATTTTTTGAACAGTTGTTGGCGTTTTCTCCCTCATTATATTTAACATGCTAGCCATTGGCCTTGAGTCCCTCTGAATATACTTTCTATACAGAATTTCCATTGAATGAGTTGTGATGAATGAATTGAAATGAATTGAACCCTAAATGTTATTTTTTCCAGGTACAGTAAAGACTTACCTCACACTATTGTGGTCTGTCATCTCTTAAGGAGAATAACTTCCTTGTAGCTAAGGTGTTCAGAGCTTTATTCACAACTGTTTTAGAATTTAAAAAATGATGGACTTGTTTGACAGACGCTGCAGGGAAAAGGAGAGAATAGGGAAGCTCCTTTCTGCCAGTGTATCAGTTCTGCTGGTAGGATGCTAATCTTGGATTTAATCCAGTTCCTTGACCAGAACAATTGCCAGTTTATGCAAATTGTATCCCACAATTCCCCTGCCCCACCCACAGCCTGGTATATCATATAAGAAGCATGTCAGTGCATCACGGATTATATACTCTGTTTGATTCAAATTCAAATTCAATTTGATTCAACAAAAATATCTGTTGGAAAACAGGAGCCCATCAGTGAAACACAAAGCATCTGTAATTCAAAGGATCTATACTTAATAATTGCTTAATTTGCAGGCACATGAATCTGTATAAAGGGAAAATTGAAACTTGACATACCCCAACTCTGTTTTTTTTTTAAACATGAGGAATTGCTTTTCAATGAAATTGATTAATTGAAACACCATCTTATTTATAAGCTGTTCCAGATATCATATTTTCCTCAGAAAATTGTGGTCTTGTTTGAAATACATTATTATGCAATTGTATCTTCATATACTTCGGTTTTTGCTTTTGTTTTGGATGTTAGCCATCTTAACTATGATTTTATATGAGCTAAAATTCCTCTATTAGTGAAGTTTCTATGTAATCTGTTTATACATTATTTTAAAATGAATATGTTAAAATATGTATAAAGCAATGTCAGCAGGTGTTACAACCTAAATAAAGACAAAGTACAAAAAGAAAAAGAAAGAAACAGAAAGGATGGGAAAGAAGGAAAAGATAAATTAGATATTCTCTTGTACTAGCCTTTATGGATCTCACTTAATGAATAAATTTCTCTCCTGAGCCATCAATTAACAACAATGTTATGTTGATTACCAGATAAATTTCTCATTTAGCTATGGTGGGTGAAGGAGTTCTAGAACATTTAAAAATGTAAAGAACAACTTTCTGATCCCAAGCAGAGGCAGTTCCAGATACTGAAAAAATATGTCATCCCCTCAAGACAAAAATGAAACGAAATGAAACCAAACCATACCAAACCAACTCCATCCTAGTGGACCACTGTCTAGTAGTTTCCGGTCCCAAGACAGCAACACTGGAGCATAGAATTGTACAAGAGGTCTTTGGAAGTCTTGGAAATCCAAGCTCAGAAGGGTTTTCCCAATACTGGAAGCTCATCCTTGCCCAACCATTGCAAGCCATGGGCAATTTTCAAGGATCCATGGGGCATTTTCCACACACCCCTCAGGTAACATTCCTGCTACTGCTATATCACTATGAGGTGAAGTGAATAATAGTAGCAGTAGTAATAGTAATAGTGGTTTAAAAATAAATTAAATCCAGATTTTCTAAGTGACATTGGTGCACATTCATTAGCATTCCAGCAAGGGCTGCGCAGAGGTGCAAATGCAATTTGCAAGCATCCTATTGCCACATCAGCTAATGGGAATCTAACCTGATAAAGGGGGAAATTGTTCATGAAGGGAGATAATCTGAAGGATTTTTTCCTATTACTAGTAACATGCCCTATTTATTTCTTTGGCTGTGGACTAAGAAAAAGAGATTGTGAGAGCGTTTGAGAGGGGGAGGGGAGGGGGAGGGGGGGGGGGGGGAGGGAGAGGGAGGGGGAGGGGAGGGAGGGGGAGCCAGCCATGAAAGCCTTGCCTTCCAAGAACTTCTGCCTTTCTGGAACATGCCAGTAGGTTATAGGAAGCAATGGAAATTTTGCTATTAGAAGCTCAGCTTAAACCATTGAAATGTTGTATTTGAAAAATATCTCTGAAATCCTTTCGGATTTGAACATTTACAGTGCTCTGCAGATGCACTCAGTTTAATTTCCTCTTGTCCTAAACATGAACTGTATCCCAGTATCCTACCTGAATCTCGGAAACATGTTTACTAGTATTCTGGGAACATATCTATACTGTTTCAGAAGCCTGTTTTTCTACTTAAAATTATTTTTCCTGTTTTTTTCTTGTTGATTATTCCACAACCTGGAGTTTAGAAATTCAAATTTTTATATGAACCTAGAAGTTATCTTCTTCCACTTTCAACTGCCACAATCCTCTAAATTAGGAACGTAATTAACTGTTGAGTCCATTCTGGTGTTGAGATAAATCTATACAAGGTTAATTGGTCACTTGAGATTTCCGCACTAAAATACTCTAACACCTTATACAAAGGCTTCATTGATCTCTTCTGGATGCATGTGCCACAGCTAGGTATGGGCAATATACAGGTAGGCAATTCAGTTCAGTTTATTACCTTAAATCAATCATGAAAGAACTACCTAATATGTTGCGTGATGGATCTAGAAGTTACTCACATCTGCATCTTAAATAAGATTAATTTCAGTGAGGCTAAAGTGTGACAAACTTCTTCTGGAGGAAAGTTTATGCTTTGTGTTGCTGCTGCTATTGCTGTTCTTTAAAATGAAACTAATGTGATGGTGGCATCCAATAATGGAGAATATGTCTGGCAACAGGTGATATAATTGTTAATACCCAGGTAGCATAAGTAGTGTGCTCAAAATAGGAGGAGATGAAGGCACTCTTCTTCCCAGTTGGAACCCATTTTTGACACATTGAGTTCCCAGAAGAAAGGGACATAAACCAGAACTGTTATTGTTCCCTTTTCTTGACAATGGATATTGAGTCAATTTTCACATTACAAGAATTAGAAAAACTTAGAGCAGAGATTCTGATAGTATGATTGATTGGGATATCAAAACCATAGCTCAGCCTTCCTCAGCCTGGTCACCTTCAGAAGCATTTGGACCACCGCTCCCAGAATTCCCATCCAGCAGGGGTATTGACTGGGGATTTTGGGTGTTGCTGCCCAAATGTGTCTGGAAGGCACAAGGATGGGGAAGGCTCATTCTCTACAACATTCTCCTCTATATGGGAAAAGAATCATATGAAAAATGGCTATATGTGTTATCATTACTGCAAGGTAAGGTGGTATAATGATATTATGAACAGTCCTTTCTTCTTTAAAATAAAATATTTGGAAAGGTTTAATCAAAAACTTTTCTGTGATGTCGTTTGAATCCATATGATTTCTTTCCAATAAACCTGTTTATTCAAGAAAGAATAACTGAGTGTTTATCACTTGGTATGCACGTTATGAGGGTAGGGAGAACATTGTGCAATTAAGCAACAGTATGTCAGAACAAAAATCACTAATATATCCATGTGAAAAGTTTATTCTATAGGAAGGTATGTGTTATCCTTGCATTGGGAAGGAAGGAAGGAAGGAAGGAAGGAAGGAAGGAAGGAAGGAAGGAAGGAAGGAAGGAAGGAAGGTGGGAAGGAGGAGAGAGAGGGAGAGAAAAATCTCGCTAAAAGCTAGAACAGACAAACTAGCAAACAAAAATGTGGGCTTCAACTGATCACTACTACTGATTTATGAGCACATTAAACTAACAGTCAGCTTTTATACAAATTTAATAAATAAGTAAGTAAACTGATTGAGAAATCTCCAATGTCTCTAGAGGCCGTCTCACTGGCTGCTTTATTTCATTTAGTCAAGAATGCCTTGGCATGCAGAACAGCCTGTATAGTATCACATGTTTTGTTTCTAATCCATATATTAATATGTATTTTCTATTATTTTAATTAATTAATTTCTGTACTGCCCAACAGCTGCACCTGGATTGAATGAGACAGTATGAGATTAAAAAATGAAACAGAAACTTGGGAATTTATTCTTCTGGGCTTTTCTAATCATCCTAGACTGGAACCCTTCCTCTTCACCCTCTTCCTCTTCATATACATCATACTCCTGTTGACTAACCTTGCCATTATTTCCCTGGCTACAGTAGATCCCCATTTACATACTCCCATGTACTTTTTCCTTCAACAGCTGGCCTTTCTGAATATTTGCTATTCCACTGCTGTGGTCCCCAAAATGCTGTCCAACCTGATATCCAAAAAGAAAACCATATCCTATAATTTGTGCATGGCACAAACTTATATAGCCCTCTTTCTGGGAGCTGCAGAATGTCTTCTTTTGGCTGTAATGGCTTTTGATCGCTATGTAGCAGTGTGTCACCCCTTGCGTTACTCCAAGATCATGGACAACGGCACCTGTGTGAAACTTGCAGCTGTCTCTTGGACTGTCAGCTTTCTAGTTTCTGTCGTTCCCCTCTTCTTAACCTTGCCCCCTCTTTGCGAACCTTACATCATTAACCATGTTTTCTGTGAGGCCCCCGTCCTGCTGCATATGATCTGTACTGATACATCCTTAAATGAGCTCCTGATGTTAGTGGGAGGTGCAGGCACATTAATGTTGCCCTTCTTCTTAATACTAATTTCCTATGGTTATATCATTGGTGCTATCATTAGAATACGCAGTACTGAGGGCAGGTGCAAAGCCTTTTCCACATGTTCTTCTCATCTCACAGTGGTAACAATTTATTATGGGACAGGCATGTTCATGTACATGAGGCCAAAATCCACATACTCCGCTGAGAATGATAAACTGATTTCCATATTTTATGCAGTCATCAATTCCATGCTGAACCCTATTATATATAGTTTCAGGAATAAGGAAGTTAAAGCATCAGTAAAGAGAACCTTTAGGCAGAATACATTGACCAAGGCTTACTAGAGATGGTGTCCTGGATTCTTTGGGAAAGGTTGATTTTGCTTTAGTGGAATTGCTGTTAACTCCAATTAGGAATATCCCCTTTTAATTTAATCTGATGAAGCAAATCAGTTAAAAGTAATAATTGCATTAAAGGGGAGACATAGAGAGGCAAAAGCGGAATCATGATAATTTCTGGGTATCTGGCATGAAAGAAGAAGATGGCGGGGGGAGTTGATGGGAGGGGAAGGAGAAAAGAAAGATAATATCCAATAGGACAGGGTTGGATAGACATGCCCTATCCATATGTGAGCCACATATGGTAAATGTCAGATGTTTGAGAGCTGCAAGTGGGTGGCTATGACCACCTATGGGCAGGAAGCCATCAGCCACAAAATAATTCAAAGAGTCCCAATTTGGCCACATGAGCAATAAGAGAATGTTGTAGCTGAAGTACATTGTTCAAAGCTAAGAGATTATTTTAAGGGGGGGAAAAGGATCATAAGGTGCAATGGGCATGGTTAAGAATTATTTAAAGAATAGAATAACATGAAAGCTAATTTTAATCTAAATATAAAAGGTGTCTTTGTTTTTAAAATTATCTTTTGTAAGCAGACATTGCATGTGTGTGCATGTGTGCACACACACACATATATCTATATCTGTCTAGAAAGATTTATAGACTTACAGAACCATCCTATGACTACTAGGCAGAAACTAGAATGCCAAAGGATTTTTCAGAGTCCCAGTTCCAACCCCAAACATTTTCTTTATAGTTGATGCTGGGACTTCAAACTCAGGGTACCCCACATTTCCCCACAAATTGGAAACAAATCAATGTATTTTCATAGGCAAAATATGAAGACAGGATACCCAGTGGCTGCCAAACCTTCAAGGACTGCCTTCTTCCCTTCTTATCATTTGACATTCAAAGTGGAGATGGTGACAGTGGGAACATAGTAATGGGAAGGAGGAAGGGATTTCTGTACTAAATGAGGGATAGAAAATTAATTGTAAATAACAACTGGTTACAGATAATTGGTGGGGGGTATAAAAGATACGTATCTCTATGAGATCAGTAATAGGACAATGATGCCAGTTTATTCAGTACTCCCTCTTGTTTGATCATACAAGTCCCAACTTTCCAAGTGAACAAACTGAATAAATGAAGAAAACAGTTATGGGGGTAGAAAAGTAGCGGGGATATGGGCAGTGCATGCTGGTGACTCCAATATTAGTGGGACAGTGTATCCATTCCTGGTTTTAATCTGACCTTTAAGGAGCTATCAGTGGTGCTGAACTCTAGTCCCTAAATAAGTTCAGCACCTTTAAAGTTCAGGCTGAAACCTGGAGTAGATATGCCACACCACTGAAACTGCTGAGTGTGAAGGCTACTTAATAGATCGATCAGTGTTGCAAGCATGACTTGGCAGAAGCGCATTGCTGCAATGAGCTCCTAGCTTTCAGGGATCAAATGCAATTTGTCCCCCTGAGATCAAAGAGAAAAACAGAAACATTTGGGGACAACAGAGTTGGAGTCATGATAGTGCTGTCCCACTTCCAGGATGGCAGTCCCTCTAATGGCCTGTAGAGTGAAAGCCACAGAGAAGGATAGCACTCTGAAGCTTGTGTAAATTAAATGGGATTCATTCCTTAGGAGATGAATTGAAATAATATTGCACTGAGACTACATCTATGTGCTGGAAGTGGTATCTCCAATAGTGGAGATCTTAGTCATTAGATATTCAATGATGATAAGCAAGCAAGTGAACAAGAAACTGTCCCCCCCCCAAAAAAAAAAAATAAAAAAACAAAACCATAGGTAACACCTTCTCATGCTGGTCCAGACTGCAAAAGACCAGGACTTTGGAAGCTCAGGCTGAAACCTTAACTGTGATGCCCCATGACTGATGTTCCATGAGCTGAGTCTATTCATCAGCACAATACAGATCCTGCATCCTATCAAATCCACTGTGTACAGACATGGTGTTTCTATGCCCATATTTATTTCTATGGGCTTACTGGGTATAATACTTCCTGTGTTTAGCCCTTGAGAGTTTATTCCAAAATAAAGTTGTTATAACTGGATGCAACGTGGGTTTGGTTTGATCTGTATTAGCTGTAAAAAAGGTAGACTTGCAAATATCTCTATTTACATAACTCAGATAAATGGAATTCTTTATGTGAGTTCTGTCTCCTGCCTTTCCTGGAATCACATAATTAGCCAGAATCCAATAAGTACATTCAAGCTCAATTAGAAAACTCTTTAATGAATTCCTTTGTGTTTTGATTTGCTGTTTTTTTCACCAACACATCACATCACAGCAAAGCTCGCAATGAATTTGTGACCCCCACCCCAGTGGCTTGCAAACACATGCATGGATGTGACTTCAGTGGAAAACAAAGTTCCCTTGCTATGCCAGACTTTCCTCATCTCTTTTATTTTTAGGAAAAAATCAGAATTGTTCAGGGAACTGTCCTACTGTTCTCTGCTTATGCATTTAGGAAAGCAAACTGATTTAAGTGCACATTTCACTGTTGAAGGGATGGAGATGTATTTTCACTGTTGCTGCTGTAAAATTGGCAGTGCAATTACTCTTCTAATTGTACCTCTCTGTTTATGCTCTGAAAAGAAGAATTACTGAAAGGTAATATATCTGAACAATTAACACAGCACTTAGAAGTCTCAGAGTAATATATTCCAAAAAATAACCATTGGGAAATATCTGCTTCTGGAAATCAATAGGATCTATTTATTTTCCAATTTTCTTACCAAGTTTACTAACATTCATTTCTACCTGTTCCTGATTGTCTTAAAAGACAGCATTAAATGAAATGCAATACATAGACTGTGGTTTGTGGATTATAGACATTCTATTTGTAGTAATAAAGTGCTTAACATAAATCTTTTTCTGAAGTTTATGAAGTTAATATTGGATGTAATAGATCCACAAAGTTATTAATTAATATGAGTAGTCTTCAAAAAGTTTCTGCACTTTTATCTTTTATAAATATATTTTATATATGTTTTGCTGATAGCGTTAAAAAGTTGGTACAGTGATGGGAAAAATACATTGCAAAGGAAGATGACTATGTAAAAAAGTGATATAATTTGTTTTTGAAATTCTTAATAGTGTTTAAAAAGTGTGGAAGCTTTTTGAAGAACCCTCATATATGTGTGTGGGCACATTTTTTTCTAGTCCATGCAGAGTAGCCTACCAGCAATATGTACCAATAAATGGTCAGGAGTCCGTGAAAGGGAATGTCTCCTTGAAAAAATACACACAATGAGTCATATATGTATAAAGTATAGCAGCTATAATGGAGTAGGTTCGTGTATGCATGTGTTCCACAGCATTCATACAGTTGGATACAGAACTGATGCAAAAGTATAGTGATTCTTTTGGATTCTTGATCCAACTTTTCCTACACACACACACACACACACACACAAGGATTTTTTCAAATGCTAATATTACAGCAGCAATAGAAATCATATTAATCAACCTAGAGGTAAAAGCAGCAGCAGCAACACTAGCAATGGCAGCTGAACATCTTGCAACATATTCAGAATACTCAGCAACATTTTCAGTAAAGAAGCAATTTTAAATTATTTAACATTAAAGGTAGAATCAAAGAATATTTGGCAAGCCTGTGGCTTCAGGAAGCTGCACTAGTATGTTCTTGGTTTCCTATGTATGATTTAACAGACGCCCATGCAGTCAATTTTTGTGAAGTCCAAATCTATTTGATAACATCCAGTCAAATTCACTTGGAGTTAAAGTTCCTAAATTGTATCTGCATCCTATTGAGCACTTTCTATGTGCTTTCAGAATAACTTCTGAAATTTTACATTTATTGTAACAAAATGTACTTTTTGCCAGTGTGGTTGCAGGGAGGGGGGGTAGAACAATCTGGTAATGTGTCTTCTAATGTTCTTTAGTGATTCTTGGAAATGTCTTCCCTGCTAGTTCTTCAACAAGATGTTTAAATGGAGAACAACACGAAAGTGACAGAATTTATCCTCTTGGGCCTCTCTCAGAATCCCAAAATCCAGACCCTGCTCTTCATCCTTTTTCTCTCCATCTATAGCACAACATGGCTTGGAAATCTTGCCATTATTATCACTGTTATAACTACACCCAAACTCCACACACCCATGTACATCCTGCTAGTCAATTTAGCTGTCATAGACATAAGTGAATCATCAGTCACATCTCTCAAAATGCTATTGGATCTCTTCTCCAACACTCATACCATCACATATAACTGGTGCATCACACAGATCTTCTTCATCCATTTAACAGGAGGTGCAGTGGTATTCTTACTTGTTGCTATGGCTGTTGACAGGTTTGTAGCTATCTACAAACCACTGCAATATTTAATAATCATGAACAGAGGTGTTTGCATAGGTCTGGTGGCAGGAGCGTGGTTGGGTGGCTTTGCTCACTCCTCTATCCAGATTGGAATTCTTATTCAACTGCCATTCTGTGACACAAACATTTTGGATAATTTCTACTGTGACATCCCTCAGCTCGTCAAACTGGCGTGTACTGACACTTACATCACAGAGTTGCTGATGGTTTGTAATAGTGGACTACTGCTGACTTTAATCTTCTTTTCCTTACTTGTGTCATACACGGTCATCTTGGTGAAGATTAGAACACATGTTACACAAGGGAAACACAAAGCTCTTTCTACCTGTGCTGCACAGATCATGGTTATGAGCTTGAATTTTGTTCCAGGTATGCTTGTTTATGACCGTCCTTTCCAAGTGTTTGCAGGAGAAAAAATTGTTTCGGTCCTCTACACCCTTCTGACACCAATGCTGAACTCAATGATTTTCACTTTGCGTAATGCAGAGATGAAAAACACAGTTTGCAAACTTATGAGAAAACTGTTGCTTTCTAAAAGGATAGGATGAGCTCATTGTCTCCCTCATATGAAGCTAACAGTGAACACTTCTAGTTCTCACACTCCCCCTCCTAATTAGTCAGAAGTTACACCTCAGCATGTGTGAGGGAAGAGCCATTCAGTGGAACAACCTGAAGGATACCATTCTTAGGAATGCAACAAGAATACTTAAACTGCTGAAGGATGTAACAACATTATCAGAATTATGAAAGTATGCTTTCTAAAACTGAGTCCTTCTCATTTTATTATCTTTTGTTGAGCTCAGAAGCTTCATTCCGATCAGGTGGTCTTAGAATCTTTTAGGAACAGAATGAATATGCAACACACAATGGAGAATATATTATGTAAGAAATATGGGTGGAAACTGAGGGTTTCCAGTCAGTATCCACACCCATTCCTATTTTGCAGATATGTTACAAAATGTATATGAGAATGTGATGGTAGTTGAGTTAATGATGAAGGGAACACTTGCTCCTGAGCCTCAAGGAACTCCACTGAATTGTTCTAGTCTGGTTATTTTCACTAGTGTTACACTAACAAGCACCAGTTTACCATTGGATTATTAGTCATTTTCAATACAGCAACATGTTTTGAAGTGGTAGATTACCTGTACTAAATACTGCCTTCCCAATATTGTCTACCAATTTTTCTACTACACAACATTCTGGCTTTGAAAGAACTGCTTATCTTTTGTTCTATACCTTCCCAAATTAAAAGCCCATCCTCAAATTCCATTTACTTCCCAGCTTGGGTTTACAGTTTAAATTGTAAACTTCTGTTGGATTCAGTTAACTAATTCCCACTGAAACATAGTACACTGCTACTCTCAGATCCCTGAAGAGGACAGTGCTCATATCCCATGACACAAGAATTAGAATTTGTGTGTCAAACATTACCTACATGTATGTTTGTGGAGCAGCTCCTTCTGTATGGCATTTTGATGGTGCAAGAAAGGAAAATTGAACTGCAGCTCAGAAGACCTTTCAGTATGTGACTTCTCTGTTATATGTAGGAACCAATTGGAACCAAACATAAGTCTGTGCTTGTATTTTGTATTTCAGGAGACACAGATAACTGCAGTTGTAAAATGAAACACCTTGAATGAGAATGAGAGAGAGAAAGATTTTGTTTGCAATTCCATGCACACTTGCCTGGCAATAAGTGCATTGAACACATTGAAATTTACTTCTGGATAAATTCAAAGGGTTTTTTTTAAAAAAAAAAATTGCAATTTATTGTAATTATGGCATTACATGTTGTTAATACTCTGATAATGAGGCACAGAGTATACTGTCCAGGCAATGTGTTTTAACCCCTTGTCCCTGTATGTTGTCTTAACGTTCTTGATTTAATCCTCAGCTTTGTCAAAAGGTTCAGGCTTTTTCAAGATACAATTAGAATAAATGATGATTTTTAGGGCAAGGTAAGTTGAGTACAATCCAGAGGCTTTGTGGATCTCCTTTCTTTCTCATCTTCATGCTAATGCAAGTTGCTGATGTACAGTAGTCAGAAAATTTCCTGCTGGGGATTAGTCAATTGTTCAAAACAGACCTAAGTTTTCACTAGGAGGAAGTGTCCACCATGTCTCAAGACTCTTCCCAACCAGTTTCCGCCATGGTCTGTTCCTGACCATGAACTGTAATGGCTAAGGCTGACAGGATGTGACATCTTAATCTATGGGAAGGTCAGGTCAGGGACAAACTATTCCAAGAAATGAAGAAGAAATGATGTTGCTATGGTGTGTTGGGGTAGGCAATCATGTTTACTTTGGAATAAGCATCATTTCATTATAGAAAATAGGGTATTTTAAAAGTAAACAAGAACAAAACCAGAAGTGACCATGGATGTGCCTGGTCAACACCCCATCTCCCTCCCTCCCTCCCTCTCTCTCTCTTTTTCATCTCTATCTATTTCTATCCTACCTTTTATAACTTGACCTTTTTTCTTACAAAAATATCAAAGCAACTTACATAATTCTCTTCATCCTGCTCTCACTCATATCCCCACAACAACAACCTTGTGAGATAGGCTGGGCTGAGAGTCTGTGATTGGCCCAAGTCACCCAGTTGGCTCCATGACTGAGCAGGTAGTAGAACCTAGATCACTTGAGTCTCAGTCCTGTGCTCATAGCCATTGTACCAAACTGGTCTATCTATATCTAATTATCCCTATCTCCACCTAGATCTAGATCTGTATGTGAGGAAAGCACACAGTGAGCAGCTTCAGCTCTGGTATGCCTGGCTCAAATTCTGGGAGTGCTTGCTATTTCCCTCACAACTTATCACCCTCTAGGTGCTAAGTTTGGGGTCTCCAAGTTTCATATGCAATGACATTTTCAAGTATATTGCTGATTTGGAGTAATACAGGACCATATTAACTGAAATGATCAAGTGATCATTAACTGAAATGATCAAGAACTCTGCTCTTAAGAAAGGTTATAAAATCTGAGATTATTTCACTTATTAAAAAAGGAGAGTGAAGGGAGTCATGCTAACTTAGTGGGGGGAAATGTTTTATGAGTGGAAAAAGAGGTGCATATGATGATGCATGGAGTGAAGAAAGTGGAAAGGGAGTAATTCTTCTCATTCTTTCATAATACCAAAATCCATGAAGCTGATTACTGGAAGAACCTTCAAAGACTGCAAATATAAACTACAGAATAAAACTCCACAGTCTGGGTAGTTTTGAGAGGTGAGTGGACAATGTCATGGAAGATGAAGCTACTCCCAGTCAGTATCAGTTGCTTCCAGTATCACAGTCAGCATGCCCATGTATACCAGTTGCTGGGGAACATGGGTAGAACAGCCCTTTTGCACACATGCAAAAGCTTTCCCATGGGCAGATGGTTGGCCACTGTGTGAACAGAATGCAATTAGATGGACTCATAATTCAGTCTATGGCCCTTCATGTGTCCTTTTAGTTGTACTAAATGGACCAGAGCAGTATTTGCTTACCAGTTTCTGAGTACCATAAGGTTCCCAAGTGGTCCATGAGGCAGAGGAAAGGAATCCAAATATTTAAAATCAATGTATACCAATAAAACAATGACTGGTTAGACATGAAGGCTTGTTTACGTAGCAATAAGTTTGATGGGTTCCAAGGACAAAACAACATTGTGCTTTTCTGACAGCAATAGACAAAGAGTGCTTCAGAGAAGGAACCACTACACTGAGATGGGGAGGTATGGCTTGTGCTTAATGCCTTCCACCTGTGTTCCGTGGATTGACAGGCATCTCGCTTGTTGCTAGAATATTTTTTCCTGCCTTCTGAAAAGAGTACAAAAATATCACCCTCACTTTTGGTAACTTTCCTGGCATGCAATATTTAGAATACTTTTCTCAACACTACACAATGGAGACTGAACAGAAATCAAACATATACCTAGAATACCTATTCACTTATTTTCCATTAATTTTCATCTGACAAGTGAAGCGAAGCTTATTCATGTTGAACTTTATGAGCAGAACTATTGGTGCATTGTTAATATGTGCTCTTGAATATACTGGTCATTTTTTTTAAGGACAGTGACACCTCATTCAGAATGATATGCAGAAGGTCTAATTAATGAACCCCAGTCTATGGTATTGTTTAGTGACTGATTCCATTCAGTAAATCATTCAACTGTAGAGAAAAACAAACAAAACCAAAAGTTGATAACAAAGAAGAAAACATTCCATCCCTGGAGCTTCACAGATAAGCCGGCCTTGTCCTAATGCTGGATAGTTTATACTGAATGTGAATGTAGGTGATAAACAGTTAAAAGCTATGAAATGGAGAACTATGTCCACAGAATGATTACTAGGAATGTGGTATTACAGGACATTGTATCAGCAGGGGCCTAAATAGGTGGAATGAGGAATGCAGCATGTTGACTTCATCTGAAATTCATTACTGTACTTTTATTTCAGGGTTAAAGATGGACCCAGAAAACTTGACCAGCAGAGTGACAGAGTTCCTACTCCTTGGCTTCACAGCAAACCATCTCCTGCAGTATGTCCTCTTTGTTGTGTTCCTGATGGTCTGCATTGCCACTTGGCTGGGCAACATCACCATAATCACCACAGTGATCCGGGACCAAAGGCTTCGCTCCCCAATATACTTCCTGCTGGGAAATTTAGCCTTCATAGACCTCAGTGAGTCTTCAGTCACTGTGCCGAAGATGCTGTGGGACCTTGTGTCACAGCACAAGATTGTGTCCTTTGGTGGGTGCATGACACAGATGTTCTTCTTTCACTTCACCGGGGGTGCTGTAGTCTTCCTTCTCATGGTGATGGCTTTGGACCGCTATGTGGCTATCCATAAGCCACTTCATTATCTCACCATAATGAACCACAGTACATGCGTAGGGTTGGTGGTAGGAGCATGGCTGGGGGGTTTTGTTCATTCCATTGTTCAGGTAGTTTTAATGATGAGATTGCCATTCTGTGGACCCAACATCTTGGACAATTATTACTGTGATGTTCCACAGGTTATCAAACTGGCCTGCACAAACACATTTGTTATAGAGATGTTAATGTTCTCTAACAGTGGACTTCTCACCACCATTATTTTTATTATCCTGGTTGCATCATACACCACCCTCTTGGTCAAGATACAAGCACATGTTAGTGAAGGGAAGTCCAAGGCTCTCTCCACTTGTGGGGCCCAGATCACTGTGGTCTGCATTCATTTTGTACCCTGCATTTTTATCTATGCACGGCCTTTCCAGAAATGTGCAGCAGACAAGGTCCTCTCAGCACTCTATACTGTCATCACACCGATGTTAAATCCTGTCATTTACACACTGAGAAATACTGAGATGCAGAACGCCATCAGGAGATCTTTTAACAAAGTTCTGTTGTGAGGAACACTGTGGAACATTTGCCTTCTCACCGTCATGGCAGCTGAAGCATGTCTTAAGCGGTTAATTGCTGCAGCACAGTGAAAGTCATTTTTGCCAACTTTGTTGAGCTCCAATGAAATGACTGGGAAATAAGTGAGCACCTCATATTGAGTATAGGATATAAAATTTAGTCACCAAGCCTGGAAATCTATCAGTCTTTAACCTAATGCACTGATATCCTAAATATGTATAATGAGAACACTGTTTGTTTGTTTGTGGTGGGGCAAATGTTGCTATGGTTTTAAATTCAGTATCTTGTTTTAAATAAAAACCACAACAGCAGTAATATCATCTGTTACTTTCTTTTTGCCCAGTTCAGAGGTCTGTTGCACACATAAGTTAGATGCCAGACTGAGGTGACAATTTTGTTAATGGGGCAGAGGAACACCCAAATAAATAAGGAGAATCATAAGTAAAGAATATACTGTGGAAATTTTAATGCTTTTATACTTGACATACATGTAGGATGCTAAATTTGTTTATTTATTTAAAACATTTATAGTGTATTCTATATTCAAACAGGATCTCTAGATGGTTATATACCAAAAAGATCTGAGGAACAGGCTCAAATATTTTAGAATATGATAATTTATATAAGCATTCAATTCTGTGTGTGTGTGCACGTGCGTGCATGTCCCTAAAGGATACTGTCTCTTAAGGACACTTGATTTGTATGTGTGTATATATTTATATGTACAGGAGAGATGAAGGGAGTTAATTTCAGAAGAAAACCTCAGGCAGCAAGATTGGATAAAATCCCAAAAGCACCTATTACAAATTTCCAAAAATATAACAAAGCCAAATGTGTAGAAAATCAACATATTTATTATTTCTATTTGAACTAATGCTTGGAATATCATACATTTCTTACAATGTTGGCATGCCATGATTGTTGAATGTCTTTCTGGAGAGATCCTTGCTCTAGTATGTGATTGACCTTTGGACTGTGCTTTCGGATTGTGAAATCTTGGACTGTGTTTGCTTGAATCTCTGTCATCTCATTGGCTTTTGACTCTAGACTGTTAACCAAATGTGCCTCTTGCCTCTGGCCCTCTGAACCCATTTCAGGATTCCACCCTGCATCTGGTCCTGGTGACTGGACTATATTTGCCTGCTGCCTGTGCCCCAGACCTTACACTTAAATTAGACATAATTTAAACAGTGTCTCATTTGACCCTTACTCCTTCTCTTTGTAACCTACTCCGAGAGCCTTTTGGGGTGAAGAGTGGGATAAAATCATATAGATAACAAATAAATATTTTTCTACAATTCCTTTTGCAGACTATACTGGTGTTATGCAAAGCCAATATGAGACTGTTGCTTTTAAATATATTTCTGTCCCTAGGATATGGAATCAATTTCCAAAAGAGGGGATGGAGGTTCCATCAGTGAGGGTGTTCAAGGATAGATTGGATGATCTCATGTTGGGAATTACACAAGTGGAGCCGGCTGGAGCTGGGAGTCAGACTAGATGGCCCAGGAGACCCTTTCTAACTCACTATGTTTCTAAGACACTTTAGATGCTTCTTGTATATGACTGAAACTAGGAGATCAACAATTCTAACTCTCTGATATAACCTTGAAAAGCAAAACAAATTGGATCCCTAATTTTAAATCTAGCTTACACTGTCAATCACTTCTGATAAATTTTCCACATTTTTCCTATTAACCTCCAAATAGAATTTTTCATTTCAGTATTTCTGAGTGTGTAGATTATAGGATTCAGCATGGGCGTGACAACTGTGTAGAGGAAGGATACTGCCTTATTGGCAGTAAATTTCTTAAAGGGACAGTCATAAATGAAGATACATGAGATGAAATGTAAGCTCACTACTGTGATCTGGGCTGCACATGTTGAAAGAGCTTTCCGCTTTCCTTCTGAGACATGATTTCATATCTTGAACAAAATGATGCTATATGAAATGAGCAAGGCAATGAATGCTCCTGTAGTAACCAGTCCATTGTTGAAGACCATAAGCAGTTCTACAGCGTAGGTGTCTGTGCAGGCAAGTTGGACCACCTGTGGAACATCACAATAGAAATTGTCCAATATGTTGGAACCACAAAATGGTAATTGTAGTACCAGTGCCACCTGAATAATGGAGTGAAGAAAACCACCTAACCAAGCAGCCACCACAACCCCTAAGCATGTGCTCCTATTCATGATGACCACATACTGCAAAGGTTTGGTTATAGCTAAGTAGCGATCAGCTGCCATGACCATAAGGAAGAAGACAACAGTGCCCCCAATGAAGTGAAAAAAGAACATCTGCATTAAGCATCCCTGGAAGGAGATCGTTTTGTCCTTGGAGGAAAGTAATTGCAGCAATTTAGGGGCAGTTACCAAGGATTCACTAACATCCAAAAAAGCCAAATTGGCCAACAAGAAATACATGAGTACATGAAGATTATGGTCTGATATAACAGTTATTATGATCGTGACATTCCCAAACCAGGTGGTTACATAAACCAATAGAAAGAGGACAAAGAAGAAATGTTCAAATTTTGTATGTTGTGAGAGCCCCACAAATACAAATTCTGTAATTCCACCTGTGATATTTATCATCTCAATTCAGTATCATAAAATAAATATCTGCAGGGAAATATATATGGTTAATATATATTTAACCATATATATTAACCAATGGTTAATATATATTTAACCATTCTCATAAATAACATTTTGAATTTCTATTTCACTTACAAAAATATAGTATTGCAATATCAAAGGACTTCAATGAGAATCTTTTTTAATACACACACACACACATACACACACACACACAAAGATACATAAACACCATTATATTCTCATGGAGAATTATAGGAACTAGTTAGTCTTGAGATAGTACATTAACAAAACCTCAGTGAGGGTCAGTGAGTTCCATTTCTACACTTTAGCATGTACATAAGGCCACTTCATAATGAGTCAGAGCATTTCTCTCTTTTCACTCATACTGATGGCCAGCAGTTACCCAAGGTCCAAGTTTTGCTCCCTCTTCCCTCCAATTTCCCCCTGAAATGTCTTAATCTGAGAAGCTATGGATAGAATCTGAAATTTCTGAATGAACTTTACGACCGACATCATCCATCAAAGTTCATTACATTACACAGTGAATAAGCTCCATCTGTGATGCACATCAATGTGATGTGCATTGATGTGTGGCAGTAAGACTCACCATGCTGTATCCTGGTATCTGTAGATATTATAGCACAGACATGGTAACTGAACATGAAAGAATGGGTATATCATGGACTAGAGTATAAGCTATTGAATGAAACTGGGAAGTATGGTGAGCAACATATAGTTACCAATTCTCCCAGTAAAGCACCTGTTCTCCCGATACCCCTTCCATTTCATCCAGACTTATGAACTGTGAGTTTACAAAATTTGTTCATAGTTATCACCATCATTAATTTTTCTCAAAGAGCAATCCTATGGCTGCTAGACAGCATCTAGTTGATGATAGAATTTTTCAGATTCCCTTCTGACCAAATAGGAAATTGCTCTGAACTTCTAGCTGGGAATCTACACATGGATACTCCCCATAACAACTGGCACAGAAAGAAACACTCTGATTTTTTTTTTTTTTTTTTTTTTTTTTTTGAGGTTGTAAGCATGACCTTGGAAAAGGACTTTTTTGGGTGGGTGGGGGCAGAACATTCTGGGAGACTGGGAGAAGTGAGAGGTGCCAACAAGAAAGGATGTATCCTGCAGCACCACAACCTTCTTACCTCCTATTCCAAAGTGCAATAATTAAATAATTGGACATCTATGCATTTTCCAGAGCAAGAGCACCACAGAAACACTGAGTAATTATTTCTTAATAGAATTCTATATTAGAAATACAATGGTATGGCTTATATGTATCTGCTCTATTAAGAGCTATACTATATTTGTATTGATATGCCATAAACTCCTAATATCTCACATCTTAAATGTCATTATCATCAGTAACAATTAACTTAATTGGCAATTATTAATACATCTCTGCAGTTTTAGTGGTATTCAAATTTTTCACGTTGGAGCCATACTTTGAATAAAGCAATTGCAATCAGTAGGATAAGCTGATTATGACTAACTTGAATCTTCATTATTTCAATAGATCTTACAGAAACATAATGAAATCTGGATCCAGCAGCACTTACGCTGCAGTATGTATAATGTACTGAAGTGAAGGATTCAGTTCAGCCAAAAGGATGCATGTAAATGTTCCCTGATTTCCCTCAAAGAAATGTAAACTTGTGCTGAACTCTGACACTAAAACCAATAGGTATTTCAGATGTTTCACTTTGGTTGGATCCTGTGCTCTCTGTGTGAAGCAACCTCAATCATGTTTAATTCCTGAATCATACATTTGTAAAAAGTGCACTAAATGTACCTGGTACGCCCCAGTTTTGAGATGTTATGGTCTTTGGGACTTCAAAAATTGAATGCAATTGTATCTTCATTGTGATCACTGGTTCTGCAGTATGAACATGATGATTAACCTTCTGCATGATGAAACTTCGCCAACTGTCGTCTTCTTATGTGTTCTCTGAGGCTTTGTTTTGCTTTGCTTTTTAAAAAATAAAGATCACAAATATACCATGGTCCTCTGAGTCTCTCACACATCAAATTAATCTCTACTGCTGTGGTGCTTCAGAGAAAATGTTTCCGATCAACCAGATCAACTGACGCACTTAAGCTGAATGACACTAGTGAGATGCTCACCCAGGACACCCATTCATGAAATGCAGTTATTGTCTTGGGGAACATGGAGATGGATGCCCTTTGTGGGGTGGGGGAAGAAATAAATTAGGGATGGGGAATAAATGAATTCAGTCAGCATTGTATTGTGAATGAACCAAAACATGCTGACACCTATGTCCTTATCCAACCAGTTCAGATTACCAGTGCTGGCAAGAGACTTACAACTCTCATTGATGGTTGCATGAAGGCAGCCTTGAGAAGAAAGAATGAGTCAGGAAGGGGAAAAAATCCAAAAAGAAAGTACAATGAAATTCCTGCCTGAGAGACGGACATTTCAACCCTGATTTTGAGTTAGGGTGGACATCACTGGTAGGGATAACAACCATTTTAAAAAGGACCCTATTAAAATACAGAAAATAGGCAGAAGGAATAAGCCAGGCTGAAGATAAATCCATAACCATGGTCAAAACCTTTTTATTGTTTTATACTTAATGTTAATGTTTAATATTTTAACTATGATTTATGCTCAGTTCATGGATTATTTTGTATTATTTGGGTATATATGTATTTATTGTATTTGACTTGTAAGCTGTCCAGAGACCTGCACGGTCTTGGACAGGGTAAAAAGCACCCATATTAATAAATAAATAAATAAATAAAATACTTCAAAATTCAGGAATGAGAAATGGGCATTTCTGGATCACATCCAGATAAAGGTAAGAAAAAAGAGGAACTTATTGAAGTGTACAGGCTTGGAACATGCTCCAAAGAGGCTGAAAGAATGAAGAAAGGAAGAAAAAAATGTTAATAAAGATGGTACTTCAAAATTTCTGCATGAGAAGTGGACATGTCTAAGATGGTCCACATCCAGGTTAGGGTTAGGGTTTGAAAAATGAAAGACCCTTTTGAGATGTGGAGGCATGGAACTTGTTCAGAATAGTCAGAAAACAATAGCAGGGCAGTTAAACATCCATGAAGCTGGAAGTTTCCAAACTGAGCTTACCCATGAGCATATGAGCCCAGAAAGGGGGGGAGGGGTTGGAACAACATCCAGGAGAGGGTTAAAGAAAGAAAAATGAAGCTCTTTTTGAAGCCAGAAAAGCTTGGAATATGTCAGGGTTAGGGTTCACATCCAGGTTAGGGTTAAGGTTAGAAAAATAAAGTACCATTTTGAGATGCCGAGGCAAGGAATGTGTTCACAATGGGCCAACAACAATACTCATTGGTATTGGGTTACCAATACCCATTGGAAGGAAGAATGAGTCAGGAAAAAACAACCTCATAAAGATGGTACCTTTAAATGTTCTGCATGAGAGATGGGCTTGTCTTCCTGAAATTTAGGGTTTGGGGCCACATCCAGGTTAGGGTTAGGGTTGGGCTTCATATCCAGGATAGGGAAAGCATTAGGAAACAATTGTACCCATTAAATTGCCATGCTGCTCATATGCATCATGTCTCCTCTGGATTGTAAGTGTATCCCTGCATATGGATTACATTCACTGACGCTAGTTTATAAATCTGGATCCACCCCAAATCAGTGAGCTCCACCTCCAGATCATCTGTAAACTATTGGATTTCAGATTCTAGATTCAGTGCCACTCTGCAGTCTATTTCTTGCTACAAATAATTCTGCTCCCAAGCTCTTCCAGGGTATCAGAACACTTAATTTATGAATTGGGAACACTTTCCTCTAGTCATAAAAGTTATTTTTTTCTCCTTTTGTTAATCTTGATCTTAATTCTCACTCAGTGTTCCTCCAGGGTTCACACAGTGTTGATTCTCCTACTGATGAACCTCAATTTCCCCTGAGAATAAGTTCATTTACATCTTTCCTATGGGACCTTCTTGTTAACAACTGAGAGGTCAAAGATGTTATATGATGCCACTGAAGATGGCAATGCATTTGTTAAAAGGTTCTATCATTGTGAGCAGTGCAATAATTTCTAAGGGTTTTGTTATGACAGAAGAGAACACTGCAAACATCTTTAGCGTGAATCCAAAGGTACCCGAAGGTGTCTATTCATCCCTGCAACTGAATTACGCTTTTATAGAAGGTATTGTACTTTAATGGAGAGGTTAAATAGTCCTTCCTTCTTTTGATTTATGTGATCTCTTATTTGCTATTTAATATCTATCCCCATATTATTTCAATCCATCTCTGCAAAACTCAGAGCAAGAGCCATCTTGCATGAGGTCATAGAATTGTAGAATCATAGAATAGTAGAGTTGGAAGGGGTCAGAATCCCATTGGGTCAAACTCCCTGCTATTGCAGGACACTAAGTTACACCATCCCATTCAGGTGGCTGTCCAGGTGCTTTCTGAATGTCTCCAGTGAGAGAGAGCTCACAACTTCCCCAGGTAATAGGTTTTATTGCCATACTGCTCTGACAGTGAGGGAATGCTTCCTGATGTAGACATAAATCTGGTTTCTTTTAACTCAATTCCATTATTCTGTATCATGCACTCTGGAATGAACAAGAAGAGATCTTGTCCTTTCTCTTCATTACAGCCTTTCAGGTACTTGTAGGTTGACAGCTCATTAGCATTCTGTAATTAAAAGAACCTGATCACAGCAGCCATATACCTCTGAGAAGGTTAGATAATAGAGCAACATGAAGGCAATAAAAAGTCCATTTGACTTCAGCATTCATCCAGAGTTTGATTTTTCTAAGCTAGACATGGTGAGACTGTGCTGAACTTCTGGTCATGTTGAATGGGGATGGTGGGAACTGAGGTCAAACAGCAGCAAAAGGGATTTAGCTGATCTAACACATAAACAAACAAATTCATTCAGAGCTATCACCATATTTTATGATGATGAAAAAGAGTGAAGGCATAAGTGCGGGAGATGACAAACATAAATGATTGTTCTTCCCTTCCTTTTTTCCTTGGATAAGAAATGAGACTTTTATAATGTGGAGAATATGTAAGAGCTAGAGTATTACACCTTTCTAATCTGAATTATCGTTTCATGTTTATTTTTATACAGGACAAAATGGTTCAAGGATAAAATGTCCAATGAAAGCACCATTCTTGAATTCCTACTACTGGGATTTTCTGATGTTCGAGAAATACAGCTTATATACTTTGTGACCTTTCTACTGATTTATCTGGCAGCATTTATAGGAAACATTCTTGTTGTCACAGCTGTAATTATGTCTTCACATCTTCACAGCCCCATGTATTTCTTCCTAGCAAATCTGTCTATTATGGACCTTGGATACATCTCAGTCACCATGCTTAAAGCCATGCCTAATTCTCTCCTGAACTCAAGGTTGATATCTTATTCTGAATGCATTGCTCAAGTCTTCTTCCTCTTTTTCTTCATGTCATCAGATTTTTTCCTCCTCACTGTCATGGCATATGACCGATACATTGCCATTTGTGATCCCCTACATTATGGGGTGGTAGTGAATAAGGTTGCATGCATCCGAATGGCAGCTCTCACATGGATCAGTGGTCTTCTCTATGCAACAGTGCACACTGGAGCCACCTTTGCAATCCCCTTTTGCTCCAACATCATCAATCAGTTCTTCTGTGAGATACCCCAACTACTGAAGCTCTCTTGCTCTGACTTGTATCTCCTTGAAGTTGTCGCTCTTGGCTTCAGTGCATTTTTAGGACTGGGCTGCTTTGGTTACATAGTTGTATCCTATGTAGAGATCTTCAAAGCAGTTTTTAGAACCCCATCTGTGCAAGCAAGAAACAAAGCCCTCTCTACTTGCATCCCTCACCTCATGGTTGTCTCCTTGTTCCTTTTCACAGGTGTATCTGCCAATCTAAAAATAGTTTCCAGCTCCCTGCCAGGCCTGGACAGTGTTGTGGCCATAGCTTACTGTGCTCTTCCCCCAGTGATGAATCCAATCATTTATAGCATGAGGAACAAGGAAATCAAAGCAGTGCTGAGGAAACTCTATGCCAGATCATTGAACAAGCATATCAAAGGAAAACGCGATGGTTCAGCTCTATGGCAACTCATGCAACCAAGACTCAGAACACACTCAGTGAAAAGGAGTCAAGGATAAATCCACAACTTATGCTGATGACTGTCCATGTCTTTTCATGGAAGATCATCTTCCATTAAAGGAAATGGAATTATTTTAGAGCTGTGCACAAGTAGCCCTCAACCCTATTCATGGCCAGAGGAACTGGGGAAATAATGTCACTGAATTTATTACAGGAAGGAGAAATTACGTATCAGTCATTGGCACAGCTTCTCCCTCACTCTCTCTTTTTTACTGATTTCCATGACAGATATTCTTTTGTGCATTTGGAATTGATTCACTATAGCTTATTAGCTGACAGGCAGGAGCTTATTTGGAGACTGCAGCACACATGCAAGCACATACACAAAATGCTTTGTATGTTTCTCTGCTTGCCTCTTTTCTATGGAAGCCCTTGACACACCTAATAGGCAGACTTTTTTAAAAGGGTTGACATCAGACTAAATACAAGCCCACATGAAAACAACCAGTGAGGTAGGAAGTGGATATTATGGCCACATATCTCGTCATTACACACTATACTTTTCCAAATTATAACTTCCAAGATGCATTTTTAATAGTGTGCATGCAGACCCCCTCCCCCCCTTTTGGTGGAATGAGGGTTCATCTGAGTCCACATGGGTGAGTTTATTATTTGAGGAAATAACAAATTCACTAGGGGTAAGTTTACCCATTGGTGCAAATTACCATTACATGCACGCTCACACTGTAACAGGGGTTGACGATACATTTGTGCAAAGGCCTCAGGCAGTACAATCCTATGGCCAATAGGTGTTGTTGAGACAGCCAAAGGGCTCTTCAGAGACCCACCTACGAGGTCAGAAAATGGTACCAACCGCATAACTATGTCTCCATACCATTAGAATGCCCTCACTCCCCTTGCAACCAGCATGAAAAGAACTGCTCACAACATCTCCAAGGTCACAACAGTTACCTCAGAGGAGGGATTTAGGGGGGTGGGGTGGGGTGGGATGCAAGGAGGAGAGGAAGTAGTCACTGCCAAGATATGAGATACCCTGGCAGCATCTCAACTTCCTTCCTTCCTTCCTTCCTTCCTTCCTTCCTTCCTTCCTTCCTTCCTTCCTTCCTTCCTGCCCACTCAAAGGTGCTCTGGTTAGACAGCCAAACCTGGCTGTCTAAGTATTTCACAGAGCAAGAGAAGCACACAGCAACTTTCATCTCTGCTCCCTCCACCCTGCATAAAATGTCTGCAATTATCCAACTTCAAAAATTATGGGCATCCAGATGGGACTGCGCCCTAAGAGATGTATACATTTCTTTTAATTTGAATGACCAATTCCAGTGGGCAGGTGGAGGGACTGATTTGTGGCACAGGAGCTTTTTGGAGTCTGCTGTTCCCTTTTGTGAGGATGCTGGTCTCATTGATCTTTTTTTTTTCCTTACAGTAATTCAGAATAATGGGTGATTTATAAAGGGAGTGGGAATGGGAGGGGGAGCAGGTAAAGATTTTACAAATGGACATAATCCTAGGTGTTCCCCACAACATTCCTAGTTCATTTGAAATACGTAGTATTATATTGTTACATTGGATGGCCATTACATTTTTTTATATTGTATTTTGATTCTTTCTTCTATTTGGAGAAGATCCCTAGAAACATCTGCATTAGTGTCCATGGATGGTGCTCCCTAAAACCAGTTTGTTTGCAAGTATTTTGATTGGCATAATCAGATTTGAAAAGCAAAGGTGCATGTTTTGTAGGTGTTTGGATTTGAAGACAAACCCTGACATTTTCCAGTGATTCCCTGTTGCAATTAGGGATGACACAATGCATTTCAAGGACAATTCAGTAACCTTCCTTTTGCTAGGTCCCTTTACACCTTGTTTGTAGGTGATGCCTTGCAGATCATCATGGGGCTGTGATATTCCCCTGGGACCAAATCCTTGAAACAGTAGAGAAAAGAGAGATGAAGCAATCTCGTCCTGTTCCCCTCCCCTCATTTTCTCATAGTATGGGCATGTTGTATTAAAGACCACAGTCAAACACAGTGGTGTTTTCATCTACCACACAAAAAGAGAAGTAAGTAGAATCTTTTTTTTTTTAATTTAGCTTCATTAAGTCTAGGGAGTTTGGGACTGCATCTCTGAAAAGACAATATTTGTTGGCTGTAAGAATAAGTCTAATACAAAGATTATCATTTTACAATGAACAAAAATATAGCCCATCTTAGCTGCTTGCACCAGATTAGAGTGGAGGGAAAGATGGGCACAGGTGAGAGATTAGCTTTGAATCAGTCTTGTCCTATTCAGACTGGCCTTCCAAACCTTGGTTAGATAAGTGTGTGTGTGTGTTTGAAAACGGCTTATTAGCCTTGTACTCTCTGAGTGGCCAAATACTGTATATATATATATATTATATTATTTATAGACAGAAGGATGGGTCAGTTAGGACTGCAAAGAGTTATCCAGCTACACTGGCTTTCTTCTCCTTTATTAGTGTACCTTAGATCTCATAGTGTGGAAGGTACTGCCAAGTTGGTGTAAACTGCAGTCAGAGGTAGTTGATATACGCCTCCCTCTACTTCCAACATTATTGTTTGGACCATGGGAAAAGTGGCCAATCTCATGCCATTTCGTATAAGGTAGCTTTGTTCCACACAGTTGCAGTAGCAAACATTTTTCAGAGATTTAGTATCTCTGAATTAGTGGCAAGTGTACAAATCTCCATCAGGGCCCTGAATTTGGAGATGCATCCTTAGCAGATGAAAGTGTTTGATTTAGTGTTATCTCATATAAGATGGAATCATTGGATAAAGGAGCATGTAACTGTTTGTGTTATCATCAGAGGGTATCTTCCCTGTGACAGCTGCAAATGTATCCACTGCTGTAAAAGGCAGAGAATAAACACCTACTTTTTGTTGCATCATTTGCAGTGCCTCTTACTGAGTACCATGCTGAACAGCTGTTAGTTGGCACCAAATACTTGGGATTGGAATGCTAGTGCTTTTCTCCTCATACCTTCATCCACTGACACAGCAAGTTGGCATTGAAGGGCCTGTTGGTCAGTCTGAATTGCCTGAATTATCAATATAAGTGAATGTTCACATATTGTTCCTCTTTAGATTGCCAGAGGGAAGGAGAGGCTGTATGTGTGCTGATATGTATATTCCCAACATCTGCATAGCTCTTTTAAATAAATGTGGTCCATGTTTATAACAGAATATATTGTGCTTCTCCCTGCATTCTTCCCCACTTCCCCTACAAGTAGTATTTCCTTTTTGGATGTTGAAATTTACACAAAGGATTGCCTATCTGTATTGGTTTCTACAAAATCAGCCAGTAACATATCTGCTTTGCAGTTTTATTATTTCTTTCTCCACATTCATGTGTGGAATTACCTATGTGCAATATTGCAGAATTCTCATGAGAAACACCGTATCATTTAAAAATACATGTTTAGGCATCAGTTGAAGGGGGTAATTCTTATTTACCCCCTTCATTTGAGAAAATATTATGTATTAATTGCTCCCATTCAGCCTTAAGGAGCACTGGGTAACTTTCAACCTGACTCACCACACAGGGTTGTTCTGAGGATAAAATTGAAGAGAAGGGGAGGGGGTGAAGATTTACTTAAGCCACCTTTAGTTCCTTGAAAGGGAAAAGGGAGGATATAAATATAATGAGTATATAAGAGGCATCTTATGGTCATGAGGCAGCTTTTAGGTGGCCATAGTAATTTTCAGATTCCCAGCTGCAAAGCTGGAAAATCATCTCAACTTTGCATTATTTATTTATTCATTTATTTAACCCTTATAGCTGGAAACATGTGTTCAAATGCCCTTCCCCTCAGTGAGTGCAGAAAGAAGTCCCTGAGGTCATAACAGCAACCTTGGATGAGAAGGATGAGAGAAAGAAACTCCCAGGACATAATACATCTTAGCAACACCTCAGTCTCCTCTTCTCCTGCACCAAAGTTTCTCAATTCACTGGCTGAAATCACTGCTTGCAGGACAAGAGGAACATAGAAGGGGCCTTTGCACACAAACATTGGAAGTACATTATAGGTTGAGTCATATCCTCCTAAGTTTTTACTCTAAAACATGCATATGATAGAATTGCCCCTCCATTTATAGATTTGGAACAAACAAACAAACAAACAGAACAAAATGCCACAACACAAGCAAGAACATCAGAAACAATTTGATTTTTCACTGATCTTTTTGTGATGGCACATTCATGAAGGAATATTAGAAATTCATTGGTTGTTCAGTTTTTGCTTTGTTTATCCAAATTCTCATTTTTGAACACTCACAAGATTACCATGCATTTAATCACAACATTTCTTAAAATTTGTGCCACAAAGAGAGTGATTAATATTGTTGTACAGTCTTTTGGGCTCCTCTATGTTGTGAAGTTTTCATGAAGAATTAGTCCTCATTTTGTTATATCCTAACAAGGAGTCATTAATTAATATTACTACTTTTAAATTATGGTTCTTATATTATTATTTATTAGGAAGATATAATAACAATGCTGCTTCTTCTACATGACAACAACCGTGTGATATGTTGATAAACAATGGTTAAGCTTCTCCTTATGATGAATTTATCTGCAAGTTATGAGTTCTTGAAATGATTAATATTTGGTAACTTTGCCTATCTAGCCTTTTATTGGAAAAAGGCAATCAATTACAATATAGCCCACATATTTAGTTTCTCTGTTTTCTCTATTTCTGCAGCAGCAGGATTTGGAGAAATAAAATGGATAACCGATCCACTGTGACAGATTTCCTCCTGATGGGATTTTCTGATGCCCGTGATAAGCAAATGTTGCATTTTGTGATGTTTCTTCTCATCTACTTAATAGCCTTAACTGCAAATGTTTTTATCATCATAGTTGTGGCCCTCAACTACAACCTTCATACACCCATGTATTTCTTTTTGGTCAATTTATCACTGTCAGACATTTGCTACATATCAACTACTATCCCCAAATCCATGGCTACTTCATTGATGAACAATAGAATGATCTCTTTGTCTGGATGTGCTGCCCAGGTGTTCTTAGTTTTCACTTGTGCAGGTTCTGAGGTTGCCTTGCTCACCATCATGGCCTATGACCGTTACGTGGCCATCTGCCAACCTCTGCAATACAGCCTAATCATGAACAGAGACATGTGCTTCCAGTTGGCAGCAACTTCCTGGCTGAGCAACTTTTTGCATGCATCGTTACATACTATTATCACTTTTAGTTTAAATTTCTGTGGGTCCAACAAGATTGGGCAATATTTCTGTGATGTCCCTCAGTTGCAAAAGATTTCTTGCACTGATACAAAAGTTAGTCAGATTCTTGTTTTAGTCTCTGGGATTATCGTGGATTCATTCTGTGGTGGTTTTATCTTTGTTTCATATGGCTACATCTTCTCTGCTGTCCTGAGGACTCCATCAGTTCAAGGCAGATCTAAAGCTTTCTCAACCTGCATTCCCCACTTGGCTGTCTTTTCTTTGTTTATCAGCACAGCTGCGTTTTCATATATGAGGCCAAAATCCCTTTCCTCTACAACTATGGACTTGATGTCTGCAGTTTTGTACACAGTTTTGCCACCACTACTGAATCCCATCATTTACAGCTTCCGGAACAAGGACATTCAAGAAGCTGTGTGGAAGATGTCAAATAATGTTATAACCTGGTAACGTGGTCACTTTGCCACCATCTCCTGTATGTCAGAATTCTAATCCTGTACATCTAATTTTGAGTGGTTCCCTGCTCTGGTTACACAGCAACCATAACTGTGGTCCATATTGTACAGTATGCTCTTTAACTCTTTGGAAAGTCTTCTGTGGGTTGGGAAGGGCCACAGCTTGATGTGCAGTTAAGAAAGAAGTTTGTACAAGTTCCGATGCACCAACTCTGGAAGCAACCTTCTGTTTTCAACTGTCCACACACTTCACATGAAGGTTAGTCTTCCTTCAGATTCTCAAGAAGTTTCATCAATCCATAAATGGGTTGTGTATGTAGCCATAGCTGATTTTATTTATTAAAAGCAAAGAATTGAAGGAGCACCTTTCCATGTAAATTTTTTGTGTGAGAATTTTGACCAAAATGGAGTCTTAGTAAATTGATTCTTGGAATATCTATTGCACATTTATCCTGGCAGCTAGTGGGATGTCAACACTTGCACATAAGGTGCAAAGTAAGGTAGGACTTGGATGTATAAACTAAAAGGTTTTAGTTTTCTATTTCAATCAATGAACATTAATTGTTGCTTGGCCTAGATTAACAATAAAGGGGGGCACTGTTCACCCCTATGGAAATCAATATGAAATTTTAGACCCTCTACCACATATTCCTTGAAGCCCATTAGAGAAGTGATCCTTCTCCTTCTTATATAATCAGTTCTTAAACTAACAGCAACACCAGCAGCCAATGCAAATAAAACCAAAGTTCAGTGAAATGGCAATGACTTATGTTATTTTGAAAGAGGTGAAAATTAATTTTGGAAGTCTCATGCCATTATATAAATCCTCACAGAAAGAAAGGTGCTATCCTGGACAATCCATCACAAAAAAGGGAGATCCTGAAAAGAATAAAGTGATATCATCCATCAACTTTCATAACTATGAGCTTGAAAGTGAACTCCTCTGAAATACATGTTGCCTCTCAAATTTTCCATTGCTCACAACTGTAGGCTGCATGGACAAGGTGGCATGTGATTTAATGTACAATGCAGACATAAACATGTGGATATGCTTCCCATATAGAAAAAGCAGACAAAGTTATGGATTTTTATGTTTATTTAAGAAAGAGAAAGAAAGGTGTAATGTTAATATATAATAAGAATAATGAGAAGAAATTATTATGGACACAGGCAAACTAAGCCTTAGTGTGCACACACAACCCTAATAATTCATGTATACAGGTGCCTAAAATTAAATCACTAGGCAAATAATCTCAAGCACCAAAACGGTTTGTAATGGCCGGTCTGAATAGAAGGACAGGACCAATTCAAAGCTAATCTCTCACCTGTGCCCATCTTTCCCTCCATTGTAATCTCGTGCAAGCAGCTAATATATGACAGATGGCTTAAAGGAGGACACAAACAGCAGCTAGTATTCCCATGGGGGTCACCAGGCTGATTAGGGAAAGAAGGGAGGGAGTAGGTGAAAGTACCCATTAAGCCCAAGTGTACATTGAAGAAAAGGCACCTCACTTTGCATTTAGGTTGATCCAAGTTGTTGCTGTTATGCACCATCAGGTCATCTCCAACTTTTGGTGACTTTATAAATGAATGGCCTCCAAAATGCCCTGCCCTCAACAGCACCACTCATCCAGGTCGAAAAAATAGACAAATGTGTCAGGTTCTTTGCAGGAGAGTCCTTCCCCAGCATCGTGGGACCGTCATGACCTCCAAGGAATACCTCTCGAAAATCCCACTTCTTTACTCTGCACCTTTTCAGACAACAGGCACTTTCTACTAAAAGAGCATACCTGAGCTCATTAATACTCCCATCCTCCCAGCAAAAAAGAGAGGTAAGCAGAGTTGTTCAGTAGCTCAAAGTGAAGGAACTGGAGACAATACAGGATTTCAGTTTTGAAAAAGCTGTGATGTGCTTGCCACACAAATCAGAGTAATGCAGAGATTATACTAACAGAGAAGATTTGATTTCTATGGAGTAATATACTACTTCTGTGTTTCAGCTTTCTAGTGATGGGTCTTAAACACTAAAATAGAATCCAATCAAACTGATTCTCCATCACTGTTCATGCATGATTTTGCATTAAAAATGACTGAGTTGATCTCTCCTGATTCTTGATGCAATCAACAGTTGCATGAGGTCTATTAGACTGCTGTCAAATGTTGATCAGAAAATGAATTGCTATGCCAGGACTCTTAATCACATGATGCTAGAGATGATTCTTTATACAATCACATTCCAAGTAGTCAAAGAACATGTTATTTGTTTTTCTTCCTACCAGAAGGATCTGATTTCTGTTTTGAATGATTGAACACAAGTGATCTGATTTCTGTTTGCTTAAATGAGTAGTAATTTACATAATAAACCAAGATAGGGTTTAGGATACAGTCCGGTGTAGATTTAGATGGAAATAAGTCCAGGATGCTCCAAACTTATTTTTGCCAAATATGTGTATAGTTGCACTCTTCATCTTTCCCCTTTTTTCAATAAGGACAAAAAGACAATTGTTTACTGGGCTGAGTTAAACAATATGTCAAACTTGGTTGGGAAAAACACTTGTTTTCTATATTATATTCCCAAATTTGCTTGTGTTTCTCCATTGTGAGCCTTCCCCATATCCAAGCAGCAACTCAATTCTACAAACCACCATCAGCTCTCAAAAAGAACTACCAACTTTCTGTAGTTCTGCAGAAGTTGCTACCACACACTGATTCTCTAAGCATGCATTTCTTATTATTATTGAGATCCTATATGACAAGAGGGGAGATTTCTGCACAGGTTCAGCCTTAGTATATAAGCAGTCATAAGTATTGTAGAAAGTAAAAAAAAAAAGAGCACACTTCCAAGATGTATGAAGTCTCACCTCATTTGCTTTTTTGAAACTCTACTGCATCTATCTAATCAGTTCACCTCCTTTTATTTCTCTTACAGGGAAAGGAGGACAGAAGTCAGAGACTTCTCGTTGACTAGAATGGGCACAACTTTTCATTGAATCTCCATCTATTTTGAGTTGTAAATAAGTTAACATTTACATTTATGCAACATATTTTTGCCCTGTGACACACCTATCTTTATCTCTTTTCTATAGGCTGATTTAAAATGAGAAATGTCCAACCAAACCATTATGACAGAATTTGTTCTGACAGGATTTTCCAGGGACCATGATGAACAAATGTTGCACTTTCTAATATTTCTCTTAATTTACCTAATAGCAATAATGGGGAATCTTCTCATAATTATTGTTGTGGGCTTCAACCATCATCTTCACACCCCCATGTATTTCTTCTTGGTCAACCTTTCAGTGTCAGACATCTGCTACATATCAACAACCATACCCAAATCCATGTCCGCTGCATGGACAAGCGACAAACGGATTTCCTTTTCTGGGTGTGTTGCTCAGGTTTTCCTTGTTGCAGCTTGTGCAGGTTCTGAGCTTGCCTTGCTCACCATCATGGCTTATGACCGATATGTGGCCATCTGCCACCCTCTGCGGTATTTCCTAATCATGAACAAAAGTGCATGCATCCAAATGGCAGTGATATCCTGGCTGAGCAACTTGCTGCATGCATCATTGCACACAGGTATCACTTTTAGCTTAACTTTCTGTGAGTCCAGCATGATTGGCCAGTATTTCTGTGATATCCCTCAGCTGCAAAAGATTTCTTGCACCAGTACAAAAGTCAGCCAGATTCTGGTGCTTATCACTGTGTTCACTGTGGACTCATTATGTACAGGATTCATTTTTGCTTCCTATGGCTACATCTTCTCCATTGTGCTTAAGATTCCGTCAGCTGAAGGCAGATTCAAAGCCCTGTCTACCTGCATTCCTCATTTGATTGTCTTTTCTTTGTTTATCATCACGGCTGTGTTTTCGTACATGAGGCCCAAATCCCTTTCCTCTAGAACCATGGACTTGCTGTCTGCAGTCTTGTACACAGTTTTGCCACCACTACTGAATCCCATCATTTACAGCTTCAGGAACAAGGATATCAAAGATGGTATATTGAAAATTACAAAATATTTATTAAAGACATCCTAACTTGATTACTTGTATGCTATCTCAGATATATCACACTTACTCTTACAAGATCTTCATCCCCATTTTAAGGTGATTTCTCACTCTCAGTGCAGCTTAGTTCATATAACTGTGGCTTATGTGAGGCAACATCTTCATCATTCTTGTCTCATTGCTATATCGCCCCACAGTTGATGCTGACTGGGCAATATTCAACCCTTGGAGAGACTAGGAGCTTTTGGTTGGTATGGGCATAAGATTGATCCTTCATGTGTTTCTTGGTGATGTTTAAAAGCATTGGATCCAGTCCTTCATCTTCAATTGTTCAAAATCCTAACTTGAGTTAGTTTCTCTTTAAATATCTGAACAGGGATGTTAGTACACTCTTATCCTGGACAGGTTATATATCTAGCCATAGATGATGCATTTTATTTATCAAAAATTACAAATAAAAACAAACAAAAAACACTTGTCTGTTTCTCTGTTTTGTAAATGAAAGTACCCTCATATTTTTTCATCACAATTGACTCTTTTTAGACTGATGTTTGGGTATATGCAGAGGTTGTACATTCAAGTGCTACCAGGCCTTCCCACTCATGCTTGTTAGCAACTGCTGTTCATAATGGACTGTATGAAGGTCAATAAACTGAGGCTCAATCCTAATGAGATGGAGGAGCTGCTAGCAGTGGGGTCATCTGATAGGTTGGAGGGGCATTGCCCTGTCCTTGAGGGGGTTGCACTCCCCCTAAGGAACAGGGTCCACAGTCTGGGGTGCTCCTGGACCTTGGGTTTGTTCCTGGAATAACAGGTGAACTCGGTGTCCAGGGGTGGTTTTCTCCAGCTACGGAGGATATACCAGCTTCATCCCTAGCTGGATAGACAGAGCCTGAACACAGCCACCCATGCACTGGCAACATCCAAAATAGATTACTGCAATGTGCTCTACGTGGGGCTGCCCTTGAAGATGATCCAGCAATTACAACTGGTACAGAACAGGGGTGCTCAGAATCTAGTTGGTGACAGGAGCCCCTAGATGGCCCACAGAACACCTATACTGGGCCAAATTCAAGGTGCTTGTGTGGAAATATAAAGCCCTAAATGGCTTAGGCTGTTTTGTTCAACCATTTTAATGTCCATCGGTATTGGTGGGAATCACTGCATTTTGGAGAGATGGCTCCCATAGTTTATGCTCTGCATGAAGAGGCATTACCTTTTCTCTGTCCTGAATCCCCCACCAACCAATTTCATGGGGCGATTTAGTAATATGAGTTCTAGTATTATGGTGGAGGGAGAAAAATTTCTTCATTTCCACTCTCACTACACCAGGCTTAATTTTGTACTCCTTTGTCATGACCCAACTCCTTTTGCTTGCCCTTTTGCATGTGCTAACCCATTCTAAACTTCTCCAGTAAGAAAATTGCTCCAGACTGTCTTAGTTTAACATTTCTGCACATTTCCCAACACTACTCTACCCTTTTTAGATAGGATGAGCAGAACTGTACACAATATACTAACTGTGGTCACACTATACACTATTTGGGTAAGGGGAGTATGATACTGGACCTTTGATTTTCAATTTCTTTCCTAATAGTGCTTAATGTGGAGTTTACCTTTTCCACAGCAGCCACATTTCATTAAGCTGTCCCCCACAATCCCAAAATCTCTTTTTTGGTTGGTTGATGCTACCTCCAAATCCATCAGCTTATACATGAAGTTGGATCCCCCTGCTCCTCAGTGCATTGTATGTTACATTTCACCCAAGTTGCCATGCCTTTCCTTGATTATCCTCTAAAGTGAGGTGACCTTGGCAGGGCCAGGCCCCTAGGGTAGTACAGAGGGATGATACAACCTCTTCCTTCTGCATTTTCTCCTAATAATCTATTAAAGACCATAAGCGAGCACAGTGGCATTCTCATCCTTCAAGCAAGCAAGAAAGGTAAGTAGAATCTGCCAAGGTCTGCTGAGTAGATCAGAGGGAGGGAAACCCAGGCATTCAAGGTTTCAGTTCTGAAATAGATGAAAATCTGGCAGCACAAAGAGTATTAATGCAAAGACTATAATTCTGTTATGAAGGCACAATTTCGAGACAATAATATAAGCATATGATGGTTCAGAATTTTCATTACTAGTCATAATCACAGAGATAAAACCCAGATAAATTCACTTTGCATCAGGGACAGGTTATTAGTCATTTGTATGACCAAATGAGGATTTCTGCAAAGATGCAGCATTAATATAAGCTTGCTATATGTGATACAGGTGGTACAAAAAGGTATGCTTCCAGGATTCTTGATTTGTCCCATGTAGAAGATGCTTTACTGTGTCAATCAATTGTATGTGGCTGTATGTCTACTAACACCATTGACTATGCCATCAGACTAGTTGGGGGGCTGCAAATTCAACAAGTATCCCAATGTTCCTACTAGATTCCTGGTTCATGTAGTGTGGGCACTAGCAGAGCATTCAGATAAGTTTCATAAAAGCAGGCTGATCAGAGGCAGGGTTTCTGTAACAGAATACTTGGAGCTACCTAAACATACAACTTCACAAGCAAACCTTCTGTTCACAGCAACATTCAGCAGCAAGGAATATGTGTTCCAGCCAAACTTAAGGGAAGCAATTCGTTAATCAAAACTGGCTCCCAGTGCTTCAATCAGGGTGTCTTTATTTTTAGGAGCCAGGAATCAAGACAATTAACAAACTATGAAAATTGACAAATTCTTCATATGATTATTTTGCTGTAGATATTTTGTAAATGTGCTCTTAGGAGTAAATGGATTAAATAGGTGAAGAAATCACAGACATGCCATTGACTAAAATGGGCCACAAATGTCATTTCAACTCCATCTGTTCATACGTTGATGGTAAGTGTGTGTGTGTGTATAATATTTTGCCAGTATGTTATAGGCACCAATTTACTTGTAGGTTATTACCTGTTAATTAGCTATACTTAACTCTTTTCAGCAGAATGATTCAAGAAGATAAAATTGCCAATCGATCCACTGTGATGGAGTTCCTTCTGATGGGATTTTCTGATGACCACAATCTAAAATTGTTGCATGCTGTGATGTTTCTCTTCATTTACTTAACAGCCTTAATGGGGAATTTTCTCATCATCATTACTGTAGCTCTCACACATGACCTTCACACCCCCATGTATTTCTTTTTGGTCAACTTATCCGTGACAGACATGTGTTACATATCAACAACTGTTCCTAAGTCCATATCCATTTCTTTTACAAATAGCAAACGAATTTCCTTTGCTGGATGTGCTGCTCAGGTGTTCTTAGTTTTAATTTGTGCAGGTTCTGAGCTTGCCTTGCTCACTGTCATGGCTTATGACCGTTACGTGGCCATCTGCCGTCCTCTGCAATATATGCTAATCATGAACAGACCTGCATGCAGCCAAATGGCAGCAGCTTCTTGGATAATTACCTTGATCAATGCATTGTTACACACAGTTATCAATTTCAGGTTAAAGTTCTGTGGGTCTCATATGATTGACCTATATTTCTGTGATATTCCTCAGTTACAAAAGATTTCTTGCTCTGATACTAAGGTCAGCCAGATTGTGGTTTTGGTGGCTTTGTTCACTGTGGTCTTATTTTGTACAGGATTCATCTTGGTTTCTTATGGCTACATTTTCTCTGTTGTGCGGAAATATCCTTCAGTTCAAAGCAGATACAAAGCTCTGTCTACCTGCATTCCTCACCTAACTGTCTTTTCTTTGTTTATCACTACTGCTGTGTTTTCATATATGAGGCCAAAATCTCTTTCCTCTAGAACCATGGACTTGCTCTCTGCAATCTTGTATACTGTTTTGCCACCACTAATGAACCCCATCATTTACAGCTTCCGGAACAAAGATATCAAGGAGAGTGTATGGAAACTATCAAAATATCTCTTTAAATCATTCTAACCATATTTCTTAGACTCCACTCATCTCACATATAGCTAAATTCTGCTTGTGCAAGGTTTTGTGCTAATTTCTTGGTCCTTTCTGCCTATCAAGCCAGACGCACAACTATGGCTCAGAATGTCCAGGAGAGCCTCAGACAATCTCAGACTGGAGAGCCAGTGTGGTGTTGTGGTTAAGAGCATGGGAATGAGACTCATAACATCTGGGTTCTAGTCCCCACTCAATCACGGGGCCAACTGGGTGACTTTGGGCCAGCCACAGACTCTCAGCGCAACCTACCTCACAGAGTTGTTGTTGTGGGGATAAGATGGAGCAGGAGAATGATGTAAACTGCCTTGAGTCCTTTGTAGGAAAAAGGCAGGATATAAACTGAATAAATAAATAAATAAATAAATAATCTGGAGTGCCTTTTTTCTGTTGCAAGGGGCTGTAGCTTGGCATGTGGATAGGAAATGTGGTTGCCTCCATGTGCCTTTGCTTTCACAACATTTCATCCATCTCTCTGTCTCCAGGTGCCTGCAAACCTGAAATGAATGTTCCTTTGTCTGTAGGTATCTGGGGATGGGTATTAGTCCATTATTATCCTTAAGAATTAAGTATGTAGGCATAGACCATACATTTTGTTAGAATACTAAATTAAATCATGCCTTTCTTTGCTAGATAGAATATGAAATTTCTTAATTGTGTCTTAAGTTTGACCTGATGCGACTCTTACTAGTTGGATACTTGCAATATCATATTTATGTTGATGTTGTGCCTTTTTGTGAAGTCTTACACTCATCCAGTGCATAACTCCATTCACCGCATTTTCTCTAGACAGCTATTTTCAAGTATTTAGATATAGGACCACTAAGGGGGAGGGAAGCAGTTCACAGTGTAGATTGAAATTAGCACAAGTGGTAAAGTAAATGCACCACAATTTCCTAGAATATAAAGAATGAGGTACATTTAAAAGCCCTTATGTTGCCCATGTAAACACATCCAATAAAACCCAGTTACAAATGAAAAAATCTAGCTGTAGCATGGAGCTGTCCATGCATTGCACTGAAGCTACATGTATATTGGTCAAGGGACAGAAAGTGTGGGTATGTGTCCAGTGTAACATGATCCTGGCTCTCTGCAGGGAAAAATAATGTTGCTGACCTGGAAAAGCAAAGGGGGCAGGGGGAGGTTGGCTGATGAGATCCCTGAAGACCAAATAGCCAGGTCTCAGCTCCTCTCTGAGATCATCTCCGCTGTTCTGGAATGGGAGGGCTTATGGATTTAGGGCATCATTCTGAGGTAGAGTGAAATGATCCATTAGAAAGGACCTATTCCTCTGAAGACAACCATGCCTCCTCTTGCACTGAGAATGTGCTTCCAAAAAGTAATGGGAGGTTTGATCATTAGAAAGATTGATCATGACAATCCTCCACAGAAGCACTATGTGTGAAAATAGCTGGCTCCAAAATTAATTTAGTAATAGGAATATGTTATTGTCCTTCCAGACCAGAATGTTGAAGGTGATATTGAGATGGAGAATGAAATCAAGGAGGCCTCCAACAAAGGAAGCGCTGCAATAATAGGCAACTTCAACTTTTAGTATATGACTGGATAATTGTATGATCCATTTCTAACAGAGAGGTTAAATTTTTTGATGACCTAAATTATTTTTCCCTAAAAGAGCTGGTTAGGGAAACAAGAAGAGGGACCAATACTAGATTTAATCCTAGGTAGAGTTGTCTAGGACATAGTACAGGATGTAAATGTTGAAGCAGTTAAAACAGTGACTGTAATGCTATCAGATTTAGGTGGAAGATTGCTAAAGAGGCCCAACATACTTGCATTTTACTTCAAAAGAGAAAACATCTATAAAGTGAGGAAACTTGTGAAAAATAAAAGTTGAAAAGGGGGAGTCAGGAAGGTTAAATCCTTTCTAAATGCCTGATTCCTCAAAACTGCTATTACAGAACACAAATGACGTGCGTACCACAAGTGAAGAAAGATAGCATGAAATGAAAGTGCTCTTCATAATGATTAACAAGTAGAACCAAGAAAACTGCTAAAGAAATGTAGGTTTCTTTCAAGAAATGTAAATCTTGCTCAAATCAGGAAAACAAAATGGAGCCCAAGCTTGTACATGTGATATGCAAGCAGAGGAGCATATTGCTAACAACATCGAGGCCAATTCTTTAAATATATCAGAAGAAAGAACCAACTAGAGAAGCAGTTGGAAAATTAGGTGATGATGGAATTAAAGAAGCACTAAAGCAAGATAGAGAAAGTTGGACCATAAGGAAGTCTGAGCGCTGAAGAATTGAGACCTTTGAACTGTGGTGCTGGAGGAGAGTGCTGCGAGTCCCTTGGACTGCAGGGTGATCAAACCAGTCAATCCTAAAGGAAATCAACCCTGACTGCTCTTTAGAAGGCCAGATCCTGAAGATGAAACTCAAATACTTTGGCCACCTAATGAGAAGGAAGGACTCACTGGAGAAGAGCCTAATGCTGGGAACAATTGACGGCAAAAGAGGAAGGGGACAGCAGAGAATGAGGTGGCTAGATGGAGTCACTGAAGCAGTTGGCGTGAGCTTAAGTGGGCTCTGGGGAATGGTGGAGGACAGGAAGGCCTGGAGGAATGTTGTCCATGGGGTTGCGATGGGTCAGACATGACTTTGTGACTAACAACAACAGCAAAGCAAGATAAGGCGATTGAAAGAAACTGAATGAATTATTTCAATCAATTTCTATTCATTCTATTTAGCATGTCCCTAAAATCAGCCTCTACACAAGAAGATTGGAGAATGGGCAATGTTTGTTTTTTTTAAGTCATCCAGAGGACTTCTGGGGAATATAGCCCAAATAGTTTAATGCCTGTCCCATATAAATTGTATAAAATCAGTGGGCACAAACCCTCATAAACCCTGTTGACAAAAAAAATTAACATGACTTCCACAAAAGTAGGTCCTGTCAGACTAATCTTTCAGAGTGCTTTGAGAGTGTCAAGCAGCATGTGGAAATAGTAGAATGAGGTAAGAATAAAGGTTGAATAATAAATACTGAAATTCTTGCATGCGAAATGGTCAGGCATAACCTGAACACAGTTTCAATTAAAGACATTATGGAGGTGACCTGCAAAGACAACTAGCATCTTGAGTACAGTAAGCCACCAGATGGTAGAACGTACCCCATCTATAGCAGCCAGTAAGCACCAAAAACTCATCCTTTTACCCATAGAAAGCTGATGTGGTCACAGGGCAGAACGTAATAGGTAAGGTAATCAAGAGTGATGAAGGAATTAGCATAAGTCTGGGAAGCTATGGGAACCTCCCCTTTCCCATAGAAGCAAGTGCAAGGAAAAGTGTAGAACTTAGGAAATGGAAGGGGGAAAACTCTGAACACAGACCTGGGAACCCTGCCTGTAAAGTCGACTTCTTGTACCCTTCCTTCCCATGCAAGAGACTCCTTTTGAGAGTCTACTACACAAGATGAACTACAGCCAGGTAGTAAACTTGGACTCTCTCCTTCTCTTGGTTAACTTTTCTTTACCTATAAGGACGCTAGGTGTAATAGGAATATTTGCTGCCTAATCAACACTGGGCAAAAGTATTTGGGCCTGCTCTGTATTTTCTTATGGATAAACTTTCCTTTACTTTCTAACTATTGTGTGTTTATGTATGAATGAAAAGCTAGGGGGCATTCCTCCCTGGTAACAAGCATGAAACCAGCAAAATATCCCAGACCTTTTGAGGTATCTGAACGGCAAGTGCCTCCTTTTCAGAAGCGTTGCTCCCCAAGATTATTTGACATAACAGAACTTCCCACAGGCTTTTGTCAAATGCCCTTATCAAAGACTCCCCAGAAAATGGAGTGGTGATGGAAAAAGAGGAGAGGTCATCTTATGGGTCACTAGGTGGTTAAATAATAAAAAGAAGCGAGAAGGAAGGAATTGTAATTGGTCCCAATGGAGGATCTAAGCAGTGGGGACCTACAGGTATACGTATGATGATGAACACTTTTGAACCTATACATGAATGATCTGAAGTTGTTTATTTATTTATTTATTTATTTGGGATATTTCTAGCCTGTCTAGTCATTCTGAGTCTCTGGACAGCTCACAAGTTAGGGGTATGAGGTGTCATCAGCCAAGTTTGCTGATCACACCAAACTTTTTTGGGTTGTTAGAAAGAAAAGGGAGTATGAAGAGCTGCAAAGGGTTCACTTTAAGCTGTGAGAATGTGTATTAAAATGGCAAATGAAGTCCAATGAAAATAAGTGTTGTCATTCATACTCGGGCAAAAAAATCCCAACTTCAAGTATAGGCTGATGGGATCTGTGCTAGCAGTGTCTGATCAAGAAGTGGAAGTTGGGGTAGTGGTGGACAACTCAGTGAAAATGTTGACCCAGGGTGGAGCGCTGTGATACAGAGAAACACCATATTAGGCATAATATTAGGAGATGAATGCAAAATAAAACTTCCAAGTTTTTATTCCCCTCATACAAAATGTTGGTGCAACCACCCTTAAAATACAGTTCTGGCCACCTACCTGAAAAATGACACTATTGAGTTGGGAAAAGTGCAGATAATGTCAACAAAAATGCTGAAAGAATTGGATCAACTCCTCTATGAAGGACATTTGGTATAATGAGATTGTTCAGTTTTAAAAAGGCAAGTGGTGGAGGGTGTAAAATTATTCATGATGTGGGGAATGGTGGGAGAGCATTCACAGAGAATGGAGAGATGCTCAAGGTAGCTCAGTTACTACTGTACAATGGTAAACCACTTCTCATTATTCCTCACCTTGCAAACTTTATCATGAAATAATAAAACATGAAACAGGCCATAGTCTCTCCACCAAAAGATCACATGAAGATTGTCATATCTACCATGAAGTATTAATATAAAAATCAGAGTGGAGCTGAAAAAGAACACTAAGAGAAGCATGGGGCCAACATGCAATTTAAATAATATTCCTGCAGAATTTGAAGTCCACCTAAATTTGCAGAATGCAAGTCCACATATTTGCATTGCTAAGTTCAACCAGAAGAAAAATAGACTGAAAACAGAGATATCAGGCAACAATGGGAAAACGAAATCCCTGCTGCTTGTTTGCAGCTCATCCTCCATGTGTCAATATGTTTCTATAGTTAGCAAAGATGTCTCAAGTTGCATCCCTGAAAGAGAGGACTGGTACTGACGTTGGCAATGAATGAGCCATCCGTAGTTTTTTAATCACCCACAAACAAGAACTTTTCTAAGATAGCCATAGTGCAGAATGATGTGTCCAGTTCTGGAAAATTCCAGACCTGTCAATCATATCAGCCTCAGCAGCTTTTGCCCTACTTGGCAAAAATGTGATTTTTATTTTTAACTCAGGCAACCCAATGGATAGGAACAAATCTAATACAAAATTAAAAAGTGTTGTCCATACTCAGTGTCATTGTTGTGCTTGTCATATTGTGCTGTAATAAAGGAATTAGTCACCTTTCAAATCAATATAGCCATCTTTTATGTATCTGAAATTAAGGATCATGAATCAAAGAGTGGAATAGAAGAAATGAGAAAGATAGAAAAGTGCATATGCACATTAGGCCTTGCAAATCATCATGGGACTGTGATGATCTCCAAGGAGTGACTCTGAACCAACACAGAAAAAAAGGTGATGCAACTCCTTCTCTCTATGTCTTCACATAAAAGAGATGCCTTTATTAAATGGCATATTCAACCACATTAGCATTTTCATCTTCCCAGCAAAAGAAAAAAAAAATAGAGGTAAGTCAAATCCTCTGCATGCATATCCAGTAGATCAGAGGAAAATGACCCTGGGCACTCATCAGTTTGGAAAAGGCTGAAATATGCTGGCAGCATGCATAAGATTAATTCAGAGTGTACATATATCATAAAATAAGGTATCATTTTAGATAGGATAATATAATATTCTTCATCAAAAGTAGGCAATGTAGGATTTGTGATTGCAAAAAGACTATTTGATCTTTCCTGATTCCATCAAAAATTATATGTGGCATAAACTGATGGGAATGTTGATTAGAAAGCAATTTAGAACATGTTGATAACATAATCTCATAATGGTAGAGAAGACCCTTGAAACAAGCCCCTTCAAGTATCCCAAGGATGTTGTATGTGTTTGCCTCTAAACTATAAGGAAACAACTAGTCTTTTTGCTTAAATATGAAATAAGTATAAAGCTGGCAGGAAAACAGGACAGAGATCAGTTATAGGGGTGCAATCCTGTCTATATCTAGACTTTAAGAAGTGCTAAAACTTCAGACTTCTTTCCATCTAAACAGGCTTACAATTTCCCCCTCTTCCATTTTTCAATAAGGCTGCAAATACATATGTTTACCAGGTTGAGGGTAAAGAACGAGTTGAACCTGTTTGGGGAGAATGCTTGCTTCCTATACTGTATTCACAAACTGATCTATTTTTCTCTGCTGTTTCCCTTGACAACACAGCGCAGAAGTACTTTGAAAAAATACAAGACATTAGACAGGTCCAATTGTGAAAAGTGCTTAAGAATCAGGTTGATCAGAGATACTTTGAAGTACTTAAACAAGCAGCTTCATGAATAAAACCCCTCCTACAGAAGTATTCAGCCACAGAGGATGTACATTAGTGACATAGTCATGGTAGCTGATGAAGGAGTCATTTATTAGTAAAAGTCAGGTTTTCATGCCTGAGTAAGGGTGTCTTCTGTTTACGGGGAGAAACCAGGAATAAAAGATGCCTAGGACTGAAATGTTATACATTTTGTGGATGCGCTTTCAGTAAGAATGGGGGTAAAGAAAATAATTAAAAAACCACCTAATTAAGCAGATTCACAAGCAAGCCTACTCCCTATAGCAAGCCTAAGCAACTGGGAATATATATTAAAACCAGAACTATGGTGGTGGTAATAATAATAATATCATCTCTCAGAGACTCTGTATGAAAATATTTAGATTACACTGAGGAGCCAGGAATAAGGAATTTATCCATAAACTATGCATTGTGTAAACAATTGATCTTACTATGCTATTTGTGCTTTTGTGTTTGTGTTGTGATCCTCCAATTCCTAGAAATGTAAGCATGGGTGAATGATATGCAAGATTAACAAGGGTAGATAAAATGAAAACAGGATAATACAGCATTCAGAGACTATACAGTATACAGAAGAACTTCCAGAAGTAAATCTAAATTTTACAAATGATAGCATTTATACAAGAGTTGCACTGTGGTATGGAGCCCTCTGTCCCTCACTTCCCCTCTTGTGGAGGTGTCTCTTCAGAAGACACAATATCCCAGAAGTTACTCCTTCAACTTTAGGGCTTCTCTCCATGAAGCATTTACTCATGATCCTTCACTCATGGGAGAGTGTGTGTCCTGTTCCCAGTGTCCTCCAGAGCCTCTCCCATGCTTTCTGGCTTTTCTCACAGTTCATTCATTTATATATTTAGGTGAGTGAGGAAAGTTTGGCAGTTTAAAATCATGTGAAGCTGCTACCAAAACCAATGAAAAGCCACAGCTCCAATATGCTATCCCAGTGTGCCACCTCATGACTGGTTGATAAGAGAAATTCCAACCCCAAGGGAAAAAACCCAAACCAAATCTGTGCAAAGGATACATTTTTCCTGCTGCAATGAAAATGGAAGAAGATGCTTTAGTAAAGCGGTGATGCAACTCTAATGCATAGAAGCCCTCAGCTGGGACAGAAACACACTACAGGTTTTTCTTTTGTTGAAACACATACCATTGGCTAAGAAGTGGTATAGAGATGATGATGATGATGAGGAGGAGGAGGAGGAGGAGGAGTTTCTTAGTGGATTAAGAGTAAATGTTTCTCCCTGTGTCTAACCATCTACTCTCAGTTTTCTGCTGTCACTGTTGCTGATTCACAGCTTCTTTTTCTCATGAAATGCTTTCTTAGCTTTCTCCTCTGAGAGCCATCATTCCTTCACTCCAAACTCTAATTTTCTCCTGTTCACATCAACTGCCAACATTTTCTCCCTTACCATCTTTTTTCTCTACCTGCCATTTTCTTGCACGTCTGTTGTGTAAAATGGATTAGTTCACTTTCTTTTGTTGTCATTAGTGAGGAAAGGAGAGAAGAGACAGGTCATATCAAATTGCACATCATTTTATTAAATCTCCATTTTTGAGTTGAAAAAAAGTTAATATTTACATTTCTACTATGTATTTTTGCTCTATGACATATTATTATCTCTTTTCTATAGATTGATTCGAACAAGTGAAATGCATAACCAGTCCACGGTGACAGAATTTCTTCTGGCAGGATTTTCCAGTAACCATGATATGCTAAAGTTACATTTTGTGATATTTCTTTTTATTTACTTAATAGCATTGATAGGAAATCTTATGATAATTATTGTTGTGGGCTTCAACCATCACCTTCACACCCCCATGTATTTCTTTTTGGTCAACCTCTCAGTGTCAGACATTTCCTACATCTCAACGACCATACCCAAGTCCATATCGCTACCCTCCTCTTTGACAGAGTACAAACAGATTTCTTTTGCTGGATGTGTTGCCCAGGTTTTCTTTGTCGCAACTTGTGCCACTTCTGAGCTTGCCTTGCTCACCATCATGGCTTATGACCGATATGTGACCATCTGCCACCCTCTGCGATATTTCCTAATCATGAACAGAGGTGCTTGCATCCAAATGGCAGTGGCTTCATGGCTGAACTGCTTCTTGCAGGCAGCACTGCATACTATCATCACTTTCAGGTTAAGTTTTTGTGGCTCCAACATGATTGGCCAATATTTCTGTGATATCCCTCAGCTGCAAAAGATTTCTTGCACTGATACAAAAGTCAACCAGATCGTGGTTTTGATCACTGGTATTATTGCAGCCTCAGTTTGTACTGGGTTCATCTTTGTTTCTTATGGCTACATTTTCTCTGCTGTGCTGAAGCTTCCATCCATTCAAAGCAGATACAAAGCTCTGTCTACCTGCATTCCTCATTTGACTGTCTTTTCTTTGTTTATAACCACAGCTGTGTTTTCATACATAAGGCCCAAATCCCTGTCCACTAGAACTATGGACTTGCTCTCTGCAGTCTTGTACACAGTTTTGCCACCACTACTGAATCCCATGATTTACAGCTTCCGGAATAAAGATGTCAAGGCGGGTGTATGGAAAATCATCAAGTATCTCTTAAAAATGCACATTCTACTCTGAATCCCAGCTGTGTCTCACACATCTCACACTTGCTCTTGCAAGATCTTTGCCCCCATTGTACAATGATTTCTCACTCTGAGTACAGCTTCTCTCATATAAAGATGTCTTGCACTGTCTGGGACAGTATCCAGCCCTCTGCACAGACTACTGTGTGTTGCAAGGAGGTGGAGATTGCTGTGGTGATAAGATTGGTCCTCCATGGATGTCCTGGTGCCGGAGGTCAGACTAGATGGCCCAGGAGGCCCCTTCTGACTCGCTCTGTTTCTATGTTTCTATGTTTCTATGTCCTTGAGATTTAAAAGCATTTCATCCAATCCTCTGTCTTCAGCTGCCCAAAATTCTTCCATGAAAGTTAGAGTCTCAATCTGGACAGAACTGAAATGCTGTTAGTGGGTGGGTCTTCTGACTAGATGGTGGATGAGAAACCTGTTACAGATGGAGTTGCACTCTTCCTGAAAGTGGAAGATTAGTCTTTGAAGTTTTTCCTGAACTTTTCCTAGAGTTTGGAGTGTCACTTGGGACTCTGCTGGCCTTACTGGCAAAGAGCGATATCTGCCAACTTTATTTGGTGGCCCTGTTATGCCTTATCTAGACAGGGATAACCTGGCAGTATGCTCTAGTAACCTCAATGCTAGCTTTCTGCACTGTGGTCCAGAAGCTGCAGCTGATGCAAAGTGCAGAGGACAAATTCATAACTGGGTCCAGAAGGTCTATACTATACAGATAGTATTCTCTCTGTGCTGCTTGAACTCAGTCTCTGTATGCTTCTGAGGCCAATTCAAGGTTTTGTTTCTGACCTGTGCATTCTCAGCTTGGGACTGTGATACTTGACGCAACACCTTTCTCAGCATGAACCTCTCCCACATAGTCATCTGAGACCCTCCTCCACATTCCTCATCCAATGGAGACATGGAAGGCAGCAGGGAGGGGAAGGCTGTCCCCTGCAAGTATGGAAGATTTTCTCTGATGAGGCCCCCAACTTCTAACATGGCTATCTTCTCAGGACCAGGTTAAGATCTTCTTCTTTCAGGAACTTGGCAGCATATCCAACAGTTTGACTCAAGTCTTGAATTGTTCTTTTTGTTGTTATTAAAAATTTACAATTCCTTTAAATATCTCTGTGTGTGTATGTAATGATGTTTATATGTGTACATGAATATAGGTTTTATTATGTATTTTAACATTTTAAACTTTGTAGGCTGCTCATGGTGCTTTGGCTATTACCCACTATAGAAATTAAATAATATTGTCTAATGAATTTACTATCTGAAAAACACAGGAAGAAGGATGTATTGCATGAGATCGACCAAAAGAATAGTGAGGAGGCTAAACTTCAACAGGTGTTTCCATTAACCCTCACAGGAGATGGAAGCCAGGATAGATTTTTGGAGCTATGCCAGGAAACTCTTTGCACTGTTTTGCATTCTATTATTGAGTCTTCTCTTACTTGCATTTTCTCTACAATCTCAAGTATTGTAAGTTCTCCTCAAATAAGAGTTATTTCAGCTCCTTGATCATTTTAGTTGCCATTTCCTGCATTTTTCCAGCTCCTCATTATAAGGTTCTATGGTGCACTTATACAGTTCTAAGTGTAGTTACACCATAGATTTGTATAAGTCCATGATTTACTGGCATTTTCATGTTCAATTATTTTCCTAATTATGCCTATTATGGAGTTTGCCCTTCCTACAGCAGCAAGATTAAAATCAGATTGGCCATCACAATTTTTAGATTTATCTATTTATTTGGACAGTAGATGCTACCTCCAAATTCACCAGCTTATACATGAAGTTGGATCCCCCACTTCCAATGCATTGTATATTACACCAAGTTGCCATGTCTCTCCTTGATTATCCTCTAAAGTGAGGTGACCTTGGCAGGACCAGGCCTCTGGGGTAGTGCAGAGGGATGATGCAACCTGTTCCTTCTGCATCTTTCCCTAGTCATCCATAAGCAAGCACACTGGCATTCTCAATCCTTCAAGCAAGCAAGAAAGGTAAGTAGAATCTGCTAAGAACATGCTGAGTAGATCAGAGGGAGGGAAATCCAGGCACTCAAGCTTTCAGTTCTGAGTACAAAGAGTATTAATGCAAAGAGTATAATTATGTTATGAAGGAAGACACAAGTTTAGAGATTATAATATAATAATGTGATGGTTCAGAATTCCTGTGGCTAATCTTAAGCACAGAGATAAAGTCCACAAAAACTGATTTGACATCATAGTTAGGTAATGTGTCATTTGGAACTTTCGAAAAAGACTGAATTTATCTTTCCTTGTCCCTAATGGAAACACCCAAACCAAATGGAATGTAATAAATAGTTATGGAATGCTATTTGGAAAACAATTTCTTATAACCTGAGGCACAATCACAATAGTACTAAGACCCTTAATTAAATCCCATTTCAAGTATTTCAAGGATATATCCTTTGTGTACATATAACAGCCCAAGTTATATGCCAGTAAAGTTTAAAAGAGATTTGAAATCTGTATTTTGAAATTTTGAAATACATAATAATTATTAACCCGACATGAAACCAAATTTGGTTTTTAATTGTAATTTTTTGTTGCTGTTGTTTAATAAAACACACACACACACACACACACACACACACACAGAGAATTGAGGGCACATATAAATTAGCATATTTTTAAATATTTGAGCCTGTTCCTCAGATCTTTTGGGTACATAACTGTATATTCATCATGTTTGAATATAGAATGGGATATAAATGCTTTAAATCAATCAATCTAGACCCTACATGTATGACTGTTGTGTATAAAAGCATTAAAATTTTGCATATTCTATTCTTTGTTTATGACTCTCCTTATTTAATTGGATGTTCCTCTGCCCCATTAACAAAACTGCCACCTCAGTCTGGAGTTTAACTTATGTGAGTTGCAGAACTCTGAACTGGGCAAGAAGAAAGTAAAGGATGATATTATTGTTTTTATGGCTTTTATGGCTAACACGATACTGAATTTAAAACCATAACAACTTCTTACTAAGGTGGGTGGGCAAATCTAGCAAGTATTCTAGTGCTCTTACAAGATTCCAGTTTCATATAATATGGAGAATGACCCAGCATGTAGCAATATCTCATAAAAGCAGTTTGACCAGAGGCAAGGTTAGCATTAGGGATATGAACTTCAGGCTGGGATCTGGTGCTCTTCCACTTGCCAAGCTGATATGAAGTTCCTGAATGCTTCCGAATGCAAGGAGCTTCTTCTGTGCAGAGTATGTATTTTTTGTGCAAAATATGTAAATCTACAATTCTTTGCAGAGAGTATATGTGAATCACAGCTGCAAAAGCAGAACTCCACTTGAACTTGCTTCTGGCCAGATGCCCACACAAACCCTTGGTTTGAGGTGGTCTTAGGGAAGAGAGAAAGTGGGCTGTAATCCAGGGAGCCTAGCTGAGAAAATCTGATCGATTTCCACCCGCTCTTCACACATCCCTAGATAGTATACAGTACTTCAACTGCAACTTCATAAACATACCTCCTACCTGCAGCAACCTTCAGCAAAAGGGAATATATTTTAAAGTCATTCATTGATCTAAATTGGGACTCATTGCCAGTAAAGGTGTCTTAGCTTTTTGTCTGTCTGTCTGTCTGTCTGTCTGTCTGTTTTTAGTGGATCCAGGAATAAAGATTATATTGGCAAATTATGAACATTCTTCTGCATGCTTGATGAATGTACTTTTAATTAGTAAATCTGTGGGGTAAGTGAAGAAACCAGAAATGCACCATTGACAGAAATGTGCCAAACGCTGTATTTACACTCCCTGTATTAATGCTTATATGGCAATAATTACATAAATATTAAGCATTTCTTATATTTAACCAGTATGCTATAGTTACTTCATTACCTGTAGAAAATTACCTGATAATTACTTCTAATTAACTCTTCTCTACAGGATGATTCAAACCAGTGAAACAGCCAATCAATCCACTACGATGGATTTCCTTCTCATGGGATTTTCTGATGATTGTGATGTGCAAAGGCTGCATTGTGTAATATTTCTTATCATTTATTTAACAGCCTTAATGGGGAATTCTCTTATCATCCTTGCTGTAGCCTTCACATATCAACAACTGTTCCCAAATCCATATCCATTTCTTTTATAAATGACAAATGGATTTCCTTTGCTGGATGCACTGCTCAGGTGTTCTTAGTTTTAACCTGTGCAGGTTCTGAGCTTGCCTTGCTCACTGTTATGGCTTATGACTGTTATGTGGCCATCTGCTATCCTCTGCAATATTTCCTAATCATGAACAGAAGTACATGCATCCAAATGGCAGCAGCCTCTTGGGGAATCAGCTTGACCCATGCATTGCTAGAGACAATTATTGGTTTCAGGTTAAATTTCTGTGGGGTCTATATTATTGGTCAGTATTTCTGTGACATCCCTCAGTTGCAAAAGATTTCTTGCACCAATACCAGCCAGATTCTGTTTCTTATCACTGTGCTCACTGTGGACTCATTATGCACAGGATTCATCTTTGCTTCTTATGGCTACATCTTCTCTGTTGTGCTTAAGATTCCATCAGCTGAAGGCAGATCCAAAGCCCTGTCTACCTGCATTCCTCATTTGACTGTCTTTTCTTTGTTTATCATCATGGCTGTGCTTTCGTACATGAGGCCCAAATCCCTGTCCTCTAGAACCATGGATTTGCTGTCTGCAGTCTTGTACACAGTTTTGCCACCACTACTGAATCCCATCATTTACAGCTTAAGGAACAAGGATATTCAGCATAGTATATGGAAGATATTAAAACAGCTGTAAATATATGTATATCTATATGTATGTATATGCACCCTGACCTGATTTTTTTAGCTCCATGCCACACATATCACAGCTCTGTTCTTGCAAGGTGTTTGTGCTCACTTTTAGAACATTTGTCCTCTCCAGGTGAACCCACATCAATGGCCCACATTATTCAGGATGGTCTTCAGAAATCTGGAGAGTCCTTTCTAATGTGCAAGGAACTGCAGTTTGGTGGGAAGACTGGAGGAAGATGCTCACAAAAGCATCCTTTTGCTTTTCCATTAGTTGATCCAACTCTCTGTTTCCGGTTGCCCACAATCTTCACATGAAAATTGCTCTGTCTTTAGATACCTGAAGAGGGTTGTTAGTCCACTATTATCTGTAACGATGATATATGTAGGGAGAAACTATGCATTTTATTTGTTCAAAATGAAATAGTAGCACCTGTCTTTCTTAGTTTTTTTTATTTTTCATCAGTGTGATTCTTACTAGACATATGTGTGCAAGATTATATTTATCCTAAAGGTATACACTAGTCTTGGTAACCTGGAGGTTTACAATCATCCAGCCTCACACTTTCCATGGCCCATAGTCCTGTTGGCATGCATCAATAGGGCCATTTGCTGAGGTACAAAATCTTTTTCAGCCCAAGGACTAAATTTCAGTTCAGAGAAACTTCTAGGACTCCATTCCAGGTCCAAAGACAAACTGGATAGAACCTAAGGTACATTTGGTATAGGCAAAATATTGGAAGTCCCAGCATGTTTCAGTTTAAAGTTCTTAATGCAGCTCACCAAGAATCAGGAAAGGACACCCCCCACACCCAAACACACTCACTTTTAGACTGGAGGAAGCATTGCAAGTAACAACCCAACAATCGTATGCTAGGAAAGGCATGAGGCCAGGAGGAGGACATTGAGAAGTCCCAGAGGAGTCCAGACCTGAGGTTCAGCATCCCTGGCATAGGGCTAATAGGCACGGAGACCCATTGTTGTGCCATGATGGGTACAGGGTAGAGGTTTCCCAGCAAACAATGCAAATGGTTAGTAAAAAGAGTCCTGCCCTGGCTTGCTCATTTTCATAAGGACTGCAGAATTCATCACAGAATGGATTGGTTCCATACATAAAGCCACATCCTTGATCCTTCATAGAGCCAGCATAAGTCAGAAATGGCAACACATAGCAGCAGCAGCAGCAACAAAGACATTATTCTCTGATCTATAAACAGAATAAAGAATATAATATAGAGAGGTGACCATGAGAGTATGGAATATTAATAGCAAATTAGTACCAGAAATCAATCAATATCTCTCTCTCTCTCTCTCTCTCTCTCTCTCTCGTAGTTTTCTCTAGCCTGGTATGGTGCACTCTAGATATACTGGACTGCAATGTCCACCATCATAAAGCAGAATGGCCATTGATGTCACATTTTCCAAACTGAGGACAGAACATATAAGATCCATCAAGGATGTCCAAAAGAGTGGTTCCATTTTACATAGACATTATTAAACCAAAGGAGACCATTTCTATGGACTTGTAAGTATATGCATGCAGAAACATTCCTGTAATTCCTAGCATGCCCCTGCCACCACACCCAGAAATATGACTGTTTTCTGCCTGTGCATGTACAGCTCCCACTGTTGTCTTTCAGTATGGTTGGAAAAAGCACAAGGTGGATTGTACTAGCACAGCTAATTAGATGCTTTGAGCCTGAGTTCCTTTCAGCCTTACCTCCCACAACCAGTGGCCAAGAATGCTGGGAAATGTAGTCCAAACCTTCTGGAGTTCACCCAGCTGAGGAAGGCTATTGTAGAGCATTTCTATTTCAAATGTTAGAACAGAACACATTTAGTGCTCCAAGGAACTCCAAGACAGGTGCAGCACTTCAAACAGTTTGTAACATTCTTTCCTGCTCACAAATGTCATACATATTGGATCTATAAAAGCTCCACAAGGAATATGGACATCTACATCCTGAATCAAGAACATATACCATATCTGATTATGATCTGCTGTTGAACCAAAACATGTGTGTGTGTGTGTGTGTGTGTGAATGTGAGTGTGAGTGTTTATTGCAAGAGAAGTAGAAGAATCCACACTATGATAACAGTCACCAGAAGTATATAGGCCAAGGGAGCAATGTGCAATGCTCAGGTAGGACATCAGGGTCAGCAGAGAGCCTACACAGAGAAGCCGACTTCAATAGTACTTGGTTTCTATCTTACACAAGTGGTGGGTGGTAGAACCAAAGTGGGTTGATTGGTGATTCTAGCAGCACAGGAAAAATGAACATGTGTAGCATAAGCAGGTATCCTTTGACAGCATAATGTTACTTGCAAGTGTTTGAAAGCCATCTGACTACAAACTGAAATCCCTAGGTTAGTTGAGTTAAAATTCAGAGATACTTAAAGCAACTCTTTTAATTGGTCCCATGCCTTCTATTCCTCAGTGGAACCCAGTGGTAGAGCAGGTCCTTAGGACTCTGGAAGAGGAACAGTGTTGGTACATCTCCAGCATTTAACTTGATCTTCTTGCAGGAAAGAGGAGTAAAGTGACCATGCAACATCATTCTCCAAAGATTGTCCCCTTTTCTTTATTGATGGTGCATCAAGCTGAGAAATACAGAGCAGATAGAATAAGAGCTGAATGTACTCAGGTGGTTAGTTTAAAAAGCAAGTAACAAAGAACCACACCAGGAAAAGAAGGCAGAAGATTCCGAGTCTGTAGGTATTTTGTAATTTGCTGTCAAGCTTGCATGGAGGCAAAAACAATCACATGAATTTAAAATGTTGCACAGTGGATGGTTTAGGACTAGGAAGATATTGTGAGAGAGGATGCTAAAAGGGATAGAGAGCCATGGAATCTGAAAAAAGGATGCAAACTGAGGCATTGAACTGAGGAACAAGAACCCAAAATAAGACTGAGTGGTCAATAAGGCAGGAGGAAAAAAGGGAGGGGGGGTCAAATACTTTCAGGAAGGAGGGAGTTAATATGAGAGGGGACTCCAACATCATCAAATCCATCAGTCTGAGGATTTTGGAACAAGGAAAGACAAGTGTGTTATGCAATGAGAGAAAATGAGGTGTTGTTAAGAGTCTTAGTAGTGCAACAAAGTACAATTTAGAAAACATCAGGCCATCCTTTTCCTAGCAGTATGGGTGGCCCTTTGCAAAATCCCATGCCCCTAAAAGTAATTTTTTCAGTTTTAGTGGGGCTGGAAGCACACTACAGATCTCTGTTGTTCTTGGTTTCCATGAATAGATGCATCATCTGTAACTGCTTCTTCCTCTGTCAGGTCTCAGTTGTCTGCTGCCTGATTCTCAACTTCTTTCACTGCTTTCTTTTTTGTCTCATGAAACAATTCTTTCACTTTCCTCTGCTAGTCTCATATTCCTGGCTCTAGTTTTCCTTTCTCTCACCTACACTCCACAGCAGCTCCCAACACTCTTTCCATTGCCTGGGCAACCTGCTGCCTTTCCCCTCTCTGATCATTTCAACTCCCTCGCTCAGTGGAGAAAGAGAGAACAAACCAGAGGCAGTTCATTGACTGAAATGAGCAAAAAATCAAATCTTCCTCTACCACCACATCACCAATATATGTGTAGAATAGTTTGATCACATGTTCTTGTTCTACTATTTATCTATTATATTTTCTACAGAGTGATTCAGTCAAGTGAAATGGACAACCAATCTACCATGTCAGACTTCATTCTGCAAGGATTTTCCAATGATCTTGATGGACAAATTTTGCATTTTGTGATGTTTCTGTTCATCTACTTAATAGCATTAATGGGAAATCTTCTCATAATTATTGTTGTGGGCTTCAACCCTTACCTTCACACCCCCATGTATTTCTTCTTGGTCAACCTATCAGTGTCAGACATTTGCTACATATCGACAACTATACCCAAATCCATGTCCACTGTGTTGACAAATGACCAACGGATTTCTTTTGCTGGATGTGTTGCCCAGGTTTTCTTAGTGGCAGTTTTTGGTAGCTCTGAGCTTGCCTTGCTCACTGTCATGGCTTATGACCGTTACGTGGCCATCTGTCACCCTCTGCAATATATGCTGATCATGAACAGAAGTACATACATCCAAATGGCAGCAATATCCTGGTTCAGCAACTTGATCAATGCATTATTACATACTATATTCAATTTCAGGTTCAATTTTTGTAGGTCCAATATAATTAGCCAGTATTTCTGTGATATTCCTCAACTGCAAAAGATTTCTTGCACTTCTACAAGTGTCAGCCAGTTTCTGGTTCTTATCAATGTATTCACTGTGGATGCATTATGTACAGGATTCATCTTTGCTTCTTATGGCTACATCTTCTCTGTCGTGCTCAAGATTCCGTCAGTTGAAGGCAGATCCAAAGCACTGTCTACCTGCATTCCTCACTTGATTGTCTTTATTTTGTTTATCAGCACAGCTGTGTTTTCATACATGAGGCCCAAATCCCTGTCCTCTAGAACCATGGACTTGCTGTCTGCAGTCTTGTACACAGTTTTGCCACCGCTACTGAATCCCATTATTTACAGCTTCCGGAACAAGGATATCCAAGATGGCATATGGAAAATGTTAAAATAGATATTTTAAAACTATCTTAATCTGATTTCTCAGTTTCCATCAAATGTATATCACAACTCTATAAATTTGAGGTTTTTATTTCTCCTCTCAAGCCCAACCAGCAATTTTTATCCTGGTCTTCAACAATCTGTGAAGACTTTTGAGTGTTGGAAGAATTGCTTTAACATAATGAGAAGAGGCCTGAATAGGATAAAATTGATGTGAATGATGGGGGATCTTAATTATATGAATGAGAGCAGTTAGGGGTTACATTTAAGGGGTTGACAGATTACATTTGGAATCAGTTTGTAAGAGGGGAAGTCTTGTGGCTGGTGGGTGGTATTTTTAAAAGATTAGGAAGAAGTGACAGGGAGGTGAATAAATCACAAAGATCTGGATTTAAGTTTTCTTTTTGTTTTGTTTGTTTTTGCGTAAAATAACTATCTTTGGCTGGTGAAGCTCAGGAATTCAGAGCAGCTACCTGTGATATGCCAGGAGGCTAATGCAAGATTTTCCAGAAGAAGGTTACCCAAGCAGAGAGTAACACCTCAAATAAACATCTAAGCAGCCAAAAGAAAGTCAGGAAGAATTCCCCAATTCTTCAGAGAATTGTGAAGAATTCCACAATTCCTCAGAGTCAGAGAATTAAAGTACCAAAAAGCTGAACATGGTTGTGAATGCATTTGTTGAGAGTGTGCTTTACAAAAGTAAGCTTGAATAAGTGTAATTTGGTCAGGGTGCTGATAACCCACTTAGAGCATATGGATGTCTTAACATGCTGCAGAAGAAGCACAGAGGGCAAGGTTGCATCTGCACTCCTCCTGATCTTCATAAAAGCTAGCTGGTCAGCTCCCTGCTTCAATAATTTTCCCCTAAAGCCTTTAGGATATACAGAAGCAGCCATCATGGTTTTTCATGTCCTGGCAACAGGATGGATGTGATCTGAGTATAGATTCCCAGCTCTAAATTGGGGTCATTTTTCATTCTCAGGGCTGTGAATATGATCAAAACTGTGGGCATCTAGATGCTTTCTAAGCACCATAGGATTGCTCTGTCAGAAGCTTGTAGGAGAAACTCTGTCACTTGAGTCCCTTGCAAACTATCAGCAATCATCTAAACTGATAGTAGCAATCCCTAATGGACAAAATATCCATCTCCCAAATAATAATCTGTAACTGTTTAATCTGGATCCAGTTTGGTGCCCATCTCATGCCCAGCCCTCTTAGACCAACTTCTAGAA